>SJYV01012447.1:627163-670124 GCA_006410875.1 Neotragus pygmaeus | reverse complement strand
TACTTTGGCCACCTCATGTGAAGTGTTGACTCATTGGAAAAGACTCTGATGCTGGGGGGGATTGGGGGCAGGAGGAGAAAGCGATGACAGAGGATGAGATGGTTGGATGGCATCACCAACTTGATGGACGTGTTTGAGTAAATCCAGGAGTTGGTGATGGACAGGGAGGCCTGGCATGCTGCAGTTCATGGGGTTGCAAAGAGTCGGACATGACTGAGTGACTGAACTGAACTGAACTGAGCTGAACTATTTTTTAAAAAAATTGATATATACAAGTTGGATGGAATGTACTAGTGGTTTCCGGGGTAAGGGAGAAGGAGGAAGAGAGGTTGTGGCCATAAAAAATAGCATGAGAAGTCCTTGTAGTGATGAAACTGTCCTTTATCTTGACTACGGTGGCATTCACAAAAGCCTAAACATGTGATAAATCACATGACCCTTTATGTAACACCGGTGACATCTGAGTAGATCAGTTGATTGATTATATGTGATATTGTGCTACAATTATACAGGGTGTACACAGTAGAAATACTGAAGGAAAATGGACAAAAGCATATGTATCTCTCTGTATTATTTCTTACAACGCCTGCCCATCTATAACTATCTCCAAATAAACACATCTTTAAAATGTATGCCACATGGGACTTCTTCGGTGGTCAAGGGGCTAAGACTCCATGCTCCCAATGCAGGGGACCTGTGTTTGATCCCTGGTCAGGGAACTAGATCCCACATGCCACAGCTAAAGATCGCACACACTGCAATGAAGATCAAAGATCCAGCATGCCGCAACTAAGACCCTGAGCAGTCAAATAAATTCCTAAATAAATAATTTTAAAAATAAAGTGTTCAATGCACGTGTGCATGCTAAGTGTCTTCAGTCACGTCCTACTCTTTGCAACCCCATGGACTGTAGCCTGCCAGACTCCTCTGTCCATGGGATTCTCCAGGCACGAATACTAGAGTGGGTTGCCCTGTCTTCCCAGAGGGGATCTTCCCAACCCAGGGATTGAACGCACATTGCTTATGTCTCCTGCATTGACAGGTGGGTTCTTTACTACTAGTGGCACGTGGGAAGCCCCAAAAGTATCCAATGCAATGGTTTTTAAAAACGTACACCACATATGCTTTTCTAGAAGTTTGAATGGAGAGTGATATGAACATGAATTTGAGGCAAAGGTAGTGTCAAGAAAAGGGATTTGTTGGATTTTTTATTTTTAGATGATAAGACATCATCATATGGGGAGAAAGAAGGCAAAGATGAAAGCTCAGAAAGCAGAGAATTCATTGCTGGAGCAAGGCTGCTGGGGAGAAGGGAGGGAATACAGTGGGCAAGAGGTAGAACAGTTACCCTCGAAAACTAGAGAGGATCCTTGTCCTGGAGGAAATAGAGTCTTGGTGGTAAAGACCAGGGAAATATAGATGTTTACAAAAGAGAGGAGGGAGAGGTTGAGGTTGTTTTAGCTTTGGGGCCTTATGTAGTTTTGAAGAACTGACTCTTAGAAAAGACCCTGATGCTGGGAAAAATCAAAAGCAAGAGGAAAAGGGGATGACAGAGGATGAGATGGTGGATCTTACCGACTTGATAGACATGAGTTTGAGCAAGCTCTGGAAGTTGGTGATGGACAGAGAAGCCTGGCATACTGCAGTCCATGCAGTCACAAAGTGTTGGACATGACTGAGCGACTGAACTGAACCGAGCTGAATTACATATTTTCTAGAAGTAGAGTCATAACTTGGGAATAAGGAGACACAATCAGGTAGGGGTTTGAGGAAAGTGGTAAAGCCTTGTGTCATGGAAAAGAGAGCAACTAAGGATTCATAAAAGGAATGTTTCCTAGCAGGAGGATCAAGCTAAAGATGGTGTGTTAGTCAGGGTTCTCCAGAGAAGCAGAACTAACAGTATGTGTATATAGAAAGAGTGATTTATTATGAAGAGTTGGCTCATGTGATTATGGAGGCTGGAAAGTCCCCACATTTGTAGGGTGGGTAGGTAAGCTGGAAACTCAGCAGAGATGATGGTGTAGCTCCAAGTCTGAGCTGGAAGGCCTGAGAACCAGGAGAGTTGATGGTGTAAGTTCCAGTCCAAAAGCAAACAGCCTATACACCCAGAAAGAGTCAACGTTTCAGTTCAAGTGTGAAGGTAGGGAAAATCCAACATCCCAGCTCAAAGACCATCAGGCAGGAAGAATTCCCTCTTATTCGGTTGAGAGTCAGCCTTTTTGTTCTATTCAGGCTTTCAACTGATTAGACAAGACCCACACACATTGGAGAAGGAAATGGCAACCCACTCCAGTATTCTTGCCTGGAAAATCCCATGGACAGAGGAACCTGGTAGATTACAGTCCATGGGGTCACAAAGAGTTGGACATGATTGAGTGACCTTATTTACACACACTGGGGAGAACAATCTGCTTTAGTCACTCTACTGATTCAAATGTGAATCTCATCCAAACACATCTTCACAGACACATCCTGAATAATGTTTGACCCTGTTTCTTGGCCAAGTGGACACACAAAATTAAGCACAGAAGATGGAAACTAAGAATTTTTCATAAGGCAAGAGAGAATGATCCTGTGACTTCTCTCCAGTCAAAATGAAAAGCCTGGGAATAAGAAGTGAGAAAATAGATGGCCAGAAAGGCAGAGGTGTGGAAGAACTGGGAGTATCTACCTGAGAGGAGTTCGTCTGACTTAGCTTAGTCTTGCAGCTGGTGAAAAGGGTGAAGCCAAAAGTGGCTGAGGAACCTAGGGGCCTGGATGAGAATGAAAAATAGGTTAAGTGGGAACAAAGGTGTGGAAGAGGTGGGAAGATGGGAAGCTATGATCAGTGGGTAGAAGTGTCCCTTTTATTGTTTTCCAAATAGAGCAGTTTTGACTGATGCCCAAGTCATGGTGTGGCCAAGAGGGAGTAATGGAGAAGTTGGTTGGTTGAGAAGATCTGTAAAACAGTCATCCAGTGTATTGGGAGAGTGATCTGTAAGGGCACTGAAACTGCTCACAGCAGTAATGGACAGGGGAAGAAGAAACTACCTCCAGAGAGAGCCAGGCTCCAACTAAGGCAAAGCGTAGAGTTGGCTTCCTGTGAGGATGATTCTACAACATGGTGGCTATGAGCTCAGGTTTCAGATAGATAGGTAGACGGATGGATGGATGGATGGATAGATAGATGCATGGTATAGGTACATGTATTCTGGCTACTTAGATCCTTAGATCCCTGATCCCTGGCCTCAAAGACTGACCTTTAGTCTTACCTGCAGCTGTTTAAAAATCCACTGTTTCCTTTTTGCTAAGTTTAGCCAGAGTCCATTTCTGTCGTTTACGATGAATGTATACTGAATGATCCACTAATGCACTTGACTCTTGCTGCCATGATAGAGAGCCAGTTCTCACAGACATGCTCAGATTCACGAGCCACACTTCAAAGTCTCTGACAAAAGAAAGCAACGCTGGAGACTTTGATTTCTTTCCAAGGGAAGAGCCTAGGAACAAAAGATGTGAGTTACCAGGAGATTTCAGATTCTCCGTAAAGACCTTCGTGTGTGTTAGAGGCGCTCAGCAGTTTGATGGGATGAATGAAAGGAAGGAGGGAATGAGACAAGTTAAGATCCTTTGACGTCATTGGCTTTGCTTCTTCTTAGTTGGAAAACCAGGTCATGAATGCAAACCCTGGGTATCTGGATCCTCTGAAAGACAGAAGGCAGGCTCCAGGTTTGAGAGTTTCTCCTTGCGTTGATCTAAATCAGGCTACCTCCAACTTCCATACATTATTCCTTGCTCCGAAAATAAATCTATTCCTGCTGCCATATGACAACCCTTCACACGTTGGGAAACAGCTCTCACATCCATCCCTCACTCCTAGCAGTTTTGCAAGTAAAACCTTCCTACTTCTTTCTGCATCATAGTAACAAGTCCCTGAACACCTACTTGACCTTCTGTCTAAACGTGCTGCGGTTCCATTGCCTTCATCAAAGTGGAGTGTCCACAAGAGACACAGTGTTCTGAACATCGTCTGCTCCACAAGTGAGGCAGAACTTTTTCCTCCTTTGTTTTTAATGATATTCTCCTGGTAATGTGTCCTAAATTTGCCACACTCATGGCTGGGCCTCTCTCTCTCTCTCTCTCTTTTTAAATTTATTGTGGCTGCACTGGGTCTTAGCAGCAGCACATAGGATCTTCATTGCCTCGTGAGGAATCTTTCAGTGTGGCACACACACTCTAGTGGTACACCGGCTCCAGAGCACATGGGCTTCAGTAGTTGTGGTGAAAAGGCTTAGTTTCTCCATGGCATGTGGGACTTTCGTTCCCCAACAAGGGAAAGAACCCGTGTTCCCTACTTTGCCAGGTGGATTCTTAACTGGACCACCAGAGAAGTCCCCTGCATCTCTTACCAGGCCCCAACCTATTCTGCTCTCTCCCTGCCCTGTTTGGAATTTTTCCTCGGCCTTTCTTTTTCCCTGGGCCTTTCTTTTTCCCTGTCTTCTGAAACCACCTCGTTGAATAGTAGCATCTGTGACTCAAGGGCATTTGAATAGTCGTGGAAGAACCAAAACTTTGGTGGAATTCCTTATTTTTCTTTATTGGTTGGTAAATTGATACACATACACAGAGGGCAAGGTAAGATGGCAGAAAGAGGCAGCCAGTCCAGACTGGTGGAAGGCAGGTGTAATAAGCCCGGGGACTTAGAGATGAGGCTTGTCCTCGGTGACGGCAATATGAGTAGATCTCTGCATCCAACTGCTAAAATCTGGAATGTTTACGGAGAGGCCATAATAGGGCTCAGTCACATGACCAGCCCAGGTGGTACTGACGACACACTGCTCGCTCAAGGCTGCGTCCTCGGAACGGCTCTCACTGTGGGAACAGTGGGCTGAACACACATTCCAAGGATCGAGGGGAGGCGAGGAGCCTGCAATTGCCCAGGTCCAGCTCAAGGATCAACTGCCCGTCACATCCTCTCCATGATCTCCTCCAACACTATTGTCTCAGCCCCAGTTCCTCAAAAGAGCGGAGCGGAGGACTTCCTTGGTGGTCTAGTGGTTAAGAACCTGCGTGCCAAAGCAGGGTTCAATCCCTGGTCTGGAAAGATTCCTCATGCGGCGGGACAACCAAGGCTGTGCATCGCGACTGACGAGCCCAAGCGCCTAGAGCTTGAGCTCTGCAGCAGGCACCGCCGGCGCACCGCGGCTGGTGGGGGGCCCCCGCTCAGCACAACCAGAGAAAGCCCGCACGCGGCCACCCAGAGCCAGTGCAAACAAAAATAAAGTTAGCTTTGCAACCCCATGGACTGCAGCCTGCCAAGCCCCTCTGCCCACGGAATTCTCCAGACACAAACACTGGAGTGGGTTGCCATTCCCTTCTCCAGGGGATCTTCTTGACCAGGGATCGAGCCCAGCTCTCTTACGCTGCAGGCAAATTCTTTACTATCTATCTGAGCCACCAGACTCAGACCATTTTTTAAAATGCTTCATTTAAAGAAAAGAAAAGAACAGAGCTTGAAAGATGGTGGGGGAGGGGCGTGTGTGGCTTGTACACAGGCAATTTAACTCGGAAAGCAATTCCAAAGAGGTGAAGGATGAAGGCAAATGAAGCAGAAGAGTTAGAGCCCCCGAGGACAGGTTAACAAGCTGGTGAGCATGTGAGTGGCTAAGGCTCAATGCTGCGCAGGTCCCACAAGCAGGAGCCGTGGGGAATGCTCTTCAGAACACGGGACTCAAGAAGGGAGTGATTCATCTGTGGCTCCCATCCTTCATTTGTCAAAAGTTGCCCCGTGGCTGGTCAACTCCTTGCACATCTGGGTGTGTGTGTGACTGAGTCGAAACAGCTGAGCAGGTCCTTACAGTTGCACCATCAGGAGGTGGCAGAAAGTGATACATACAGAGTCACTAAAGTGAGATGCTCACTGTTTATACCTAGGCATAGCTGGGTGCCACAGTACTGGCTTGAGTAAAGAAGTGAACCTACAAGGATGGCAAGGAAGAGCAAAAATGTGTCCTAGGCATTTTTATGGTTTCGTGTTGGGATTTTTTTATTATGAATGAGGAGAGTGCCTCATGACCAAATATCTCAATCCAGTCCTAGTAACAACACAGAAGATTCAAAAAACAAAAAAGCATCCCTCTCCATCCATCCTGCTCCATATCAATTCCTCCCCAGACTCTGGAACCCATGTTCATCTTTCGGGGGATTTTGCTCATCAAATACTCCCTAACTCCATGAATCTTCAACTTGGGCTTTCACGAGACCCCCAGAGCAGTTTGGTTTTTTTCTCTTTCTTCCATCCACACAACAGCATCAGGGAGCCTTCTTCTCCATTGTCACTCTTCATGCTTTAACATAACCATGGAGTTCTCGTGATCTGGCTCTTCATAGCTTCACTTCCAAGATTGCTTTAGAATCTCCTGTTAGCAGTCCACACCTTACCTCATCTCTATCATTGGTAGCTTGTCCTTCTTTCCGTCTTTCACATATGTCCTCTAAAACCCAGCTTCACTGAAAGACTCTGTTTTGTAATCACACTACTGCGTTGGGTATGCTTTTCTCCTCCTTATTCTAATTTACCAATGTGAGGATTTCTCACTTTGGTGAGCACTGAAGAATTCATGCTTTCGAACTGTGGTGTTGGAGAAGACTCTTGAGAACCCCTTGGACAGCAAGGAGATCCAACCACTCAACCCTAAAGGAAATCAACCCTGAATACTCCTTGGAAGGACTGATGCTATAACTGAAGCTCTAGTACTTTGGCCACCTGATGCAAAGAGCTGACTCCTTGGAAAAGACTCTGATCCTGGGAAAGATTGAGAACAGGAGGAAAAGGAAGCAACAGAGGATGAGATAGTTACATAGCATCACTGACTCAATGGACATGAGTTTGAGCAAACTCCAGGAGATAGTGAAGGACAGAAAAGCCTGGAGTGCTGCAGTCCATCAGGTCACAAAGAGTCAGACGCGACTGAGCAACTGAACAATAACAAGCTTCCTCTCCAAGCCTCAAATTTTCTTGATTGTCTGATATCTGAGTAGTAGTTAGGACCCTTTCAGATGCAAGTGACAAAAACTGAATTTAAACTAAATTGAAGATCCAATTCAGATTTCACATAACTGAAAAATTCAGGGTACAATTTGATCCAGGTTTTCCAACAACATCTTCAAGAATCAATCAATTTCCATCTCTTGGCCTTGCTTTCCTGGATTGGTTTCATCCTCAGATGGATTCTACCCAGCTGGTGGCCCTGGCCACTCTGAGTTTAATCCTACTGGCTTAGTAACTCCAAAGCAAAGACAAGTTTTTCTTTCTCCAGGGTTTCAACACATTTCCTGAGCAGAGCCAGCTTCAAGTGTATATTGGTTTCTTGTGGCTGCCATAACCAATTGTTACAAATTAGGTAGCTTAAAAACAACAGAAACTTATTCTCATCGTTCTGTAAACCAGAAGGCTGAAATTAAGGTGATGGAAGACCATACTTCCTCTGGAAACTGTAGACAGGAATTCTTTCTTGCTTCTTCCAGCTTCTATGGGATGTCAGCTTTCCTTAACTGCCTTGCTTAGGCCACATCACTCCCATCTCTCCCTCCATCTTCACACTGCCTTCTCCCCTGTGCGTCTCTCTTCTCTTCTCCATCTGTCTTCTCTTACTGTCTGACCTCCCCTGTGTATTTCTTAGGAGTACACGTGTCATTAGATTTGAAGTCTATCCAGATAACCCAGGTGACTTCTTCACCTCAAGATCCTTAGCTTGGTTACAGCTGCAAAAACCCTTCTTCCAAATAAGGTCACATTTTCACAGGGGCTGCAGATTAGGACATGCACATAGCTCTCAGGGGCCAACATTCCACATACTCTCATGGTCACGCAATCCACGCAGTCTCAGGGGACTCCACCCTCAGAAGGGCCCAGACTTGGTCTGAGTGAATAAAGTGAGTGAAGTCGCTCAGTCGTGTCTGACTCTTTTCGATCCCATGAACTGTAGCCTACCAGGCTCCTCCATCCATGGGATTTTCCAGGCAAGAATACTGGAGTGGGTTTCCATTTCCTTCTCTAGGAGATCTTCCCGACCCAGGGATTGAACCCAGGTCTCTCGCATTGTAGGCAGACGCTTTACCATCTGAACCACAAGAGAAGTCTAGGCTTGATTTAATGCTCTGCAATCACCATCTTGAGATTCATAATTATTGATCAAAGGACCCCACAGTTTGGATTTTGCACTGAACCCCACAAATTAAGCAGCACTCCTGGTCCTGGGGCAGATAGGCTATGACAAATCCCCACTTGAGATTTCTACCCCAGGCCACTTTCCAGACCATCAGACTCCTGGAGTAAGTGTGGCCTTTCCATCTCCACCCTACAGGTCTTGGATGAAGACTATGACGGGAATATTAATAGAAGTTACCAGGGAGCATGTGCTAGGGGTAAAGAAACTGCCTGCCAATGTAGGAGATGTGGGAGACACCAGTTTGACCCCAGGTCAGGCAGATCCACTGAAGGAAGGCACAGCACCCCACTCTAGTATCCTTGCCTGGGGAATTCCGTGGACAGAGGAGCCTGGTGGGCTACAGTCCACGAGGTCGCAAAGAGTCGGACCCGACCGAGTGACTTAGCACAAAGCACAGGGAGCATGCAGCTTAAGTATCAGGGAAGGTTCCACAATGGAAGCAACCTTTAAATTGAGAAACAAAGGATGAAGAGCCATAGGCAAAGAAAAGACAGAAAGAGTTGCAGGCAAAGAGGAGGACATGTGCAAAGAACTGGAGGGAAGAGAGGGAAGGGTGTATTTGGGGAACTTGCTTGTCAGACTTCCTGTTGCTGGAGACAGAGCCAGTCTGTCAGGGATGCCGACCACAAGGGATGTTGCCAGCTGGGCTGGATGAAGCTGGAGGGCTAATCAACGTGGGAGAAGGCAGAGCATCTAGAATGACACAATCACTTTCTACCGAGGTTCTGGTCACTTCCCTTCATCAGCTTGTTCCGCCTGGTTGACCAGAATTTGGGCCAAAGCAACAGTTCCTCTAGACACTTCCTCTACCTTTTGAAAGATAACAGTATCAGCAAGGAAAATGAAGAACTGACCAGAATCTCAAAGTTTCGTTAGCCAAGATTTTCTGCTGGTATCCATATCAATCAGCTTCTGCATAAGATATGAGAGAGTGTTAGTTGCTCAGTCTTGTCCAACTCTTTGCGACTCCGTGGATTGTAACCTGCCAGGTTCCTCTGTCCATGGGATTCTCCAGGGGGGAATATTCCAGTGGGTTGCCATTTCCTTCTCCAGGGGATCTTCCTGACCCAGGGACTGAATCTGGGTCTTCCTGCTTGTCAGGTTCTTTACCATCTGTGTCATCAGGGAAGCCCATATGAGAAGCTTTTTTCTTTAAAAAAAATTTTTTTTGGCCACACCATGTGGCTTCTGGGAGTTTTAGTTCCCTGACAAGGGATTGAACTGGGGTCCTCAGCAGTGAAAGTGCAGGGTCCTAACCACTGGACCACCAGGGAATTCCCAAGAAGCATTTTTTTTTCATTCCATTTCTGTTTTCCATATGGTTTATTACAGGATATTGAATTTAGTTGCCAATATTATAGATACTGAATATAGTTCCCTTCTATATAGTGGGACCTTGTTGTTTATCTGTCCTACAAATACTAGTTTGCCTCTGCTAGTCCCAAACTCCCAACCCATCCTTGGCAACCACAAGCCTGCTCTCTATGTCTGTGAGTCTACTTCTGTTTCATAGATAGGTTCATTTGTGCCATATTTTAGATTCCATAATAAGTTATATCATATGATATTTGTCTTTAAGAGAGGCATTGTAAGTAATTGGGTACAAGACAGAGTCATCAATAAATGCTTTTAGAAGATCTGGGTAATCCTCCAGATTAACAAAAGAGGAGGTAGGTTCCTACCTCACTCGTTATATCAAATTAATTCTGAATGGGGCAAAAATGTTAAAGTGAAAAAATAAAATATGACAAAAAGAAATAAAATCATTAGACTACTAGAAAAGTGAGAAATTTTTTTCATTTCATTATCTTGGACAAGGGAAGACCTTTCTAAGAAAGACAAATCTGAGATGTGATAAGATAAAAGATTGGTAAATTACAATAGGTAAAAATTTTAATTTCCATACATATACACTAAACAAAATTAAAAAACAAACTGTGTATTAGGAATAATATTCATAACATATATAACAAAGTGTGGGCTAATTTTCCTAATAGAAAAAGACCTTTTAAAAATTAATATATGGAAGACCAATAACCTAATAGCAAACAAATTTAAGAAGAACAGGTACAAGTTGTTCTCAAGAAAAGAGATGTAAGGGGTTTGTAAGCATCATTACAGATATGCTCAGCTTGGCCGCTGAGTAAAGAAATACAATGAGATATCAGTGTTCACCCATCAGAACCACTAAGATTGAAATGTTTGACAAGAGTCTAAGTTTAAAAGGAAGTATAAATACAGACATCTTCACACGTTGTTGGTATGAGCACTTGTTGGTACAACTTCTTTGAAAGGAAATTATTAGATAACTCTCAAAAGTTTTAAATGGGGGAGAAACTTTGACCCAAGAACTCTATCTAGTTTCAGGAATTTATCCTAGACATACTCTCAAAGCTAAGATGTGTTTGCTCAAGGTTATTTTTTCAGTCACTGTTTGCAGCTAAAAGTGGGAATTAATCTTTTCTAATTAACAGGGAAAGTGTTTAATATATTACAGAGCTTACACATAAGAATATTATAAAGCCAGTTGTTAATGAGGTGGATTTTTATGGGATTATATCAACAGTTCCCCAGACATACAGTTTGGGGCTTGAAAGTTTGTAGGTGATATACCCACTAGTGGAAAAAGAGCCAAGGATGAGAGAGAGAAAGAGCTAAGAGACAGAAATATGAGAGACAGACAGACAGACAGACAGACAATACACAGAACAAGTCTGAAAACTTACAAGAGAAAGTGATACTAGTAACTGTTCCCGAGGATTCAGATAAAAGAGAAACTTCATTTTCACTCCATACACTGCTACTCTTTGAATGTTACCCTTTTATTGTTTTTTTTATTATTAAATATTTCCATGTTAGTAAAATTCACCTATAATCTTAATTAAAAAAAAATTTTTTTTTTTACAAAGAAAGACATAAGATCCCCTGTCTCAAATTAACCACTAACAAGTACTGAGTTCAGGTTCTTGCAGAGATGGAATGGTACTGCGGCTTTCACTTATGGGTTTTTCTACACTTTGTCCCCACTGTCTTTCCTGCACCCTCACAGGCAGGGCCAGCTTTGAAAGTCCTTGGCCGGAAGGTTCCCTGTTGTTGTCCAGTCGCCTGGTCATGTCCAACTCTTGGCGACCCTATGGACTACCGCACGCCAGGCTTCCCTGTCCTTCACCCTCTCCTGGAGCTTGCTCAAACTCATAACCATTGAATCAGTGATGCCATCCAGCCATCTCATCCTCTGTCGCCCCCTTCTTCTCCTGCCCTCAGTCTTTCCCAGCATTGGGATCTTTTCCAATGAGTCATCTCTTTGCATCAAGTGGCCAAAGTATTGGAACTTCAGCTTCAGCATCAGTCCTTCCAATGAATATTCAGGGTTGATTTCCTTTAAGACCGAGTTCTTGGATCTCCTTGCCATCCAAGGGACTCTCAAGGGTCTTTTCCAGCGCCACAGTTCGAAAGCATTAGTTTTTCAGTGCTCAGCCTTCTTTACGTTCCAGCTCTCACACCCATAAGTGACCACTGGGAAAACCATAGCTTTGACTAGACAGAACTGTGTTGGCAAAGTTATGTCTCTGCTTTTTATTTTATTTATTTTTTTTAATGTCTCTGCTTTTTAATACGCTGTCTAGGTTTGTCATAGCTTTTCTCCCAAGAAGTAAGTATCTTTTAATTTCATGGCTGAAGTCACCATCTGCAGTGATGTTTGGAGCCCCCAAATCACAGGGGTGTCCGATTCACCTCACAGAGGCAGAGAAGAAAGCATGAGTGTTAGGAGGCATTTGCACATTCAAAGAGGAGGAAGAGAGCAGCAGAGGAGCAGGAGGGAGAAGAAAGGAGAACTTAGAGCAGCTCAAGTGTGCCGAAAATAACCGAGAGGAGGCAGCTGAGTAATACTGCGATCAGATAAGAAAAAGAAAGTACTGAAGGGAAGAGAGAGAATTTCCATTAGTGTGGAGGACATGAAAAGGCAATTCACGGGAAAGGAAATACAAATGGCTGATACACATAGGAGAAAACATTCAATCTCTTATGCAATTAAGGGAATGCAAATTAAAACAATAATGAGACCCATTTTCCTTTGTTGGACTGGCAAAAAGAAGGTAAGTGCCAGCCGGTAAGCGCCTCTGAGAAATGCAAGAAGGCAAAATGGTTGTCTGAGAGGCCTTACAAATAACTGAGAAGAGAAGCAAAAGGCAAAGGAGAAAGGGAAAGTGAATGCAGAGTTCCAGAGAATAGCAAGGAGAGGTAAGAAAGCCTTCTTAAGTGAACAATGCAAAGAAACAGAGGAAGACAATAGAATGGAAAAGACTAGAGATCTCTTCAAAAAAATTAGAGATATCAAGGGAACGTTTCATACAAAGATGGGCACAGTAAAGGACAGAAATGGTAGGGACCTAACAGAAGCAGAAGATATTAAGAAGTGGCAAGAATACACAGCAGAACTATACAAAAAAGATCTTAATGACCCAGATAACCACAATGATGTGGTCACTCACCTAGAGCCAGACATCCTAGAGTGTGAAGTCAAGTGGGCCTTAGGAAGCATCACTACAAACAAAGCTAGGGGAGGTGATGGAATTCCAGCTGAGCTATTTCAAATCCTAAAAGATTATATTACAGTGCTGTACTCGATATGGTAGCAAATTTGGAAAACTCAGTAGTGGCCACAGGACTGGAAAATGTCAGTTTTCATTCCAATCCCAAGGAAAGGCAAACTATCATATAATTGTGCTCATTTTACATTCTCACCAGGTAATGCTCAAAATCCTTCAAGCTAATAAGCGAACCAAGAACTTCCAGATGTTCAAGCTGGATTTACAAAAGGCAGAGGAACCAGAGATGAAATTGCCAACATCTGTTGGATCATAGAAAAAGCAAGAGAATTCCAGAAAAACATCTACTTCTGCTTCATTGACTATGCCAAAGCTTTTGACTGTGATCACAATAAACTGTGGAAAATTCTGAAAGAGATGGGAATACCAGACCACCTGACCTGCCTCTTGAGAAACGTGTATGCAAGTCAAGAAACAACAGTTAGAACTGGACGAAGAACAACGGACTAGTTCAAAATTGAGAAAGGAGTACCTCAAGGCTGTATTTTGTCATCTTATTTAAGTTCTATGCAGAGAACATCATGTGACATGTTGGGCTGGATGACTCCCAGGCTNAAGAAACAACAGTTAGAACTGGACGAAGAACAACGGACTAGTTCAAAATTGAGAAAGGAGTACCTCAAGGCTGTATTTTGTCATCTTATTTAAGTTCTATGCAGAGAACATCATGTGACATGTTGGGCTGGATGACTCCCAGGCTGGAATCAAGATTGCCAGGAGAAATATCAACAACCTCAGGTATGGAGATGATACCACTCTATTGACAGAAAACAAAGAGGAACGAAAGAGCCTCTTGATGAAGGTGAAAGAGAAGAGTGAAAAAGCTGATTTAAAACTCAACATTCAAAAAACTAAGATCATGATATCTGGCCCTATCACTTTACGGCAAAAATGGGGAAAAAANGGAGGAGAAGGGGACGACCGAGGATGAGATGGCTGGATGGCATCACGGACTTGATGGATGCGAGTCTGAGTGAACTCCGGGAGATGGTGATGAACAGGGAGGCCTGGCGTGCTGCGATTCATGGGGTCGCAAAGAGTCGGACACGACTCAGCGACTGAACTGAACTGAATTGAACATAGAAAGATGTTGAGAGATATTTCACTGAGACAGGTAGGAAGTTTCAGGGTAAAATGTATACTATGGTCTGTGTGTTTGGATGTGAAGAGAAAATTTCTGGAAGGATGCTTAAGAAATACACTGTGTTATCTCTGAGGAAGGGGATAAGCAAGGTTGATGGCAAGGGAAGGAGGGGGTGAGCCTTCCCATTAGTCATTTTAGTTCTAGTTGAATTGCTTTATTTTACTGTTATAGTTTAATAATAAGAAGTGGAATAAACCACATTGGCTTCTGCCTGGTTGGGTTGCTGTGAGGATCAGATAAATGTGGACTGTAAACCACTCAGCCTGGTCAGTGCTCGTTTGAATAGTGACTGTGGGCATTCTCATTGCAGTTTTCACCAAATCATCCATTTAATAGCTCCAAATGGAAATAAGGTCAATTATCCAATGAATGGGAATGACTTATTTAGGAAATTACCATATAGCCACTCGATTTATTACTAAGCAGCATTAAAAATTACTTTGACCGGAAACCCACACTAACAAGGAAACTATTCACAATATAATGGAAAGGGAACAATAAAAGGCAGGATAGAAACTTCAAAATTTGTAGCATTTTTAAAAATAATGTAAAATTAATATTAATATATTATAATTTAATGCAAATATAATATAAAATATAATGGAATGCAAATACAATGTAACCAATATAAAAGAGTAGATTTGCAGTGTAGCTGGGATATGATTTTTTATCCTTCTTTTTTTTCAGTTTGTTAATAGTTTCCATTTCTTTTTTTTTTTTTTTTTTTTGAAAGGAACATGCCTTATTTTTACAACAAGGGGGAAAAAAATCATTGGAAGTAAAACAAGAGTGAGAGATTAGATGACATTTTAGTGACACTATTTCCCCTTTAGAAGGACTTCATATCCAGGCAGATGATCACCCGCCCTACTCTACAGAAACCCTCGTTTTCCAGAGAGAAACAGCCAGCTCCAACATCATGTCTGAGAAGCTGATACCAAGAAAGACCCTGTGGGACTCCTAGGCACAAAAGCCTTTCTGGGTCCCCTATTTCTTTGATTATGGGATTTCATTCAGCTTCTATGACCTTCTCCAAGTTTCTGGAAGTTTCCAGCAGTTGTTTAATTGGGGAAGAGCGGGGCAGTAAGACAAGGGAAGAACAGTCAAGGGAAACAATGGTGTTGGGGCAGGGTCCTGGCTCTCATCAAGGCATACCTACCGTGCTGTCTGTGAGCTACTTTGTAGATACTGAAACTCCCACCAGGGAGGAGAAGTTAATGGCTAAGGAGAGTATGCTGCCCACAAGCAGGTAGACTCCAGACCAGGTGGAATCAGAATGGTGATGATGCTCACTCCCGTATACCTCACCACCAACCAATCAGAAGAATGTCCATGAGCTGACCGTATCTGCTCCTTGAACACTCTCAGATTCCTCACTACCCCTTGCGGGTTAGGACACACAGTATTTAGGGCATTAGCCTTTTGTGTCCTTTTTTGCCTGGCAAAGCACTGCAGCTGTTCTTTTCTACTTCACCCAAAACTCTGTCTCCAAGATTTAATTCAGCGTTGGGGTACAGAGGCTAGATTTGGCTCCAAAGCTACATTTTTGAATTTGCAGTGATGATCTCTCAAGTTGCTAGGGCTTTCCCAACATTTCCTTCTTCCCACTAGTTCCACTGGTCCTATTTAAACTTTTAAATTTTCCTTTCCAAAGGTTCCAGAGTCTCTCCTGTCTTTCTTTGACCCAGAAACCCTTGCACTGAGTGAATATGAGAAACAGAGGCTGCATGCTCAGTTTTCCACCTTGACTCCTGGCAACTGGTCAAGCAACCTTGATGGTTGCTTCTCTAAACAGACCCAAAGCTGTCTACTTCTGTAATTCTTACCTGAGATCTTAAATGTCCTTATGGTTGAGTCCACATGCTCTTCTCTAGTGGTTTTCCCCATCCTACAGTTTACGCCCTGCCTCAGCCCCCTGCTTCCTTCTTCCATCTTCTTGGCTGCTGCTTAGAGATGGTTCTCCAGAAGTAATTTTGTTCTTGGGTTCACCTCAGCTTGCAGCAGCTTAAAGCAGGGTTTTGGTTCCCAGCCAGAGATTGAAGCTGGGTCACAACAGTGAGCGAAGCAGATCCTAGCCACTACACAAGTGGTCAGTGACAAGGCCCTGGGCTCTTTGGCTTTGCAGAGAAAGAATCTCCAAAAGATGGAAAGTAGTGAAACAAGTAAAGTGTTTATTATTAATAGAAGCAAAAAAGAGTTCAGTACATATGGATAGACACTCGCATGGACTCAGAGAGTCATGGCCTATGGAAGTTTAAATCACTTGTATGGGGTATTTCTTCCTGGTTTTCTCTGGCCAATCATTTGAATTTCCCTGGTTCAAAGTGCATATTTGGTATATCTCAGGATCCTCCCATATGTGCCTCTGCATCTCTTAGCCAAGATGAATTCTACCAAAGAGGCCTATAGATAGTTAGCATCAAGAGCATCACTCACCTTTTGACCTCCAAGGAGCCTTTCTGCCCCTGTGTGGTCCAGGAGGTCTCCTGACTTCATGAATGAGAACTGTTTGGTCTCATTTTCTATCTGGGCAAGACCCAGACTCACCCCTCAACGGTCCCATTCTTGTCTTGGAGGATCTACCCTGGGAGGAGTCTCACCTACCTCTTGCCTCAGTTTCTCTTAATTCTCTCAAATCGGAGCTTTCACTAAAGATAATTCCCAGTTCTGGGTCATGAGGGCCAGGGTGGGATGGGTCATGAGGGTCATAAATGCCTTCTTTCACTCCACTCTCCCTTTCTACCCTGTGTTCCTAGCTCACATTTATTATTATGAAAACATATCATTCATTAAATGCTAATTAATACCTTATCTAATTAACTAATTAATGCTTATCTGATACCTAAGCTATCTAAGCTCCTGCTTCCTTCCTTCTTCAAAAATTATCTGCCTCTGAAAATATTTGATTAAGATTTTAAGACTTTGTTAAGAGGATGAAAAGACAGATTACAGACAAGAGAAAATTTTTGCAAACACATATCCACCAAAAGATGAGTATCTAAAATACATAAAGAGCTCTCAGGTTTCCCTAGTGGCTCACTGGTAAAGAATCTGCCTGCCGACGCAGGAGACACGGGTTTGATCCCTGATCCTGGAAGATCCCACATGCTGTGGAGCAACTAAGCCCATGCACCTCAACTACTTAGCTTGTGCTCCAAAGCCCGGAAAGCCGCAACTACTGAGCCCACATGCCACATCTACTGAAGCCCATCTGCCGGAGAGCCCGTGCCCCGCAACAATAGAAGCCGCTGCTGTGAGAAGCCCGCACCCCACAACTAGAGAAAAGTCCATGCGTCAGCGAAGACGCAGGACAGCCAAAAGTAAGTAAAGAAATATTAAAACACATAAAGAACTCTTAAAACTCAGCAACAACAAAACCCACAAACAATCCAATTAGAAAATGGGCAAAAGATATGCAGAGACATTTTACTGAAGAGGAGATACAGATGGCAAATAAGAACATGGAAAGAGGGAAATGCAAATTAAAACCATAGTAAGATATCACCTCACACTTAACAAAATAACTAAAATGAAAAATAATGACAACACCAAATGTTGGCAAAGATGAAACATACATCACTAGTGAGAATGTAAAATGTTATAGCCACTCTGGAAAACAATTTGGCAGTTACTTTTAAAAACTAAAAATGCAACTGTCATGCGACCCCAGCAATTGTGGTCCTGGGCGTTCATCCCAGAGAAATGAAAATTTATGTTCACACAAATATCTCTACATGAACATTTACAGCAACTTTATTCATAATAGCCCCAAACTGGAAATAACTCAAATGTCTTTCACTAGATAAATGGCTAAACAAACCATGGAATACCCACATCATGGAATACCATTCAGCTATAAAAAGGAACAAACTCTTGATACATTCAGCAACCTGTATGAATCTTCAGAGAACAATGTTAAGTGAAAAAAAAGCCAAACCCCAAAGTCCACATACTGAAAGTGGTAGTTGCTCAGTCGTGTCCAACTCTTTGCAACTCCATGGACTGTAGCCCGCCAGGCTCCTCTGTCCATGGGATTCTCCAGGCAAGAATACTGGAGAGGGTTGCCATTTCCTTCTCCAGGGGATCTTCCCAAACCAGGGATCAAACCCATGTCTCCTGCATTGCAGGCAAACTCTTTACCTTCTGAGCCACCAGGGAAACTAAAGTCTACCTATTAAATGATTCCATTTATATGGCATTCTTAAAATCACAAAATCATAGAAATAAAGAACAGATTAGTGGTTGCTAGAGATTAAGAAGGGGGTGGAGGTAAGGAAAAAGTAGCTGTGGTTATGAAAGGGTAACAAAAGAAATCTTTGAGGTGGTGGGAATGTCTATTTCCTCACTGTAGCTATGGCAATATTCTGACTGTGACATTGTACAAGACTGTTGCAAAATGTTACCATCAGGAGAAACAGGGTACATATTGCATGGGATCTCTCTATATTTTTACTTACAATTGCATATAAATCTATAATTATCTCAAAATAAAAAGTTTATTTTTTTTACAAAGGTAAATTATAACATATAAAGGAAAAAACAAAGGTGATTGTTAAATATTCCTCACTTGATAGTTAATACTTGTGTAGTACTTACCATGGACTAGGTACTTCAGATTACTAATTTAAGTTTTTAAAATCCTATTATGTAGCACTATTATTATGATCTTGTTTAACAGATGAGGAAACTGAGGTTAAGCAACCTGCCCAAGGTGACATAGTTCAGTGGTGGGCCTGGACTTTGAACCCAGGCACTCTGATTTCATTTTAACCCCTACACTGTGGTATAAAGGTCACGGCACTGAAGAGATACAGTCCAGATCCTAGACTTGCTGTTTTGGCCTCAGCGTCTCCTTCTCCCAGAACTTCCTTTCTCAGGCCTCCAGAGTGTACATCTCCATCTCTTTTTTTATGAAAATTTCAGCAGCAACAAACCTACCAAAGGATCTGTCTTTAAGCTTTGAGGGAATGTAATTATCTCACATAATAAAATGATGGCTGCAAAGCTGATAGACTCAGCAGTTCTGTAACATCCATAAAGTCCACCTTCTTTCTGCTGTTCCATTCTACCATCCTTTGCTAGGAGCTTCCTCATGACCTCAAAACGGCTGCCCAAGCTCCAGGCAGCATTTTCTCACAACAGTATCCACAGTCAG
Source organism: Neotragus pygmaeus (assembly GCA_006410875.1). NCBI lineage: Eukaryota > Metazoa > Chordata > Mammalia > Artiodactyla > Bovidae > Neotragus > Neotragus pygmaeus. Next base: position 651,005 of record SJYV01012447.1, on the reverse strand, counting down.
GAGAGGGATTGTTTCTTCCCTCTTTGTCTCCTCTTGATCAACAAGAAAAACCTCTGCCAGGAGCCCCAGCACAGTCACCATTCATGTCTCATTGGCCAGAAATGCCTCATGTCTCCACCTCTAAGCCCATCACTGAGTAGAGGGAATAGGAAGATGTGGTTTGTTTAGACCAATTATGCCACTTCCTGGGGGCAGAGGCCACCACCCCTGAAGAACAAGATCTCATGGAGTACAGATGGTAGTTGGAAGATGAAAAATTTAAAAAGCAAGTTCTATTGCAAAAGAAAAACAATGCTTGCTGTCTAGGGAAAATTAAATTTTCATTACACTTTGCTTACAGGAGTGGCCCTCACCTTGGGAGTCAGCCTCTTCAAGTACAAGTGCCTGGGGTTGAGCATGAACTGTCAGAAACAGTACAGGCCAGCTCAGCAGCTCTCAAACATTAATGTGCCCAAGGATCACCATAGGAGGCTGGTGGAAAGGCTGGAACTTGAACCAAAGTTCATGTAATTCTAACATCTGGGTTTCTAGCCACTGTCTTATTGAGCTCCTATGTACTTGCTATTGCCCTAGGAGGTCCCTTAACGCCTAGAGGCTAAGAAGTTTCCCTTAGTTAAGTGAGCCCCTGAGACCTGGCTAATCTCTCAAGTCTGTTACCCAATGAGGTCTGGCTGTTTGCTGCTTGAAAATCACTGTGAAAGAGAGAGGGGGGCAGAGAGAGCGGTGTTGGTAAAAATGAGATGCTTTCAATCAGAATGCCAGCAATCCTGGGAGATGGTGGACTCAGAGTTCCCAAAAACCATTTCCAAAGATTCTGCTCAGAGGTGAAAGCTTTGAAGGGGAAAAAGAGAGGTAGTCTCAGTTAATCACTGAGATGGGGTGGGAGGACTTAGAGTCATCCCCACTTTGTATGGGCTTGTGTGCAGGTTTGGCAACTTGTGATTTTTGTTTAGATGCCATCTTCTTCACAGTTTGTCCCCAAGATTACTGAAGGGGGAGCTAGGGGAGAGATCTGCTTATCTGTGAAGAACATATTCGTCATTTCTACTTCTTTGGTCTACAGAAAGGACCAACAGGTTAGGCAAGGTAGAATGTGGTCGAGAGATTTGAGAGGTGTGCTAGGACCAGAGATGAGCAGAGCGTGGGGCTGCCTTGTTACAGGTTAGTGACAAGACAAGAGGGTCTCCTGCAGAGAGCTCTTTCTTGCCAAAAACTGCTTACTTTTCTTGCAGGCCAAAGTTGTGCATGCCCAGTTCTCCAGCCCTTCAGGCAGAGAGGTCTGCTCTCCTTTGAAAGTCTCATCGGGATCCTCCACAAAGTGGTGGCCCCACTGTATGTTTCCTTTCTGCCCTCAGCCCATCAAGAGTCCTTCTTTTCAACGACGAAAAGGGAGTGTGTGTGATAAACAGATTCTCTTCTGACTTCTCATCTTTTTCATAAGTTATGTCCTAACCAAGAAATGCCCGCTGCTGCTGTTAAGTTGCTTCAGTCATGTCCAACTCTGTGACCCTATGGATAGCAGCCCACCAGGCTCCTCCGTCCACGGGACTCTCTAGGCCTCAGTCCTTCAAAGTCTTGACATTCTATGGCCCTAGAAGCACAGGGAAGTCTGAGGCATGTGTGAGTGAAAAGCAGGAAGAGAAGACTGCAGTTATCCCTGCTGAACATTGCCTTTCCCTGGGGAGAAATGGCGGGAAATGATTGTGGCCTCTGGATCTCATCAGACACCAGGCATCCCTTAGAATACTTACTGGAATCTACAAACCTAATGAGCGATTGCCAAAGCCACCTTCCTGATAATGGTGCGGCATTATATTTCTGCTAATGAGCACCGATTGGCACCACATTCAAATGCAAATCTAGGTCTTTGTTTCTTACAAATAGCTTTTGTTTCGTTTGTTTCTTACATTTGTAACAAGCCCTGGGGGACTGAGAATTTCAGCTTGATTGCAAATCTAATACGGAGTTCAGAGATATTTTATTTTTCCAATTTTTACCCCAAACCTGCCTGCTCACCCCATTTTCCCGGAGTCAGTAAAAAAAAAAAAAATTTGTCTTTTCGGAGTAGACCTTAAATTTAAAAAGAGATGGTAGGCTCAAATATGCATAGAAGTTGGAACTGATCTGGGGTGGAAAAAAGAGTACATGTGGATGGACACCTGGGTGGATCAGAGAGTCACACCCTCGTGGTAGTTTGAGTCACTTTTATGGGGCATTTCTTCTGGGTTTCCTTTGGCCAATCATCTCTCTTTTTCTGGATCTGAGCTTGTATTAGGTTTATTTCAAGGTCCTGCCCTGTGTGTGCACACATCTCTTAGCCAAGATGGTATCCAGCGAAGAAGCCTGTGGATGGTTTTGTTAGGGGAAGCACACTGATTGAAACTGCCTACCCTGGCTAGGCACCATAGTAACCATTTGCATGAGTTATTTTATGACAGGAGATCCTAATAAGGAATATGGAACTAATAAGCTACCCCCAACCGGAAGAATTCCGGAAAGGTCGAAAGGAGACACCAGCTGTCCGTCCACTTCCCAGAATCCCTCTCGCAAGCATCCATCTTGGCTGAGCAACGCGTGCACCACCAGGAAAGACTCTGAATTAGAATGATTGGCCAAAGACCACCCGGAAACTAATCCCATCACCATACAACCTGAGACTTCGAGCCATGCGGCAGAGCTGTTTTCCTGGTTTCCCTTACCCTACTGCTCTCCACCCGGGTGCCCTTTCCCCAAAAAATCTCTTGCTTTGTCAGCACATGTGTCTCCTTGGACAATTCATTTCCGAGTGTTAGACAAGAGCCCAGTTCGGGCCCTGGAAGGGGGTCCCCCTTCCTGCAACAGTTTGACATCACTTACTATGAGGTCATGATCGCCAAAGAGCCTTTCTGGGCATGTGTAGCTGGTAAGGTCTCCGTGACTTTGAGAGCAAGGTGTGAGCGGTCTTTTATCTCCTATCTGGGCAGGGCTCAGGTCCTCTCTTCTGCTATTATGAAGTGTATGTCCACAAGGGAGAAACTCCAGCTGCTCCCTGGGACTCACCTATCTCTGGCCTGAGTACAGATTCTGACAGTCTAACAAGAGGCTGTCTGCACTGGCAGTATTATGAAAAGATGTCCTGCTTCTCCCACCTCTCTTGAATCTTAAGATCTTACTATCTTGTAGCTTCCCGGTCTAAGAGTCTTTCATCTTAGTCTTGATATCCATTGTTAAAAAATAAAATTCAACTCAACAAATCACGAATCAAGCAGTATTCACTCTAGCTAGATAGAAAGGAGTTCCAAAGAATAGACAAGACAAGAGATTTTGTGGGCAGAAGGGAGCAGGGACAAGGAAGCTGCACCAGGTAGAAAGTGGATCAAGGTTATTAGCCTCAGAGCGGATGTCAGGGGTCTGTCAGGCCACCTAATTAATGCTGATCTGGCAATTTCTGACTGACTGGGGTAAGATTCCGTTTCTGGGAGAGTCGAATCTGTAATTAAGTCTTGGTTTGATTGATATGGGGCCTGGTATTGGAGAAGGAAATGGCAATCCACTCCAGTGTTCTTGCCTGGAGAATCCCATGGACAGAGGAACCTAGTGGGCTGCGGTCCATGGGGTCGCACAAGTCACTTCATTTGGGGGCTCCTGTCTTTAACACTGTCAGGTGTGTGTGTTCCTTTCCCTTGGTTCCGTCTCATCACAGCAAAGCTTTGAAATGATGCACCAGTGTTACAGCTCAGTTACAGGCCAAGAGTTTATTAAGCAGACAGCAGATCGTACACCCCGAGAAGTGAGGGCACGCGGCCCGGAAGGAGTGGCCTCAACCTGTCTTGGCTTCCCTTTTTTATACTTTTTGTCTCCTCCCCATTGGAACCTGATTGGTTCTTGAATACATAAAATAAGGCTCATATATGTAAGGCGAGTGCAGAGAAAAAGAGAGCGAGCTGGGCAGTCAGACAAGAAAAGGGAAATTTATTAGAGGGAAAAGAGAGGGTGACTGGCCCTTAAGGAGAACCAGCATCCTCCCTTTCTGATGGAGTCCCTACACCCCACCAGTGAAAAATCCTCTGGAGGCATGGTCACGTAGCCGGAGGTCTGGAATCTGGTGGTCTCGTAGCTTTGAGAAGATAGGCACCAGTGAGATAATAAGATGCCATTTGGGCAATTTGGTCAGTCTCAAGGATCACTGTGATTTATTCTTTGTTTGCGAGGTCGGCATAACAAGCCACCTTATCAGTGAGACCCCATGTGGGCCCCATCAACGTCCGCCATTGATCAGGAAGGGGACACTTTTTTCCCTACCAGAGGTTCCCACTCCAGTCCTTGGACTTTTCCTTTGTTCTCCTTTTCATCTGCTTTCTAACTGTCATTTTGGACTCCCCCTTTTTTTCTGCTCTGACTACCTAACAGCACCATCATGTCAACACGTTACCTTAACACACATTGTTGAAAACAGCACTTTAGAGAATAACTGTTCCCCTGTCTGCACTTCTCCTGAGCAATCAGGATCTAGCTCAGACACAGCGGGCGTTTAATGGTTGCCCATTGAGCTAATACATTTATGTGCGGCGTAATGGCCCGTTTCTCCCACCATCTTTTATTCTTTCCGTTTATTTCCTTCGTTCTATGGAATGTGATCGCCCAAGACTAATCCAAAGGAGAGAATCCAGTGCAATAGCTGGATTCATGAGGATTTCTTCTCCAGAAGTGCAAGGATGCTAAGCCCCGCTGGCTGCAAAGGCAACTGCCAGGCTCTATGGCTGAGTGGCCCTTTGGGGGAGGCTGGTTGGAGCTGGTGCACTGGGACACAAGTGCTCAGGTCTGAGGAAGGAGGCAATCAATATAAATAGAACTTGAGGTACCAACTTAACCACCGGATAGACCTGGATTTGCAGCTGAGCTCTTCCCAATAGGAGCTGTGTGAGCTGGGGTAGGTTCCTTAACTTCTCTAAGCATCAGTTTCCTCATCAGTAAAGTGGGGGTGATAACAGTCTATAGTGAATTGATCGCCATACCTTGAGGAGGTTTCTTCCATAATCTAATTTTAACTGTGTGACTTGCTTTGACCAATGGGACAGCAGCAAATGCAATGCAAGCAGAAGCTGGAGATGTGCTTGCACATTAGGGCTTACTCTCTCTTGCTGTTAAGAACCTTTCTGCCGTCATGTGAACAAGCATGGGCTGACTGATGAGAAGCATGTGACTGTCACCCAAGCTGACATCAGGCCAACGGCCAGACATGTGAGTGAGGCTTTCCTAGACCATCCAGCTCCAGCCAAGCCAGCCCAAGTCAGAATAACCCCCCAACAAACCCATAGTAATGTGAGAAATGTTTGTTATCTTAAGACATTACCTTTGAGGGAGGAGGGATTGTTACACAGCAAAAGCTGACCAATACACATTTCCTCACCAGAGTGATGCTTGAGATGTAAATGTACATGCATAAAAAGTACCTCAACCAGTGCCTGATACATAAGCATTTAATCAGCTTGGATCACATAATTGGATCTATGAAACCAGGATACTGGGAGCTTCTGGAAGATGATTTTCATTGAAACAGAGGGAAGCAAGAGAAGAAAGCCTGCTTCATTTACACAATGCACGAGGCCAGACTGTTTCACAGAGGGTGGCTCTTCCACACCCTGCAAAATCACCACCAGTCATTGCTGATCTGCACAGATGTGAGTGTTTCATTCCAGGGTCATCTCGATGATCTGTATCAGCTGCAGGATTAGTCAGCAGGAAGGGAGCAGGCCCTTCTATTCCTGTGCCACCAACAAAAACCCATCGGAGACCCAGCGAGTAACACACTCACCCACCGAGGTAGTCTGACAAGAGCCCCTTCCCCACTAGTCAACAGGTGTGACAGAACTAGGCTAAAGTGGATTCACTATATGAATATTTACACTTAAACCCAAGTTACAATGCCTCTCAGCCTATCACCTGCACCCCATCCCTATATCCAAAGAGAAGCTTCATCTAGAAAACTCCTGGGCAGTCCAGTGGTTAGGACTCTGTACTCTCACTGCAGAGGGTCCATGTTCAATACCTGGTCAGGGAACTAAGATCCCACAAGTTACAGAGCATGGCAGGAAAAATAAAAAGCAACTTCATCTGCACTCGCACACCAGTTTTCCACTGCAGTCTGAAAACACAAAAGTTGCCAAATTCTTTCTCTCTGCTTCAGACTGAGATGCAAGAAGCTACACCAAGGGACCACCAGTTGACAGTGTTCCTTGTGAGAATGCGCTGGTGTTGAAGTGCCACCTCCCAATGCTCACAATGCAGAGAGGTCTCAGGGCCCCACAGAGAGTGGATTCTGCACACAAGTGGCCCTTCCCATGACTGCATCACTGCAACTGCTTGCTTCCCCAACAGTCACAAAGGCTCTCATAGAAAACAGTCCTACAGACAACATCTTTGTAAAAGCCAAGCATTGGAAACAATCCTGTGTCCTTCAACAGTAGGATGAGCTTCTTTTTAAAAAGTGTGGTTAATTTACACAGTGAATGGGAGGCTAAAGAACAGTGAGAATGCACTCCACACAGTAGCATGCATGCAGTTCGCAAACATGAAGTTAAGTGAAAGAAAATACTCACAAAAAAATATTTTCAATAAATCTACATAAAGCTCAAAAACAAGCAAAACCAGATGACATGATTCAGAGATTCATTCTAAGGTGATAAAATTGCAAAGAAAAGCAAAGGGGTGATTACCAAAAACTCAGGAACATGGTTTCCTTTTGGAGGGTGGGAAGGAAAACGTTTCAAAAGTAAAGAAGTATGTGGGGGCTGGCTCTTAGAGGGTGGACTGTTCAAGTTCTTGATCTCGGTGGTGGTTATTTACACAAGTGTTTGCATGCATGGATGCTCAGTTGCTAGTCATGTCCAACTCTTTGTGACACTATGAACCGTAGCCTTCCAGGCTCCTCTGTCGATGGGATCTTCCCGGCAAGAATACTGGAATGGGTAGACATTTCCTTCTCCAGAGGATCTTCCCAAGACAGAGCTCAAACCCGCATCTCCTGCATCTCCTGCATTGCAGGCAGATTCTTTGCCATTGAGCCACCAGGGAAGCCCCATATGAGTGTTTGCTTTATAGCAATTCTTCTTGCTGTCCACTTACGTTTTATGAATTTTTCTTTTTTTCTTTTTTGCTGCATTGGGTCTTTGTGTGTTGTGGCATGCAGACTCAGTAGTTGTGGTACCTTCGTTGCTCCACAGCATGAGGGATCTTTGTTTGTGAACCAGGGATTTCGTTCAGAGAATTTGTGTACCAGGAACTCGTGTACCCTGAATTGGAAAGCAGATTCTTCACCACTGGACCAATGGGAGAATCATGAATTTTTTTTCTTTATGTGTGTTGTACATGACACCCACCTCCTAAGAAAAGATTTTTGAAAAGCAATTCTATAGCACATGTTCTTCACACTTCTAATGGGGGCACAAACTCATTCTGTGGAGTCCAGCAGATACAGATGCCATGACATCCTCTCATCACTCCTGTTGCTCCTGCCTCCCCTCATGGCCTCAGACCCAAATCTTCATACTTCCTTCCTAAGCTGGTCATATAACGATTCCCATGGCCACTGTGGATGCAAAGGGATATTGGTAATGGTGGTGATAGGATTGAAAGCTGCTTTCTTCTACAATAAGGTCTGAATTCCTCTTCAGTCGGCCAAAATACGAGGAGTAGTAGCAGCAGGTAGTCAAACAAGACCCTTATAGAGCCTTTCTGGGACAGACTCCCTTCCCCACACCTTTGCTTTAAGTGCCTCTCTGAAATCCCTAGAAAACAGTATCTGATGCACACTTCCTGAGCTTTTTACAGAAGCTAAAACCCCCTCCAAATGGAAGAAATTAACTACCTGATGACCATGAGCACAGCCCTGAGACCTACTGGAACCTAAAGACTGATAATGTTAACCCCAGTGACACCACCCTGTTACCTCACCATCAGCCAATCTGAGAATTGTCCACGAGCTGATCATATGCCCTGGGACACCTCTCTTTCACCTGCCCTTTAAAACTGCCTTGCTGAAACCCACTGGGAACTCAGCTCAGGCTTTCTGAGCACTAGCTGTGCCGGACTCCTTGTATGGTGCCCTGCAATAAGCAATGCACTTTCCTTCACCACAGCCTGGTGTCAGTAGCTTGGCTTTACTGCCAGTGGATGAGCAGATACATGTTTCATTCAATAACAGCAGCAGTAGCAGTAACAGTAGCGGTCTTCCACGTGGATATGGACTCTGGATGGAACAAGGCTAGAACTGACTTGTACATCCCAAGTTGGACATTCAGCCACACTTGGTCTCCACTCTATTTTTTTAATATTTATTTTTATTTATTTCTTTGGTTGTGTTGGGACTTAAGTGCAGCACGCAGGATCTTCCATCCTTATCGAGGTATGCGGAATCTTTAGTCGTGACAGGTGAACTCTCAGTTGCAGTATGTCAAGTCTAGTTCCCCAATCAGGAGTCAAACCTTGGCCCTCTGCATTGGGAGCATGGAGTCTTAGCCACTGGATCACCAAAAAATTCCCTCTCCGCACTCAGCTTTAGCTCAGCACATGTTTCAACAGTGGGTATGTGGTTGCACGTCTGAAGAAGAGGGTTGATGTTCTGTGCCCAGTCAACTGAGAGAGAGGAGAATAGAGCCGAGAAGAACACCGACCTTTAGAGGAGGGCAGATGAGAGAAGACCTCAGAGGAAATTAGAAGGAGCAGCCAGTGTGCGGTGGCCAGGAAGCCCAGGAGGGGCCAACTTTTAAAACATGTTGTGGTCAAATGCTGCACATCATAGAAGGTACATGGAATCAGCCCAGTTTCCTGGGCTGTGATTCCCTTTGCTCTCAAGTGGCCTCAGCCTGCAGTGGCTTTGAGCAGGATTTCCATTCCCTGGCCAGGGAGTGAAGTCCAGAGATTGAGGTCAGGCCGTGGCAGTGAGAGGACTGAAACCTAGACACTGGACCATGAGAGCAGGTGGCCACACTGTTAGTTATGTAGCAATGCTTTTCCACAAACAGATGGAAAGTAGTGAAACGAGTAAATTGTTTATTAGGAGGAAAAAGAGTACACGTGAATAGACTCACAGGGCTGGCTCAGAGAGAGAGCCGTGCCCTCGCGGTACTCTGAATCACTTAGCTGGGTCATTTCTTCTGTTTCCTCTTGGCCAGTCATCTTTCTTTGCTTAGCTCTGAGTCGTATTTGCTTTAACTCATAGTCCTCCCTGTGTGTGAACATCTCTTAAACCAAGATGGATTCTAGTATAGAGGCCTATGAGTAGGTTGACATCACCCACTATAGGGTGGTGCCCCCTTTTGACCTTCAAAGATCCTTTCTGTGCACGTGTAGTCAGGAAGGTCTCCTTGATCTCAAGAATGAGAAATATGTAGTCTCTGTATCTCTTAACTCAGATCTCTGTATCTGAATGAGAGGGCTCAGTTCCTCTCTGTCCCTGCCATTACTGTTATCATAAAGTGTCCACCAGAGATAAAGTCCCGGAGGAGGATATGGCAACCCATTCCAGTATCTTTGCCTGGAGAGTCCTACAGAGAGCGGAGCCTGGCAGGTCACAAAGAGTCGGACACAACTGAAGTAACTTAGCACCAGAGACAAAATTCTAGCTATTTACTATCTTTTTGTTGTTATTTCTATCTGGAAGTGTAAACAGGAGGCTGGCTGTAAATGTCTAACCTGGAGCCTATTTATCTCTGGCCTCAAATCCCCCCGGAAAGAACTGAGCCCCAAGAAATATTTATTGGGAGGATGAAGGTTGAAGATCTATCTTCTGAAGCTTCTTCAGGCTAGCATGAGGCTCATAGACCCTACCTAGCCAGGGTCACAGAGTTCTTGTCCTGTCTCCTTAAGTGGCCCAGGGTGACTTCTGTTGTTATTCCAGCAGAATCTGTCCTGAGGAATGGCTGGAATCTCTGCAGCACCATCATCTTGTCCGGGAAAACACTGTGTCCTTAAAAAGAACAAACTAGACATGTAGATTAAGTAGACAGGATCCAAAGACCAGTAAAAGAATTATTATAACCAGGAGTAAGAACTAGGTTACATTTGGTAGCAGTTCTGATCTCGGTTCAAATAGAGTCAGCTCTTGGGTTATTCTGTCCAAAGGAATGGAACCATTTGGAATGATATAGAGTGGTTGTCTACTTCTATTATCCCACTGTGATTGGTGTCAGGGTAGCAGATCCAGTTAGAAGTAGTTGGGTGAGTGACCACCTGAATGGTAATAAAAATTTCTTTTCAGGAGAATAAGCATGACACCCAGTCTGGACTTGACACTTTGAGAAGACCTGTAGCTGGTTGCCTAGTTTCATCTAAGTCAATTTTAACCTTTGATGTGGCATTAACACATAAGTAACAGGAGCTATTGGTCACACACATGCCTTTCCTCTTTTTGTAATGTATGATCTAAAGCAATTTTATCATGTAAAAAGTGTCATAGTTACAAGAGGACACTTGAAAATGTAAGGTTACAGCTACTGGCTACCAGCTAGTGTTGTCTCAAGAATGGCTAGGAACATCAAGTCTGACAGAGCTCATAAAACAAGTTCTCAAGAAGTACAAGAACTTGTTTGAAACACACCCATAGCGTCACCTAGTATCATCTTGGATGTCTGAACCATAGCACTTTTAATTGGAATTTTCTCCGTAATAGCTAAAGAGGATATCACCACTAATGATTTTAGTGTTTCTCTAGGTATGAAAAGATGCAAGAATTTTGGCTCTTAAAATCTTCTCCTGAAAGCATCTGACTATCTGAAGGCCTGTTCTTCTAGTTTTTCTCAGAGCACAGAGCACTTCATTCCTGATCTCCACCCTGAACCCCTTCCAAGATGCTGCAGGTCTGCAGGTGCAGTGGCTCATGCTTTAATCCTTGTAGAGGCAGTTGGTAAGTGCTGGTGACAAGTGCTAATTTGTAGGTGACAAGGCCTCCTCGTTGTTGTAAGTTTGACCATGTATTTGGAAGCATTTCATGATCATTTCATTCTATGCTAAGGATGCTCATTTCCAGGTGTGGTGAAGGTTTTGCTGACAGGCTATTTAATGTGCTCTTACAGGACTAGGCCTTATTAAAAGCAGCCAAAAGTCTCTGGGATGGGCGTCCCTGGTGGTCTAGTGATTAAGAATTCACTTGCCAATGCAGGGGAGACAGGTTTTATTCCTGGTCTGGGAAGATCCCACATGCCATGGAGCAACTAAGCCTGTATACCACAACTACAGACCCAGTGTTCTAGAGCCTGAGTGCCACAGCTACGGAGACCATGCACTGCAGCTACTGAAGCCCACGTGTCTGGAGCCCATGTTCCACAACAGGAGGAACCATGGCAGCGAGAAGCCTGAGCATCGCCAAGAAGAGTAGCCCCCACTCACCACAACTCAAGAAAGCCTGTGGGCAGCAATGAAAACCAAGCATAGCCAAAAATGAGTAAATAAATAGACAATTTTTTAAAGAAAGTCTCTGGACCACCTTTCTTGGTAGTCTCTATAGCCCATGAAAATATTCACTCTTGTTGCTTCTTCTCATATCTAGACTTACACTATTACAGTCATCAATCTCATACGGAGCTATATATCATCACTTTATCAGAGGCTCAGTCACACACTTAGTAATGTAAGAAACAATAATTTTACAAAACAGGCAATATAGATAATAATATAGTTAACAGTATCAGTAAGAATTGAAGTCAAGAACTTCCATTAGGTGCAGCCCAATATATCCCAGGTCATCTGACTTAGTTTGTTCTGTACTGATTCTTATTTTTCAGGGAAATTATACATTGGCATATATATGTTGGGAAATATATATATAATACATATATAAATATATTTTTATATAAATAAATATATAGAGAGGCATATATATGCTGATGCTGGGAAAGATTGAAGGCAGGAGGAGAAGGGGATGACAGAAGATGAGATGGTTAGATGGCATCACCGACTTGATGGACATGACTTTGAGCAAGCTTCAGGAGTTGGTGATGGACAGGGAAGCCTGGCATGCTGCAGTCCATGGAGTAGGACACAACTTAGTGACTGAACGGAACTGATATATTGGCATTGTCCATAAGGTATTTGACTTAATTTCCTAGTGTTACTAAGCTGGTTATCCCTAGTACAGTTTAATTGTTCACAGCATACAAAGGGCTTTAAACTTCAATTACTATAGCCTGGTGTTAACAACATTAATTCATCCCATATTTGTGGGAAGATTTATTTTTTGGCTGAAATTTTGCTTGTTGCTCTGATCAAGCTTGAGTAATAGAGGAAAATTCATATTTACGGCCAGGGTCAGAGCAGGCATTATTAACTGGCCAGGCAAGGGGATACCATCTAGTAATATCAACAGTATTCTGAACGGCACTATACTTTTTTTCTTCTAGAATAAATTTCCTGAGCACTGCAATGGGGCCAAAAATTAGAGCCTTGGAGTGGAGAAATCCACCAAGGTAACCCAAAAGTACTAAGCATAGGTAATTAGCCACAAGCCCAACAATTAGATTTATTTTTGAAACTAGCATAGGATCATGCCTATGCTGTAGAAAATCTGATTCATTGGCAAAGGTCCAAGAAGTCATTAAACATTATAAATGATCATATGAGTAAGGCCCAGAATCTGGGGCAAGCTGCCTGCTTCTGATGTCGTCTTCTTCTCATCCTGGTGTGCGTGGAGTTACTCTTCTGTTTGATAATTATCTTAAGATGATTTTGAGGTCAGTCACCCTCTCTATAGGCCAGTCCAGTGCAGGGTTCCTTTGTGAGTGAAAGTTAATCCAAGTCAATCCCTTTAGTTTCACTGTGCATGAGCTAATTAAGAGTACCTGATAAGGGTCCTTCCATCTAGGTTGGAGACAGTACTTTAAATTATATCTTTTCCAATATGCATAATCCCCTGATTGCAGATCATGGGGCATCTGATCTTCATCCAGAGAGATTACTGAGACAAGCTCCAGAAATAAGCCTATAGTGTCCTTTTAATTACTGAATTGAGCTGTACCTTATGCAACATAACAGCAAGGAACTACCTGGGAAATGAGTTTAGTAAATGCTGCTGCTGCTGCTAAGTCGCTTCAGTCATGTCCGACTCTGTGTGACCCCATAGACGGCAGCCCACCAGGCTCCCCCATCCCCGGGATTCTCCAGGCAAGAGTACTGGAGTGGGGTGCCATCACCTTCTCCACGCGACCTCCATTAACAAAACTGGAATTTAATGTCCATTGAAACATAATTATTTTCTCTAAAATTACCCTCATTTCTACCAAATATAGTCAAATCAAGATTAGTTTGTCTGAAAGACCTGTACTCTGAAAACTATAAGTCCCTGATGAAAGAAATGAAGAAGACACAAACAGATGGAAAGATACACCATGTTAGTGGATTGGAAGAACCAATATTATCAGAATGACTATACTATCCAAGGCAATCTACAGATTCAATGCAATCTTTATCAAATTACCAAGGACATTTTCCACATAACTAGAACAAAGGAATCTTAAAATTTGTATGAAGACAAAAAAGACCCTGAATAGTCAAAGTAATCATGAGAAAGAAAAACGGAGCTGGAGGAATCAGGCTCCCTGATTTCAGTCTATACTACAAAGCTATGGTCATCAAAACGGGATGATACTGGCACAAAAATAGAAATATAGGTCAATGGACCAGGATAAAGAACCCAGAAATAAACCTATGTACCTATAGTCAATTGATCTATGAGAAGGGAGGCAAAATTACACAATGCTGGCAAGACAGTCTTTTCAACAAATGGTGCTGGGAAAACCAGACAGCTATATAATTTTAAAAAATTGAAATTAGATGATTCTTTTATACCATACCCAAAAATAAGCTCAAAATGGGTTAAAGATGTAAATGTGAGACCAGATACTATAAACTCAGAGAGGAAAACATAGGAAGAACACTCTCTCACACAAATCTCAGCAATATCTTTTTTTTTAACCTCAGAATAATGGAAATAAAAATAAGCAAATGGGACCTACTTAAACTCAAAAGCTTTTGCATAGCAAAGGAGACAATAAAGAAAGCAAAAAGACAACCCACAGAATGGGAGAAAACAGTTGCAAATAATGTGACTGTCAAGGGTTTAGTCTCCAAAATTTACAAGCAGGTCATGATGCTTAAGATATGACTCTAATGACAGAAACTTAGATTTCAAATACAAATACAAAAGAGATCATGTAAAATAGTCCAACACTAGAATATCAAGTTATGAAAATCTGGAGAGAGTATTTTTATATAGATACTCCTAAAGCATAATTATTCATATGGAGTTTACCTAAAAGCTCTTGTCTTATTTACATTTAATTTACTTATAAAAATTTTATCATACCAAGTTCTTTATTTATTTACATGCTGACAAATTTGCAATAGGTATAATAAAATCTTATTTGACATCTATTAAACCTAGATAAAATAAAGGTTTTACATTTAATATTGATGACTCTAAAGGCATGTCTATATTAATTAGATTAACAAGTCTAAACATTAATACCAGATATTAATTTAATACTGAATATTTTCTAGTTCACGCAAACCTGCAATGAATTCTAGTCACTTACCTTCTGTATTTTCCAGAATTTACATAAACACTTAATATCCTTTAAGCCAATTAAGTAGAGCTCATTGACAAATTAATTCTAATAATACCATCTAAAGGTAAAGACAAACATAACACACACAAACATGTAGAGAGACATGAGCGATCACATAGCTTTCTTTTCTAAACTTAGTCATAAATCAGATATCACAATATAAAACTCACTAGTTGTAAATAACAGTTGGAATAAGTTTAACTTTAAAAGGCTTCTTCCTCATCTTTTGGTGTCAAGGCACAGAGTGAGAAATGCAAGTTCTCCTAGAAATACTTGTCCCCTCAAGGTCAGAATTCTGGGGGGAAAAAAGTATTTTAACAAGTTAGCTTTCTCTAATTGCACATGCAAAAAAAAAAAAAAAGCAGGTTTTGCAATTTCAAAACAAAAATTTCTCTAGAGTCTAAAGAGTATTGTAGCACACAATGTAAAAAAAAAAAAATTCTCTTTTTCTGTAGTCATAGATTCATAGCTAAAATTTAGACCAGATAGTGCTCAAATTGACCCTTGTTAACAGGCTGATAAAATAAATAACCCTTGCCCCATCAGGCGTTATCCCTCTGGGGAGGTGGTATCTTAGTTTGAGAAGAAGAATCTGGAGGAGTAAGCAAACTTAGAGGAGTGGGTGAAGCTTGGTTTCTCCCCTGAGAGTTGGGAGAAGTTAAAAGGGGATTATTTAGAATGTCAGAAGAGTTTTCTGATTCCTCAGGCTTTTGATTATAGGAACTAGACAGATCAGGATTATGATAAAGGGCCATAAAGTCCTGAACACAAGGGGACCTCAGTCCACTTTCCCATCTTGTTGCAATAAAGATCTAATTGTCAGATAGTATTATAAACTAGAGACACACTTTCAGGCTATTTTTCCATCTGCCCAACTTAAATTAAAACCAGGTAATATTACAGTAAAACGAAGTTTTCCCTTTCTCAGTCCAACTGAAAAAAGGGATCCTCTCATGTTGAGCAACCTACAACCAAGAATGGCAGTCCTAGGAATGAAGTCCAGCATTCTAAAAACATCATTAGGACACACTTGAAGGAGATTCAGAGCATCCTCTGGATTTCTTTAGAATCCTGTTGACTGATGGGATTTTGAGCATCTTCTACTCTCCCACCAATCCCTGATCAGATTCTCAGCTCGACCTGATCCCTTTGAGCCAATGCCAGTGCATTGCCAGGGCCCTTCTTGAAGGGGATCTGTTGTAGCACTGCGATCTGCTTGACCGTGGCCAGCCCATCAGACTGTCCATTGCAGTGTGTGGACTGCCAAGGCCTGGAGTGAAGGGGTCTGATGGATGCAAAGAGGAGCCCCTGGAGAAACTGGAGTTGGGAGCTATGTAAAATGCCATGGGGGTCAGGACCTGAGGAATGGGAGGTGGGAGTATTCCCAGCGGGAATATTTAGACACAGAGCAAGGTGGGAGATTAAACAGCAGAAGAATCCCAAGTCTATCACCCTGCTTGTTTTACCTTGGGGATCACTGATGATTTTATCTGACACAGGCCACAGAGTTTGGCAGTGGCTGAAACACAGGTTAGGAATGAAGTCCAGAAAATCCTTCCCTAGCAGGGCTCAGAGACATGAAGTGAGAAAGAGAACTAGGTGTGTGAGTAAGGTGGGAAAGAAAAGCATAGTGAAGGGTTCCATACAAAACAGAGAGAGAGAGAATCCTTGGGCTCCTTCATGGTTGGAAATCACACTTCCGCCAGCTCCCAAAGAATAGACCAGCCATCACCCAAGCATCACTTGTATCTGCACATTCTGAGGGACACATCCTGTCACCCTCGATATGAGGGGAGCCATAATGCAGCAAGTGGAACAGGTTGTGCCCTGTGGGTCTTGAAAAGAAAGAGAAGCGGAGAGCCAGGGAAAGAACACCAAACCACTCACTATGGTCAACTCTGGGGACCAGGATAAGTCATGTGAAGGGAGGACTCTCACCTTTTTACCCTCTATGCTTCTCAATTATTTTAACTTTCACAAGGAGTGTTCATGCATTTGAAATTTTAAATGAAGGGGAAAAAAAGCTACATATTAACTAATACTAGCCTAATGAAGTTGGAAGAAAGGACCGGAAAAGGAGAGAAAGCCAGCTGGGGGTTGTTGATGGCAGCTGGGGGATTCGGCAGGTGAGGACCGAGGTGAGGGGTGGCCAAAGGCCACGAGGTGTGAAGTGAGCTGGTCCAGGAACCGTACAGGTGGTGCGATGTGTGCGCTGCTGGAAATACAGCAGCAGGGACATCTCCTGGTTAGGAGTTTTTAGGAAGCTCCTCCAGCCACCAACGAGCTTGTAAAAATGGGCCAGGGTTCTTCCTGGTCCTTGGAGGACCGAGACTCGGAAGGTACATCTAATGGCAGCTCATTTGGGGGGCGGCCTTCCCCAAGAGGCAGTGGGAAGTGAGAAGGAAACTGCTCTCCACCCACCCACTCCCATCCTCAAAGCAAGACACACAGGTCCAAGAAAGAAGTGCGCAGAGAACCGGAGGGATGGAGGTAACAACAAAAGGTTAATTTAGCCAAACTGTGTTCCAATTAGCCTGACATCAGAAATCAAGAAAGCACCCTTTTCATCACATCCTGACAAGTGTTAATTGTATCTTTTGTTGTGTTTTTTTAGTCTTTGCTAACTTGATTGGCTGAAAATCAATCAACTGTGGCACAGTCGACACTTTCTAAATTACCTGCTTACTCCGTTCCTTGAGCTCAGACAGTAAAGAATCCGCCTTCAATGTAGGAGACCTGGGTTCCATCCCTGGGTCAGGAAGATCCCTGGAGGAGGGCATGGAAACCCACTCCAATATTCTTGCCTGGAGAATCCCATGGACAGAGGAGCCTGGTGGGCTACAGTCCATGGGGCCGCAAAGTACTGGACACGGCTGAGTGACTAAGCACAGCACTCAGTTTCTTGAGGATCAGACAGTAAATTTCTTTTTCCTTTAATACTTTATTTTATTTTTTAACATATTTATTTATTTTTATTTCAGGTTGCTCTGGGTCTTCATTATTGTGCCCAGGCTTTCTCTAGTTGTGGAGAGCAGGGTGTACTCTCTTAGTAGACGTGCAGGGACTTATTGCAGTGGCTTTTCCTGTTGCAGAGCACGGGCACATGATGCTGCTGCTGCTGCTAAGTCGCTTCAGTCGTGGCCAACTCTGTGCGACCCCATAGACGGCAGCCCACCAGGCTCCCCCATCCCTGGGATTCCACATGGGCTTTAGTAGCTGTGGCTCAAGGGCTCTAGAGTGCTCTACTAGGTTGTGGGACATGGGCTTATTTGCTCCTTGACAAGTAGAATCTTCCTGGACCAGAGATTGAACCTGTGTCCTCTACATTGGCAGGCAGATTCTTATCCACTGTACNCCCTGGGATTCCACATGGGCTTTAGTAGCTGTGGCTCAAGGGCTCTAGAGTGCTCTACTAGGTTGTGGGACATGGGCTTATTTGCTCCTTGACAAGTAGAATCTTCCTGGACCAGAGATTGAACCTGTGTCCTCTACATTGGCAGGCAGATTCTTATCCACTGTACCACCAGGGAAGTCCTAAAAATCTTTTATTTTTGTTAAGTTTTTTATTTGGCTGCACCGGGTCTTAGTTGTGGCATGCAAAATTTTTAGTTGCAGCATTCGAGATCTTAATTGTGGCATGGGAGATCTTAGTTCCCCAAACAGGGGTCAAACCCGGGCCCTCTGCTTTGGGAGCTTGGAGTCTTAGCCAAGGGACCACCAGAGAAGTCCCCAGATGGTAGTTTTCATCTTCTCATTCCAAGCGTGACATGGGATTAATGATGAAACATGTCATAGCATTGTTGTTTTTTTGATATTAAAATAATACAAGGAAATTTATATGTGTATATGTATAACTGAATCACTTTTCTGTACACCTGAAACTAACACAACATTGGAAATAAACTATACTCCAATATGAAATAAAAAGATAAAGGGTTAAGCATTTTCTGCGTTGGTTTAAGGACAGTGAAACTGTGACCGCAAGACTCACAATAATGCAAATTCAGGTATAACATAGTTGGTAATCGGCTCCCATCCTGACCAAAGTTTCATTCAGGTTATTTCATTAACACTGCAAAATACAACCCTGCTTTCATTTTAGTATAATCGAATTGGGGGACCTGCACTGGAGAGAGGATTTTCTAGTCTGAGATGCTTCCACCAGGGGGCGTCGCTAGACCTCTGAGAGAGAGTCGAAGAGAAAGCACACAAGGGAGAGGATAGAGTGCCTTCCCCATCAGGATCTGCGACCTATGCTCAGTGGGCTAAAGTGTGCCACTGTGTAAATAAAGTTTTATTGAAGCACAACCGTGCTCATACATTTATGTTGGTCTCTCGCGGCCTTCACACCATAATGGCGGCGTTGAATAGCCGTTCGAGGCTGTATAACCCACAATGACGAAAGTATTTACTATCTTTTGCTTTACAGCTAAAGCTTGCCAAGCGCATTCTACTGCTCCCCCAGAAATGGTCTAGGACACTTACTGATCTGAGAAGGAGCCACCTCAATGGGTGTAAGGAAGCACCACCCTGTGAGGTAGGAACCATTATTATCCTCACTTTACTGAGGCACAGGGACGGCAAAAAATCTTTCCCAGACAATAATTGTTGAAACTAAGATTTGAAACCAGATAGTCTGGTTTCAGACCACCACCTACAAGTTGGGGCTTCCTAAAAGTTCTCAGAGAGGGAAAACAGAAACCAAAATCAGCCACATACAAAGATTCATAATTTTCAATAGCAACATAGAAAGAGGGGCAAAAAAAGGAAGCAATGCATTCAAATTCTTGAATGAAAAAAATAGTTTCAACCTAAAATTCTAGACCCTGATATCTAACAAACAAATATAAGGGCAGAAAAAGACAGTATCCATCATGCAAGCTCTCAAAATAATTTCCCTCAACGAACTCTTTCTTAGGATGCTACTGAATAGTATGCTCTACCAAAATGAGAAATTAAAATGATAAAGAGGAAAACAGAGATCTAGGGGAAAATGAAAGAGAATTCTTAGGATGAGGATGAAAGGAAATCCAGTGTACTTCAGGCATAGGGAGAGTCTGTTCAGACTGAAACAAGAAGACAAGGGAGCCTCCCAGGTGGGAAAAACAACCCCAAAGGTTAGCAGCTTAAAACAATGAACATTGATTATCTTATAGTTTCTAAGGGTCAAAAATCTGCTTCTGGTTCAGGGTCTTTCATGCAGACAAGGCTGCAGTCATTCAAAGACTTCACAGAGCTGAAGGATCTGCCCATTCGTGTGGGTGCCTGGCAAGGGTCCTGAGTTACTTACTTGTCCTGTGGGCCTCCCCAGAAAGGCCACTCACCACATGGGAGCCAGTTTCCTCTAGAGTGATTGACCCAGCAGAGAAGGGGACAGAGCCCAGGACAGAAGGCACAATGTCTCTTATATTCTAACCTTGGAATTAACATACCATCACTTCTGCAGTATTCTATCAGTCACCAGAGACCAACCCTTATATAAGGTGCGAGAAGATCACATTAGATGTGATTATCAAAAGACAGGGATCCCTGGGGCCATCTTGGAGGCTGGCAACTACAGAAGTATTCCCTTTACTGTGGCAGTGTAACACAATTCAGTGGTGAAAAACATCTACTTACTATACACATGAGTTTGGGGAGTCAGAAATTCAGACAACACAGAGGGGTTGGCTTGTCTGTGCTACCCAATGTCTAGAACTTGAAGACTCAAAGTGTTACTGAGTCCAAGTTCACTCTGCTCACTGCATAAAAGACCAATAAATCCCAGAGATGAGGTGTTGAGGCAAGGAATACAACTTGATTTTTTTTAATAATGGTTTTTATTTATTTATGGCTGTGCTGAGTCTTCCTTGCTGCACAGGCTTTTCTCTATTGTGGCCAGTGGGGGCTATTCCCCAGCCACAGTAGACAGGCTTCTCTTACTGCAGAGCACAGGCTGTAGGGTGAATGAGCTTCAGTAGTTGCAGCTCCCAGGCTCTAGAGCATAGGCTCGATAGCTGGGTTACACAGGCTTTGTTGCTCTGCAGCATGTAGGATCCTCCCAAATCAGGGATTGAACCTGTATCTCCTACATTGACAGGCAGGTTCTTTACCACTTAGACAGTAGGGAAGCCCAAGGCAAGGAGTGTGACTTTATTCAGAAAGCCAGCTGACCAAGAAGATGGCAGACTAACGTCTCAAAATAACCATCTTATGGGGGGTCTGGATGGCAGGTTCTTTTATAGAACCGAGAGGGAGAGGAGGTGAGGAAGTAAAGTACAAAGATCATAAGTCTCGCAGATATCTCCTGGAATGGCCAGCCTCGAGAAGGGATGTGCTCATTTCTTCTTTCCTGCAGGCTTGAACAGGTGGGCAGCTGTGAGCTGAATGAAAGATCTTTAACAGGCAGAGAACCCTGCTTCTCTGAGCTAGGGCATTATGTATGATTATGATAACAAAAGCAATGATAAGCAAAGGTCAGAGTCAAAGAAACAGATCCAACATGGAGTCACAACTGGCTCACAGTCTTAGAGAAGCCTGAGGGCTGTAATTACCTGAGGGGTCATTTACTTACCTCTCTGGTGGTTGCTGCTGGCTGTCAGCTGGGGGTCTCAGGCCTCACTATGTGCTCTGCCCATCTGGGCCGGTTTGGGCTTTCTCTCAGTAGTGGCCGGCTTCTAAGAGTAAGAGCCTTAAGAGAGACAGCCAGGAGAAAACAAGCTGTCTTTTCATGTCCTGGTGTCAAAAACCACACACTGTCACTTCTCCCGCAATCTGTCACAGTAATCATAGGCTCCCACCCAGGTTCGAGAAAAGTCAGATAGACACTGCCTTTGATGTGTAGTGAAAAGATTCTGGAAGAGCTTGTGGGAGAGGAAATATTGCTGTGGCCAGTTTTGCAAAATACAATTGACTGCAGAGGTCTCGGGAAGGTGGAGGATGAGTGATAAATTACCTGCTGTGCTTGAAGGGGAAGATATTACTGAGAAGCTGTTGATGTAGGCAGAACTACATGAATGTGTTGAAAGCACAGTAAAATAAAGGGATTATTCACTCCAGGGAAAACAAAAACTTACACAAGAAGGAAAGGGAAGCATAGTATATCACATGGGTCAGCTTATATGGTATTTATATTGCCATACTAGTGTAAACACTAAACATTGATTTAACCAAACCTTGTGCTGTGATGAAGTTAAAGATGGGACTGGAAATGAANTTCTGAGCCTCCTAGTTTCTTAAGGCTTTAGTGAAAAGCTGTTATTCTTGATTGGATTTAACAGTCACATATGAGTTGGGTTTTTGTTTTTGTTTTTTTTTACTATGTGCTAATTCATTTTTTCTGTCCTCATATATCACAGTAGAATAAACCTGGGTTGCATGAAATAGTAACTGTAGTTGCAGTTTACCTGTTATTCATCAAGAGCCTTTTCACTTAATGTGTTTCTGTGCGTTTGCATTAATGGTGCCTCCAGACTCAGAACAGTTCTGAAGCGTAAAGTGGGCTAATGAGAGGAACACCTCAGACCAGGTAGTGAATTGGAGGGGGTCTTGGATGCTTCATTTTTCAGAGCATAGTACAGAAATAGGCAGAAATTGGTGACACAGTTTACAGCCTCAGTATCTAAATGGTTGTTATGCAGATGTTTGCATAGACAAGACAAGTTGATTTTTTAGAGCTGTGACTATTTCCATCTTCAGGCTTTATAAAAGATGCCTATGCAGCCTATTATGTATTCTTCAAGTTGTACACTCTTTACTAGAAGGATAAAAATAATAGGCAACTGAAGCTATATACATGAGTGTATTAATCCATACACACGCACACACTGCTTACCACATACCGGGCATTGCATGCAGCTCTGCATATAGATTATTATTATTATTTTTTTNCCAAGATCAGGGCTCTTTTCCGTGGTCGCCCTGCAATGATATCCGACCTGTTTGAGGTTGTCGCCCTGCGCCGAGGTCCGGGCTGTGTTCTGTAGTTGGCTAGTGAGGAGTTATGGGCTCTGTGGCGCGGGCTCCCTGTACAGATTTCTGGGCTGTGTTTTGCAGTCGCCCTGAACCCAGGTCCGGGCTGTGTTCTGTGGTCAGCTGGCGACGAGTTCTGGCCTGTGTTCTGAGGTCGCCCTTCACTGAGGTTCGGGCTGTGTTCCGTGGTCGCCCTGCGCCGAGGTCCAGCCTGTGTGCTGCGATTGCTCTGTCCCGAGGTACGAGCTGTTTTCCACAGTTGGCTAGCGACGAGTTCTGAGCTCTGTGCCACGGTCACCGTGCACAGATTTCCGGGATGTGTGCCGTTGTCAGCCTTCACTGAGTTTCGGACTGTGTGCCGCGGTCGCCCTGTGCCGAAGTCCGGTCTGTGTGCCATGGTAGCCCTGAACCGATTTCCAGGCTATGTGCCATGGTCACCCTGTTCCGATGTCTGCATTGTGTTCTGCCATCGGCTGGAGACGAGTTCCATCCCGTTTGCCATTGTCGCCCTTCGCCGAGGTCCGGGCTGTGTTCTGCAGTCGGCTAATGACAAGTTCCGAGCTCTGTACCCCAGTCGCCCTGCACAGATTTCCAGGCTGTGTGCCGCGCTCGCCCCGCACAGAGGTCCGGCCTGTGTGCTGTGGAGGTCCAGGATGTGTTTCGCAGTTGGCTAGCGATGAGTTCAAAGCTCTGTGCCATGGTGGCCCTGCACAGATTTTTGGTCTGTGTGCCGCAGTCGCCCTTCACTGAGGTTCTGGCTGTTTGTCGCGGTCGCCCTGCACCGATGTCTGATCTGTGTGCCACAGTCGCCATGTCGCAAGGTCGGTGTTGTGTTCCAGGGACCCCTGCACCGAGGTCCGTGCTGTGTGCCTTGGTCGCTCTTCACTGTGTTTCGGGTTGTGTGCCGCGGTCACCCTGCACCGAATCAAGGCTGTGTTCCACCCTCGGCTTGCGACAAGTTCCGTGCTCTGTTCCACTTTCCCTCTGTGCCGAGGTCCGTGCTGTGTGCCACAGTCGCCCTGTTCCGAGGTCCGGGCTGTGTGCCGAGGTATCCTTCGGCAGATGTTCGGACTGTGTGCCACGGTCGCCCTGTTCCAAGGTCTGGGCTGTGTGCCGAGGTCGCCATCTCCCCAGGTCCAGGCTGTGTACCGTGGTTGCCCTGTGCTGAGGTAAGACCTGTGTTCCGTTCTCGGCTTGTGACCTGTTCCCGGCTCTGTGCCACGGTTCCTCTTTGCCAAGGTCCGTGCTGTGTGCTGCAGTAGCCTTCTCAAGAAGTCCGGGCTGTGTTCCATGGT
>SJYV01012447.1:569808-622272 GCA_006410875.1 Neotragus pygmaeus | reverse complement strand
CGGGCTGTGTTCCGCGGTTGGCTAGCAACGAGTTCCGAGCTCTGTGCCACGATCACCCTGCACAGATTTCTTAGCTGTGTGACACGGTCGCCCTTCACCGAGGTCCAGGCTGTGTGCTGCAGTCGCCCTGCACCGAGTTCCGGGCTGTGTTCCATGGTCGGCTAGCGAAGAGTTCCAGGCTCTGTGACGCGGTCGCTCTGCGACGAGGTCCGGGCTGTTTGATGCGATTGCCATCAGCCGAGGTCCGTGCTGTGTCCCAGTGTCGCCCTGCATCGATGTACGGTCTGTGTGCTGCGGTCACCTTGCACCAAGATCCGGGCTGTGTTCCGCGGTTGTCTAGCAGTGAGTTCCGGGTTCTGGGCTGCGGTTGCCCTCTACAGATTTCCGGGCTGTGTGCCACCATCGCCATTCACTGTGGTTCGGGTTGTGTGCTGCGGTCACCCTGCACCAAAGTCTGGGCTGTGTGCCATGGTTGCCCCGCGTCAGGGCCAGGCTGTTTGCCTCAGTCGCCCTGCGCCGAGTTCCGGGCTGTGTTCCGAGGTCGGCTAGTGATGAGTTCTGAGCTCTGTGCCACGGTAACACTGTGACTAGGTACTGGGTGTGTGCCGCAGTTGCCATCTGCGGACGTCCATGCTGTTTTCCAGGGTCGCCTTTCATCGAGGTCTGGGATGTGTGCCTTGCTCGCCCTTCACTGAGGTTCAGGATGTATGCCGCGGTTGCCCTGCGCCGGTGTCCGGGATGTGTGCCGTGGTCGCCCTGCACCAAGGTCCGACCTGTTTGCCGAGGTCGCAGTGCGCTGAAGTCCGGGCAGTGTTCCGTGGTCGATTAGTGACGAGTTGCGGGATGTGTGCCGCAGTCGTCTTTCACTGAGGTTCAGGTTGTGTGCCACGGTCACCCTTCACTGAGATTTGGGCTGTGTGCCGCTGTCGCCCTGCTGGATGTCCGGGCTGTGTGCCACTGTCACCCTGAGCCAAGATCAGGGCTGTGTGCCCCGATCATCCTGTCCCGAAGTCCGGGCTGTGTGCCGAGGTCGCCCTGTGCCGAGGTCCAGGCTGTGTTCCATAGTGGCCCTGTGCCGAACTCCTGGCTGTGTCCGGTGGTCAACTAGCTAAGCGTTCCAGGCTCTGTGCCATGGTCACTCTGTGCAGAGGTCTGGGGTGTGTGCTGAGGTCATCATTGGTCGAGGTCCGTGCTGTGTGCCAGGATCGAACTATGTCGAGGTCCTGGATGTGTTCTGCAGTAGCACTTCACTGAGGTTAGGGCTGTGTGACCTGGTCACCCTGCTTGATGTCCGTGATGTGTGTCGCGGTCACCCTGCACCGAGGTCCGGCCTGAGTCCCGCAGTCACCCTGTGCCGAATTCCGGGCTGGATGCCACGGGCCCCCTGTGCTGAGGTCCGGGCTGTGTGCTGCTGTCGCACTGCACCGATGTCTAGGCTGTGTTCTGTGTTCTGCTAGTGACTAGTTCCGTGCTGTGTGCCGCGTTCACCATTCACTGTGCTTCCGGCTGTGTGCCGCGGTCACCCTACACCAAGTTCCGGGCGGTGTGCTGCAGTTGCCTTCAGTCAACGTTCATGCTGTGTACAGGGTCGCCCTGNNNNAGGGATTGGGGGCAGGAGGAGAAGGGGATGACAGAAGACGAGATGGCTGGATGGCATCACTGACTCGATGGATGTGAATCTGAGTGAACTCTGGGAGTTGGTGATGGACAGGGAGGCCTGGCATGCTGCGATTCATGGGGTCGCAAAGAGTCGGACACGACTGAGCGACTCAACTGAACTCAGTGGAGAACAGCTTTCTAGGAATGGCAGAACAGCAATGTGGAAGGAATCTGGCCTCCTAACAGGCATCCAGAGCAGAGCTGTCATGCCATCTTTGACTTTTATGTAAGAGAAAAATAAATGTCTATTTTGTTTGAGCCATTATTATTCAGTCTCTGTCTCCTGAAAACAAATCTATTTCCAAAATACATATATACCAAATTCCTGGCCCTCCCTCTGCAAACTTTTATTGTAGGAGGTCTATGATGAAGCCCAAGTATCTTTATTTTTTTTAAGTTTCCCAGGGAATTTATTTTGATGTTTCAACAGTTTGGGGAGCCACTGAGTTGCAAATGGCTCAAAAAAGCAATAGTAGAAAAGGTCTTGAATAATAAGTAGGAATTAACCAGGCAAAGTCTGGGGGGAAAAGTCAGTCCAAGGAAAAAGGAAAGCCAGAATCCATGAGAAAACACGTCGTGCCCGTGAGTAAATACCTCAAATGTTTAACCGCTTCAGTCATGTCCAATTCTTTGCTACCCCATGAACGATAGCCCACCAGGCTCCTCTGTCCATGGGATTTTCCAGGCAAGAATACTGGAGTGGGTAGCCATTCCCTTNGAGTAAATACCTCAAATGTTTAACCGCTTCAGTCATGTCCAATTCTTTGCTACCCCATGAACGATAGCCCACCAGGCTCCTCTGTCCATGGGATTTTCCAGGCAAGAATACTGGAGTGGGTAGCCATTCCCTTCTCCAGGGAATATTCCTGACTCAGAGTCTCCTGACTTGTAGGTGAATGCTTTACCATCTGAACCACCAGAGAAGCCCTTAGCACTTCTAGAATATTGAATAATAGGCATGTAGGAATAACACATGAAGCTAAGAAGAATGCAGTGAGTGAAGTGAAAGTCACTCAATTATGTCCAACTCCTTGCAACTCTATGGACTGTACAGTCCATGGAATTTTCCAGACCATAATACTGACATGGGTAGCCTTTCCCTTCTTCAGAGGATCTTCCCAAACCAGGGATTGAACCCAGCTCTCCTGCATTGCAGATGGATTCTTTACCAGCTGAGCCACCATGGAAGCCCAAGAATACAGGAGTGGGTAGCCTCTCCCTTCTCCAGAGAATCTTCCCGACTCAGGAATATGAACTGGGTCTCCTGAACTGCAGGCAGATTTTTTTACCAGCTAAGCCACAAGGAAAGCCCTAAGAAGACTGAAGAATGAAGGTGATGCTATCACAGAGGACCTGAGCAGCTACCAAAATACCAGCCCTTATAAGTCGTGGAAAACTGTTTAAGAGCTTAAAGGAGAAGAGTGATCCAATCAGACTTTCATTTTTGNAAGGAAAGCCCTAAGAAGACTGAAGAATGAAGGTGATGCTATCACAGAGGACCTGAGCAGCTACCAAAATACCAGCCCTTATAAGTCGTGGAAAACTGTTTAAGAGCTTAAAGGAGAAGAGTGATCCAATCAGACTTTTGTTTTTGTTTTAAACTGTTTTAACATCTTAGGACATTTGCCTTTATATGTTTATATCATTTTTACAGGACTTTCTGGCTGGCTCGGTCAGTAAAGAATCTGCCTGCAATGCAGGAGACACAGGAGACACAGGTTCGATCCCTGGGTCAGGAAGATCTCCCAGAGAAGGAAATGTCAAACCACTCCAGTATTCTTGCCTGAAAATCCCATGGACACAGGAGGCTGATGGGCTACAGCCCATGGGGGTCAAAAAGAGTCAGACATGACTTAGTGACTAAACCACCATAATTTTTACAAATGGGGTTAGGATGTATATATTGTTGCCTTTTAATGACAATAAATATTCGTCTGCAGCTTCATTCTAAATAGATAAATACCACCTCATTTTATGAATATGTATTAATTCTAACCAGTCCCATTATGATGGATTCATTCTGCTTCAGTTTTAGCTAAGCTGGAGCTATATTTCCAAGAATTCCCTTCCCTATAGCCTGGGTTATAGTTGGCCATGAGAAAAATGTACATAGGATTGGGCAGGCAGAAGTGAGAGAGCAGATGTTTTTATGCTCTTAAGGCCAGTGTAGGGCTCCGTGGCCACTCATACATATTGCAGTGCCTCTGCTGGTTCACCTCGTTGGTGTGGGGCAGCAGCCAGCACAGCTGGCAACTGTGGGTCTCCTTTGGCGTCTCCAAATCCTGAGAGAAGCAGGTGAAGGATGCCAGCTTCTCCTGCCAATTACTCACATCATCAAGACAGCAGGTGGTAACAGAGGCATGTTCCACTCTGTCTTCACCAGCTCCTGCTCATCTCTGCATTCCCCGACTTCAGGTGTGTTTTTTCCTTCCCAGGTGTTGACATCAGGGCCAACACCAGATTCAGAAAATCCTCCCCCTTACATCCTGACTAGCTGACCACTGATGACCTCAGATGAGCAACGTCAGAGCTCTGTAGTAAGTCCTTCAGTCCCTTTCATCCTTAATGATTGTACTTCTCTGATGAAACTCCAACTGAACCCTAACCTTCTATGTTCATTGGGTTTTCCAGGAATCAGACACCTAGGCAGACAGAGGAATGCCACTGGGAAGATAAGACAGTGAAGAAGCAGGACTGGTCCAGTGGTGCCTCAGATAGCAATGCGAACTTGGCAAAGAAAGGTTCAGCCATGTCAGCAGGGAATCTGGAGCCATTTCTGCTAGAGGAGCCCGGCTGATAAGCAAAACTCTCAGGCCCTTGCACCTTGCTCGGTTCTCAGCAGCCAGGACTGCCTCAGAATAGCTTGGCCTCTGCGTGAGAGTGAGGTGGATCCCAAGCAGGTCAAAGCTGGAATTTGCCAGCCCCAGCACTCTCTGAAGTGAAGGGCAAGTTCATTCTTGAAGGTACCCCGCTGCGGCGCACCCCACAGCTGCCCCACCCACAGGCACACGGTTAATTGATTCCGGTTTTTCATGCTGTTATAAACAAGACTTAGGTGAATAATCTGGTAGTTCAATCTTTTTGCACTTCCATAATTATTTACTTAGGATTAATTCCTAGGAATGAGAGTTCTGAGTCAAAAGAGGAGGGCCAGTTTTGAGGCTTTTGATTTATGAAAGCAGAGTGATCCTTAGGAGAGTCATGGTTTTAATCAGAGTTTAATGAACATTGAGGCTGAATATTTTTATATGATTTTGGACATTTGTATTTCTTTTAAAAATTGTCTTGTTCATTTCCTTGCCTATATGATATTCATCTTTTTTAAAGGATTTGAAGGAGCTATTTATATGTAAAAGATTTTAACCCCATGTTTAATATATATTAATATAATGCAAAGGATCCTTCAGTTTGCCCTTTAACTTCTTTCCTGATTCTTTGGATACTCAGTATTTTTATATAGTTAGTACTAGTAATAGTTTCCTTGGTGATTATTCTTAGAAAAGGCTTGGCCACTGAAGATTACATTAATATTCCATTATATCCTTTTCTATTTTAAATCATTTATTTAATTTTGTGATGTGATTGGGAGGACTTAATATATAAATATATAATGTTTTATCATACTGTATAAACTCTCTGTGTGTGTGGCTGTACTTTCTTTTTTGTCCCATTGGTCTTTCTGTAGCAATATCCCCATTGTCTTAAATATTTTGGTTTCAGGACTTCCTTGGTAGTCCAGTGGCTAAGACTCCACACTTCCACTGCAAAGGACATGGGTTTGATCCCTCATTGGGGAACTAAGATCCCACATGCCAAAAAAAAATGTTCGGTTTCATAATAAATATTAACTTTTAAATATGTTAAGCATATACAAATATATTAAGCATAACATGTGCTATTTAACATAACTATGTTTTAAGTATATAGATTTCATGATGGCTATTAACTATTTAACATAACTATGTTTTAATAATATTTATTTCATGATCATGTTCATTGGTAAGGTAAGGTCCATCTGAAAATTCATTGTTAAAAAATATCCACCTCCCGGGCTTCCCTGGTGGCTCAGTGGTAAAGAATCCATCTACAGGAGACGCAGGTTCAACCCCTGATCCAGGAAGGTCCCACATGCCTTGGGACAACTAAGCCTGTGGGCCACAACTATTGAGCCTGTGCTGTAGAGCCCAGGAGCCACAGCTACTGAGCCCATGTGCCACAATTACCAAAGCCACATGCTCTAGAAACCAGACTCCAACAAGAGAATCCACCAAAGTGAGGAGCCCGCTCACCACAACTAGAGAATAGCCCCTCTCGCCACAACTAGACAAAAGCCTGCACAACAGTGAAGACCCAGCACAGCCAAAAATAAATCATTTTCTTAAAAATCCACTTCCCTTCCCTGTAAGATTATGTGTCTGTTCCTAAGTCCACATGTGACAAGTAAAAGATGGCCTTAAACCCTTTAAAACTCCTCTGCTCCAGAGAGGCAGTCCATCTCCTCTCCGCCTGTGGGCTCTGTGACTGGTTTGTCTGACACATTATGGTGGAAGCGATGTTTCCAGTTCCCGGCTTTTCCACTTCCTGTCTCCAGGGACCCCGTCTCTGGGAGCCCTGAGCCACCTGGAGGAAGCCCACAACCTTCATACTGCCATGCCAGGAAGCCCAGCCTTCAAGCCACCCCCACCAAGGTGCCAGGCCTGTGAGTAAAGCCAAATCAGACCCTTCAGAACAGCCTGTGGCCAACCAAATACAACAGAGTGGCCTCAGTCAAAGTCAACACCGCGTGCTGCAGAAGCATCGCCCTGCTGAGTCCTGCCCTGACGCACAGAATTGTCAGGTATAATAAAATGCTGGCTGTTCTAAGTTTTTGGGTGACTTGCTATACAGATACTGTTCTATTCTGTGATATAACATCATGACTCCCTGGTGGGGGAGTGCACTTTCCTGCCCTGTGGACCTCAGGTTGGAGTGTGGCTTGCTTTGGCCAATGGTATCCAAGTAGACAAGTCCTAAGGCAGGTCCACAAAGAAACTTAGCCGTGTTTCCTGCAGATCTTTTCTTTCCTTCTGCCATGAGGAAAGCCCCTGAGCGGGGGCTGCTCCTTCAGCCTGGGTCCTGCAGCATGAAGCCATGTGGAGCCAAGGAGGGCTGACCTATAGCTAACAACATACAGGGTAAACAAGGAATAAACTCTTGCTGTCTTAAGCCATCAACATTAGGAGTTTTCCATTATCATAGTCACATTTACAATAATGCGCTATACAACTGTTATTTTCTCTTTTCATCACTATTGGGAAAGCCCATGTCTCATGATAAAGTCTGAAAATGCCAGATATTCACTTCTCTAGCCTCTCTTACAGATAGAGGTGTTCTTATTTTGACCAATGACAACTAAAAGGCAATCTGTGAGGGGGATATACATTTGGAAAAAATTTTCTTCAATGATCAAAATAGATAGACATGAAAGGAGTTACCTTTAGCTGCCCTAGCCATTCACCTGTTCTAGACATTGTTCCTTTGACGGTGTGATGGTTAGAGCCACGGCAGCCCTTATGTAAATGGAATCAACAAAGCTGAGAATTAAAAGTCAGTATACTGAGGAATGGAAGGTTAAAAATTTTTTGGATCTTTAATAAAATTGTTGAGCCACTCAACAACTCTAGAACTGTCTACGACCAAAAACATTTTATAATGTGAGGCAATTGTCTCAATTGTTAAAGCCACAGTTAGTTGGTAATTCTGTTTTTTGTAGTCAAAAAAAAAACCCTAACTAGTATATAGTTACTTGTTGATTACATGCAGCCCTTTTCTTCCCACAACAGCATTCTGATTTTCCTTTAAGGAATCCGTACCACACACACAATGCTCTGTATTTTGGTACAAGTGGGATTGCAATCTCCAGCTCCTGGGGTGAGCACGTGACCAGTCTGCCCCATCAGAGTTTCACATCTACCTGGCCATGGCGAGGTTTACTTCTTTAAGCTGAGGTTCACTTCTGGGTCTTTTGGCAGCACTGTTGGGAAAGAGAGGTTCACTTTTCACTGAGACTGTTGCTGGGGAACAAAACCAGCACAGAAGAAAGCAGAGTGGAGGGTGAAAAGACAAATTTCTGATGATATCATTGAGCCTTTGGGACCCTTTGCCAGGTCTCCCTTTGGACTCCTGCTTCAGTTATATGAAACAATAAACTTCTATTCTTTCATAAGCTGGTTACAGTGGAAAGATTCTTGATTAATACAGACCAGAGTCCTGGTTTATAGGTGGGGCCAAGGGGCCTCAGCTGAAGTAAAGCAAGGGTAAGGGTAGGGGTGAACTAGGGGAAGGATAAAGCATAATCACTCTACAAAGTACTGCTTTTATCTACCTCTTTCATAGATATAAGAGGCTGAGACATGGAAGGGTAAAGTTCCTTACCCAAGGTTGTTCAGTGAGTAATCAAAAGGATCCAGATTCAATCTCAGGCTTAACAGAACTCCAAAACTCGTTATTTTTACTGAACCACACTGATTCTCAGGTTAGCTGTATAACCAAGAATCAAGTCTATATTTTGCCTTGTAAACATCACAAGAGTTTTATTGGTGTTGGCTGGGTGGGGCAGAGGATAACCCAGAGTTTCCTTCTATTGTATTTGAGAGTGAAGTTCAGAATTCTTAATTACTTTCCTGATTAGCCATAATTAGCTTTACACAACATTACTATTTAAGTGCTGCTCCCCAAGGCTCCTACACGTCACCTTGGCAAGGAAAGGGGATTTTGGAATTTTCATCTTACTTTCAGGATATGTAGATAAGCTTTTCCAGGAAATTCCAGGTCAGCTAAAGCCCTTCCCAGCATCTCTGGTGGAACAGGCGAGGGTCAGCTTCAGAGCCTGTCCCACACCTCTCCGGGGAGCCCCTCTCAAGGGAGAATCCCAAGCACCAAGCCCCCAGCCCCTCCCTGGAGGACTCTGTTGTCTGAGTCCAGCAGGCGGCCAGGGTCACAAGCCCTGTTGCCAAGCTCACAGTCTTAACCAGATCTGGACACAGATGTCAGCAAGAGGCTGCTGCTCTTAGCGTTTCCAGCCCTGTAACAATTCATCTGTCATCACGCCCTGCCGCTTGTCCTGGACCTGACCTGGTGAGTGGACTCACCGCGTGGCCACCCTCTACCAAACCCAAGCTGACCGACCAGTAGCCCATCTGAGGAGCCGTATGCCCAACCCACCAATGGCTGCCTCCAAAATGGTCCCTGGACCCAGGATTGCTGCCTGCCAGTTCCCCCAAGCCAGTGGATCCCAATGTGTTTGGAAAGGCATTGCTCATGTACCCAAGATGATTTTCCAAGATGACCCCACAGCTTTAAATAAATCCAATCACTCAGTGACAAGATGGTTCTCTCTCTCCATCCTTCAGATCATCACAGAGGAGTTGTGTTTCAGGCAGGTTTGTCTTTTATAACTCTTTAACGCTTGCTAATCTCCCTTTTTGACTTTTTTTTTTTTTGGTTCCTTTGTGTGTATTGTGTTTGCATGGTTATTTTGTTTATGGCAGTTTGTAATTTACAAGAGTAATATTCAGTTTCCTTTATAAGTTCAAACACATTGGCAAATAATAAGTGAATAACGGCAGAGCGCGCAGAGACTGTATGGCAACCATGCCGAGGGTGGCAAAAAGATCGCTGACATTTGGCAGCTGCCGCTCAGAGCACAGGGCTCCCCACCCATGTCAGGCACCCTCCTCCCCATGGAACAGATCCACAGGCTACTCTGTCAGAGTCGATATCAAGAGGGTGAGGTTCAACCAGTTTATACCACGGCAGCCAGACGGACACCCCACCCTCCTGCCTGACAAAGGTCTCCAACCTCCTGAGCTCAGCAAGATACAGGGGTTTCAGGCTGAGAAAATGTGGGGGTGATTTGCTCCCCCACCCACCAGAACAGCGAGTAGAGACTAGGGGAATCCCCCAGGCCTTCCCAGGTGGCTCAGTGGTAAAGAATCCACCTGCAATGCTGGAGACACAGGTTCGATCCTCGAGTCAGGAAGATCCCCTGGAGGAGGGGGAAGAACCCCTGGAGGTTGCCATTTGGCAACCCACTCTAGTACTCTTGCCTGGAAAAATCCCATGGACAGAGGAGCCTGGTGGGCTACAGTCCACGGGGTCACAAAGAATGAGACACAACTTAGCGATTAAACAACTAGTCACTGACACAGAGCAGGTGTGGAACCAGAGCCTACGGGCCAGCATTTCTAAAAGTTCAGTCTTTGGACCTCCAGTATCAGTATCATGTATTAAAAATATAGATTTCCCTGGAGACTCAGGAGCTCTCAAGTGGGGTCGAAGTGTCTGAACTTTTAAATCAGATGATAGTTCCTGCCAGGAAAATTTGAGAAACATTGTAATGGGGAAAAGACCAACTATAAAGAATGATTTCCACCCACCCATGCCCTCCCTCTCCTCTCCTTCTCTCTATGCCCAAATCTTCCCCCAGAGTGCCTGGAAAAAATAACTACTCAGTGAGATTTATACCCTCCCCCTACCTTCCATTGGAGCCAAAAACCAAGGAAAACATCTCTCAATCAAAAAGTCTTTGTTCAAGCAGAAGTCCTCGGACAAAACCCCAAAATTTCATCAGAAATCAAACATCCTCTTTGCCCCCTCCCCTCAGCTGTGAAACTTATCTGTCAGAATCACATAATCAAAATGCAAAAGTCCAAGTGGGGTCGATGTACCACCTCAGATAATTCCACGTTCCTAGAGCCCCAAAGGTGCATAGTCTTTGCATGACCTCAAATTCCCTGGACTCAGAAAACACCAGGAGCTGCACAGACACCTAACCAGGGTCTCCTTCTAAGTGTCCCGTGGAGCGCCAGCAACACCAGAGCAACATGAGCTTGTGTTCTGGAAGCTCCGGCACATGTCAAGCTGAGTTTCTCCAGAGTGCCCTGAGACAAGGTTTGGACAGCAAGGTGTCTGCTTGTGAGGTGACCCAGGAAACACTGACAGGGGAAAGAGAGATAGGACCAAAGGAGCCGTGCCATAGGAGTAGGCTACTGCCGTGAGCAACTGGGCTCAGTCCTGCCGGAGAGTCTGAGAGTGAGGAGAACATGCCCTTGTTGTTCCACCTGAGAGGTGAGGAAGCAGGTATTTAGCTTTCCATTTCCAGGTGGCACAGTGGTAAAAAATTCACCTGCCAATGCAGGAGACACAAGAGATGGGGGTTCGATCCCTGGGTCAGGAAGATCCCCTGGAGAAGGAAACGGCAACCCACTCCAGTATTCTTGCTGGGAAATCCCATGAAGAGAAGAGCCTGGAGGGCTACAGTCCATGGGTCACAAACCATCAGACACGATTGACCCCACTTCAGTCAGTCAGTCCATCTCTCATTGGTTGAGAGCTGCCTCCATGGTTACTGACTCCCCGTCACTTAAGCCAGCCCCTCTCACAGAAGCTGAGCCCATGCCTACAGCAGACAAAGCTCCCAGGACAGACTGTCACCCATGCTTGTAGGAAGCAGCCACTGGGGTTGGTTGCTCAAAAACTTAAAAATAGAACTAACATATGATCCAGCAATCCCACTTCTGAGCACATATCCAAAGGAAACGAAATGACTATCTTGCAAAGATATCTGCACCCCATGTTTTTTTGCAACATTGTTCACAATAATCAATCCAAATGTCCATCAACAGATGAGTAGATAAAAATGCGGTATAGGAGGTGGAGGTTGAGCACCACCACTTTGCACCAGGAATCCTGTTGGGAAGGTCTGGTGCTAGGCCACCTGCTGCCTGGAAGCCAGTGAACTAAACTCAGCACAGAGGAAACAAGGTCGGACTTTACTTTTTATCACCCAGGTTCTGTTTTTATTCCCTGGGGATTCTGTATGGGCTTCACTGGTGACAAACCCCTCCTCTGCCCTGTGTCCTGCTCCTCCCTGTGTGGATCTGAGGGGACGCTGAGGGCCTGGGTCTTTTTCGGGAACTGCTTCCTGCTGAGCATGGATGGCCTAAGTGGAGGAGAGGAACTTCTCTAGGTCTGTGTGGTTGCCCCCAGGCCTCGGTCCTGACCAGTCTCATCCCCAGATGGGCGATCCCCCGTTTGTCTAACCTTTGGGAGACAAAGGACCCCAGATAGTTTAAGATCCATGGCTCAAATATTAGCAAAAGAATAACACCCACATGTCAAATTTTTCCTGAAAATGCACATCTCTAGGCCTTCGGTCCTGACCCAAGGCTTACGATCAGTTCTGAGTCTCCCTTGCCATATTCGTTTCTCAGAAGAGAAGCTTCAGGTCAGACAGAGGGTCACACAAGTGGTCCAGGGAGTCTGGTCCATTTCCCCAGGTCATTTCTCCAGAGATAGGGGCAGAATGTTAGGTCGTATTGGATAGTGGAGTGGCCAGCGGACAGTGTACCAATTAGGGGAAAATGGATGTACCTCTTCAGCGGCTTCACTGATTGCCCTGAGGTCCTGTAGCAGCCAATATTCTCCACTGGGTTTCTTTAGCGGGAGGATGGGGTATTACAGGCCGATTGGCCTGGTCTAATAAGTCCCTGATCATTTAGGATCTGTGTCACGGGGGAAGAGAGGATATTGTTTTCTATGGGGCCGTGTATGTCTGGGTTTTAGATGGACTATCACAGGACTGGCTTTGGTAGCTGGTCCTACCTGTCCCTGGGCCCAGACCTCAGGATTTACTCCAAGGAGATGGACTTGCTCTGTGTGGGGAGGTTTGTCCTCAGTTACTAACATTATCGTCTTCTGCTCCTTTGTCTAAGGGGCCACCAGTCTCCAGTTTGTCTCCCATTAGGTGGAGAGTAACCCCCAACTTGGGAATTACTTCCCAGGTGGCCCTAGAGAACCCACCTTCCATTTCTCAGTAGGAGACATAAGAGACCATGGGTTTGATCCCTTGGTCAGGAAGATCCCCTGAAGGAGGGCATGGTAACCCACTCCAGTATTCTTGCCTGGTGAATGCTATGGACAGAGGAGCCTGGCAGGCTACAGTCCATACGGTCACAAAGAGTCTACACAACTGAAGCAGCTTAGCACAGACACTACCCCCAGTTTCTGTAAGATACCTCTTCCTAGCAGGAGTAGAGGGCATGCAGGGATGAACCGGAAGGAATGGGTGCACCTGTGTTCATACAGTTCACACTCTAGTAGTCTATGACTGTCTTTTCTTAGGCCTTCCCTGATAGCCCCATAATTTTACAATTTTTTATGACCAAGTTCACCTGATCCGGTTTTTGTTGTTGTTTAGTCACTAAGTCCTGACCCCATGGACGGTAGCCTGCCACAGAATTTTCCAGGCAAGAATACTGGAGCAGGTCACCATTTCCTTCTCCAGAGAATCTTCCTGACCCAGGGATCGAACCCGTGTCTCCTGCATTGTAGGCAGATCCGCTACCACTGAGCCACCTGGGAAGCAATCCAGCATTCAGAACCAAGTAACTGGCACTGGCGTCCACTAAGAATTCAGCAGTCTTTGCCCTTATATCCAGAGTCAGCCAGGGCTCCTTGAGGGTCAGTTGGAGTGCCAGCTTAGAAGCCTCCTGACCCCATCATTCTTCATCTTTTTTAACCATTTGCTGTCAAGGATAGTAGCTGAGATTTGCAGTTCCATCCCTTTTGAGGGATGTCAAGGACATTCTCTTTTCCAGGTCCTTCTTGTGTACTTGTGGCACACTGATTAGGTCCTAGCTTCCTTGGCTTGCTGTCCCTCAATGGGGGCCAGAGGTCACTCACCAGAGTCAAGAGTCTCTGTGGGTGGTTAGTCCAGGTTCCTGTGCTGAGTGGTTGATGTTGGAGGGAAAGAGCCAGTAGCTGGCCTTGCCTCCAGGCCTTTTTATCCTCTGCCTTTTGAGAGCAGCTCACAGGTCTCCCCAGCCCACTTCTGGAGGAAGTCAGGTCACTGGTCTCATGCCTCCCTTGGGACCCTTTCATGCCCAGGTGTCTTTAGTGCCTTTTCCTGAACTTGGACTGGGTGTACTCATTCTGTTTTTTCATAAGTACCCATGATCTGGATTTTTTCTTGCTCTTACCTCTTGGATCACAGGGCTGCCCATGCTCCTTCACTAAACTGCAAGTGATGATGGTGAATCCTACTGTTGACCCCTGGAGGTCAGCAGGGACAGCAAGAAGCTCTGGTGCACCCATGACATCGTGTACAGAGGTCAAGAGGACAGACCACGGGCAAGACAGCAGGCAGGACTGCTGGGCTCCCTCTGGTCCATGTATCCCCAGTCCCTGGCATCCAGCAGCATGGGAGACCAGCCAGAGACCACAGACAGACACACGTGAGTTTCAGTCTCTGATTCCCAGAGATGCCACAGTGGGAGGGACCCGCTCAAGGGGGCACCGTCTGGATGACTGTGGGGGCTACGCTGGGTGCACATCACACCTGGGTACCAGGTTGCTGGGCAGAGTGGTTCTGAGTTCGCCACCATTCTACTGCATCAGAGTGTACTCAGAGATTAGAGTCAGTCATTCTAACATGACCCTCCCAAAGCCACACAGTCCTCCCACTAGAGCAAACTGGATCCTAGGGGATCGGTGCAGGCCAAAAGGCCATGATTTGTCCTATCTGGGTCACCAAAACTCGTTAGCAATGCCTTTGAGTCAGTCCTCACAGTCTTCCTGCCCTGTGTTGTTCGAGCCAATAAAATGAGACCAAGTTTGGTTCAGAAGCAAAAAAAAAAAAATGTGGTATACACATTGTTGGTGTCGCTAAGTCATGTCCAACTCTTTGAAACCCTATAAACCGTAGCCCGCTAGGAAGGCTATGACAAACCTAGACAAAGTATTAAAGTAGAGATATCACTTTGCCAACAAAAGTCCATGTAGTCAAAGCTATGGTTTTTCCAGTAGTCATGTATGGATGTGAGAAGTGAACCATAAAGAAGGATCAGTGTCGAAGAATTGATGCTTTCAAACTGCAGGGATGAAGGAGACTCTTGAGACTCCCTTGAATCTCAACCAACCTTTGAATCCTAAAGGCAATCAACCTTGAATACTCATTGGAAGGACTGATGCTGAAGCTCCAATACTTTGGCCAACTGATGTGAATAGCTGACTCTTTGGGAAAGACCCTGATGCTGGGAAAGGTTGAAGGTAAAAGGAGAAGGGGGCAGCAGAAGATGAGATGGTTAGAGAGCATCACCAACTCCATGGACATGAATTTGAGGAAACCCTGGGAGATAGTGATGGATAGGAACTCTCTGCAGTCAGAGAGTTGCACCCAGAGAGTGGGACCACTTAACGACTGAACAACAATCCAAGCTGAGTAATTTTCAGAGATCTGCCGTACAATGTAGTACCTACAGTAAACAATAATATTGTGCACTAAAACATGTGTTAAGCAGGTAGGTCTCATAGTAAATGTTCTTAGTACACATTACACTCATTAAAAAAAACAACAACAAAGGGGCACAAGGAAATTTTTGGAGATGATGGATATGTTTATTCCCTTGACCGTAGTAATGGTAATACAAGAGTATACATATGTCCAAACTCACCAAATTGCATACCTTAATTATATGTAGTTTTTTGTACACCAACTATATCTCAATAAAGTTGGGGAAAAGTCACTGGCATACACAGTAATGGTGAATGCCAGGCAGCTGATATGCTAATAAATGTTTAACAACAGGCTCTTCTAAGCAGAAAAGCCCCAGACTGTTGCATCTGCCAGTGTCTATGATGTAAAGACTCCCAATGCAGCAGTTTGAAGCTACCAAGTCTGACATCACTGAAAGCAGAGTCAGGAAGACAGAAGCCCAGTTGGCTCCCATGTGCTGATACAAGATAACTCCAGCACAGGCCTGGGAAGGGATACAGGCAGGGTACCCACAGCATCTCCTACATGTACAGCCAGACTGCTTCGTGATGGACATAGGCTCTCCAGATTTTATGTGACTCTTATACTCTATTCTGTGAAATGCCAATGTCTGAACATCTTACCATGAAAAAAAAGGAAGTACTCCCCAAATCTTTTAATTATCTCATACTCTAGGAAGATGTCTTCTTTATTATTTTTACATCACCTCTTCCCCAGCTACCCACCCTCATCACACTGGCAAATACCTATGAGATCAGAGAAAACCCATTTAACCAGACTTTAAGAATCCCTCCACTTGGTCAACCCAACAGTAATGGAGATCTCTTGTTTTGTTTGACCAATATCTTTTCCCCTTCTGATAAGAGCCTTNGTTCAAGGGACTCTCAAGAGTCTTCTCCAACACCACAGTTCAAAAGCATCAATTCTTTGGCGTTCAGCCTTCTTTTTGGTCCAGTTCTCACATCCATACTTGACTACTGGAAAAACCATAGCTTTGACTAGATGGACCTTTGTCGGCAAAGTAATGTCTCTGCTTTTAAATATGCTGTCTAGGTTTGTCACAGCTTTTCTTCCAAGGAGCAAGCTTCATTTAATTTCATGGCTGCAGTCACCATCTGCAGTAATTTTGGAGCCCCCCAAAATAAAGTTTGCCACTCTTTCCACTGTTTCTCCATCTATTTGCCATGAAGTGATGGGACAGGATGCCATGATCTTAGGTTTCTGAATGTTGAGTTTTAAGCCAACTTTTTCACTCTCCACTTTCACTTTCATCAATATGCTCTTTAGTTCTTTGCTTTCTGCCATAAGGGTGGTGTCATCTGCGTATCTGAGTTTATTGATATATCTCCCGGCAATCTTGATTCCAGCTTGTGTTTCATCCAGCCCGACATTTCACACGATGTACTCTGCATATAAGTTAAATGAGCAGGGTGACAATATACAGCCTTGAAGTACTCCTTTCCAAATTTGGAACCAGTCTGTTGTTCCAAATTAAGAAATATTCAAGAATAGTTGGGTAAATATAGAGTGCTTTCAGCTCAATAATAAAAAGACAACTCAAATTGTTTTTACAATGTTCACAGTGAGTTTAACGTTTTTTTAATATTTATTTTTATTTATTTGGCTGCATCAGGTCTTAGTTGTGACACTTGGGATCTTTGCTCTTCATTGAGGCATGTGAGATCTCTTTAGCTATGGCATGTGGGATCTAGTTCCCTGAGTAGACATCGAACTCTGGGCCCCCTGCACAGGGAGCACGGAGACCTAGCCACTGGACTACCATGGAAGTCCTAATATGTTAATATATGTTAGAGCTCTTTTTCCCCATAAAATTGCAGGCTGCTTAAGGGTGGAGGGCATATATGTAAGATATTCTATAGACAAGGCCAGATACCTGGGAAGTCCAAATATCTGTGTCCTCAGGCTGAGAGCTCAGGCTGCTGCTGCTGCTGCTGCTAAGTCTCTTCAGTGGTGTCCAACTCTGTGTGACCCCATAGACGGCGGCCCACCCAGCTCCCCCGTCTCTGGGATTCTCCAGGCAAGAACACTGGAGTGGGCTGCCATTTCCTTCTCCAATGCATGAAAGTGAAAAGTGAAAGTGAAGTCGCTCAGTCGTGTCCGACTAGTAGCGACCCCATGGACTGCAGCCCACCAGGCTCCTCTGTCCATGGGATTTTCCAGGCAAGAGTACTGGAGTGGGGTGCCATTGCCTTCTCCGGAGAGCTCAGGCTGAGGCTTGACCAAATCCAACTTTCCGCCCCAATGCTATGAGTGGGACTTGGTTAGTTTCTCAAATTAAGCTTTTTAATTTGTCAGCTTAGCAGGGAACTTATGCATTCCAAGCTCATCTTTCTAGCAATAATCAAGTTACACCACACACAGCCTGTTTCCTGAGTTATTTTATTAGAATCTACAGATATTCACAGGGAAAGCATATTTCAAAACAGGCTGCCTCTTTGGGAGAGAGTAGGGGTGGAGTTCACAAATGGGGGAGGAAAGAACAAGGTGTAGCCCCTGGACGATGATATTAGCTCCAGGCTTGTTTAGTTGGGAGCAAGGATCTTCACATGTTAGATTTCCAGAGAGGTGCTTGGAAAGGAGAGTGGGCTGAAGCTGAGCTTGGCTGTCACCACGAGGACGGGAGAGTTGAGAATTTCAAACAGCTGTGGTCCTTGGAGCACTGCTACCCAAGGTAACTACATACGAAGTTGCCTCCAAGACAGCTGTCCTGGACTTCCCTGGTGGTACAGTGGATAAGAACCTGCCTGCCAATACAGGGGACAGTGGGTTCGATCCCTGGGCTGGGAAGATCCCACATGTGTCAGAGTAACGAAACCCATGAGCCACAGCTGTTGAACCTGTGCTCTAGAGCCTGGGAGCTGTGACTACTATAGCCCAAGCAACTGGAGCGTGTGCTCTGCAGCAAGCGAAGCCACTGCAGTGAGAAGCCCGAGCACCGCAACTAGAGAGAGCACCCTTGCAGCAATGAAGACCCAATACAACCAAAAATAAAATAAAAGTAATTGGTTGATTTTTTAAAAAGATAGCTGTCCTGATTTGGTTAAGGTTCAGCTGTAACAAAGAACCCTCACATAAGAACGGCAAATTGACGTTTTCATCTGTCTCATGGTTGGGTCTGGAGGTAAACAGCCTAGGGCTGGTCTGGTAGGGCTGCTCTAGGAAACGCCTCTCCCTGGATGCTCTACCATCCCCGGAGAGCTGCCCTCACCCAGGATGCACACCAGCCAGGGAGGACCTCCAGCCACAGAACTCCCCTTCTCAGCAGCAGGATAGAGGAAGAAGCAGAGAAAAAGACCTGTCTCTCTCTTCTAGGAAATATCCTTAGTAGTCATATAAATCCCTTCCCAGTCCATCTTGGAGGGAGAGTTAGTCTCACAACCAGCCTACCTGCAGAGGAAGCTGGGAACTTCTGTGATATGGACAGCCATGTGTGCCGCTAAAATCTGCAGGTTCCAAATAACCCAGTTTTGTTTTTTGTAAAATAAAGGTTTATTGTGCTGGGCTCAGTCATGTTCAACACTTCAGGACCCCATGGATGGCAGCCTGCCAGGCTCGTCTGTCCATGGGATTTCCCAGGCAAGAATACTGGAGTTGGTTGCCATTTCCTTCTCCTGGGGATCTTCCCTACCTAGGGATAGAACCTGTTTCTCCTGCAAGTTTGCTGCATTGCAGGTGGATTCTTTACTGCTGATCCACCAGGGAAGCTCCCTGCCCCCAAATAACCTAATTTTTAAGTGAGCAAAAAAAAAAAACCCAGACATTTCTCCAAAGATGCGCAAATGGCCAAGAAACACATGAAAAAGATGCTCAATATCATTAGTCATCAGGGAAATACAAATAAAACCACAATGAGATTTCACTTCACGCCCACTAGACTGACTAGAATTTAAAACAAAACAAAACAATGGAAAATAATAAGTCTTGGCCAGGATGTAGAGAAATTGGAACCCTCATACATTACTGGTAGAAATGTAAAATGGTGCAGCTGCTACCGAAAACAGTTTGGAGATTTCTCAGTAAGTTAAACAGAATTACCATATAAGCAATTCCACTCCTAGGTATATACCCAAAAGAATTGAAAACAAGTGGTAAAATCAATTGTTTATAGCAGCATTATTCACAATAGCTACTAGTGAAAACAATCCAAATGTCC
The DNA here is from genome assembly GCA_006410875.1 of Neotragus pygmaeus. Lineage (NCBI taxonomy): Eukaryota > Metazoa > Chordata > Mammalia > Artiodactyla > Bovidae > Neotragus > Neotragus pygmaeus. The sequence goes on along the minus strand of SJYV01012447.1, from coordinate 603,124 downwards.
ACTGCCTAATGGGTAAATAAAATGTGATAAATAAATTATGGGCTTCCCAGGTTGCTCAGTGGTAAAAAAAAAAATAAAAATAAAAATAAAAATCTGCCTGCCAATGCAGGAGACACAGGAGATGCAAGTTTGATCCCTGGGTCAGGAAGATCCCTTGGAGGAGGAAATGGCAACTCACTCCAGCCTTCTTGCCTGGAGAATCCCCTGGACAGAAGAGTTTGGCAGTCCGTAATTCATGGGTTGCAAAGAGCTGGACATGACTGAGCACACCCAGACATATATGTTACAATGAAGTATCATTCAACCATAAAAAGGAATTAAGTGCTGATACATGCCACAATAAGGATGAACACTGAAAACAATCTGAGTAAAATAAACTAGTCACAAAAGACCACATATGATATTACTTCATTATAACATGAAATGTCAAGAATAGGAAACTCTATAGAGACAGAAAGTAAATTAGTGGTTACTTAGGGCTAGGGGAGCCAGTGAGAAAGAGAGTTACAGATAAAGGGTACAAAGTTTATTTTATTTTTTTAACTTTTGAAAATATTCATTTATTTGGCTGCACCAGGTCTCAGCTACAGCACATGGAATCCTTAGTTGCAGCAAGTGAGGTCTAGTTCCCTGACGAGGGATGGAACCCAGGCCCCCATACGGGATTTTGAAGTCTTAGCCACTAGACCATCAGGGAAGTCCCACAGGGTTTATTTCTGAGGTGATGAAAACATTCTAAAATTGACTGTGGTGATGGTTACACATATCTGTAAATATATTTATCTATTGAATTGTGCAGTTTAAGTGGTGATTTATATACTGTGTGAATTATATCTCAACAAACAGGTTGAATAAATGACCTGGATAACCTTGATGGTGTGGTCCCTCCCCTAGAGCTAGACATCCTGAAGTTTGAAATCAAGTGGGCCTTAGGAAGCACCACTATGAACAAAGCTAGTAGAGGTTATGGAATTCCAGCTGAGCTATTTTAAATCCTAAAAGATGATGCTATTAAAGTGCTGCACTCAATATGACAGCAAATTTGGAAAGTTCAGCAGTGGCCACAGGACTGGAAAAGGTCAATCTTCAGTCCAGTCCCAAATAAGGGCAATGCCAAAGGATGTTCAAACTATCACATAGTTGCGCTCATTTCACCTGCTAGCAAAATTATGCTCAAAATCCTTCAAGCTAGGCTTCAGCAGTACATGAACTGAGAACTTCCAGATGTAAAAGCTGGATTTAAAAAAGGCAAGGGAACCACAGATCAAATGGCCAACATCCGATGGATCATAGAGAAAGCAATTCAGAAATTGCTTTCATCAAGAAAGGGATTTCTATTCCTTTCATAGAGAAAGGAATTTCAGAAAAACATCTGCTTCAGTGACTGCACTAAAGCATTTGACTGTGTGGATCACAACAAACTGTGGAAAATTCTTAAAGAGATGGGAATACTAGACCACCTTACCTGATTCCTGAGAAATCTGTATGCAGGCCAAGAAGCGAAAGTTAGAACTGGATATGGAACAACGAACTGGTTTAAAAATTGGAAAGGAGTACGTCAAGGCTGTATACTGTCACCCTGCTTATTTAACTTATATGCAGAGTACATCATGTGAAATGCTGGGCTGGATAAAGCACAAGCTGGAATCAAAATTGCTAGGAGTAATATCAAAAACCTCAAATATGCAGGTGATACCACATTAATGGCAGAAAGTAAGGAGAAACTAAAGAACCTCTTAATGAAGGTGCAAGAAGAGAATGAAAAAAGCTGGCTTAAAACTCAATATTCAGGAAACTAAGATCATGGCATCCGGTCCCATCACTTCAAGGAAAATAGAAGGGGAAAAAATTGAAATAGTGACAGGCTTTATTTTCTTGGGCTCCAGAATCACTGCAGATGGTGACTGCAGCTGTGAAATTAAACTTGCTCCTTAGAAGAAAAGCTATGACTAACCTAGATGGCATATTAAAAAGCAGAGACATTACTTTGCCAACAAAGGTCCACCTAGTCAAAGCTGCGGTTTTTCCAGTAGTCATGTATGGATGTGAAAGCTATGGTTTTTCCAGTAGTCATGTATGGATGTGAGAGTTGGATCATAAAGAAGGCTGAATACCGAAGAATTGGTGCTTTTGAACTGTGGTGCTAAAGAAGACTCTTGAGAGTCCCTTTGACAGCAAGGAGATCAAACCAGTCAATCCTAAATGAAATCAGTCCTAAATATTCATTGGAAGGACTGATGCTGAAGCTGAAGCTTCAATACTTTGGCCACCTAATGCGAAGAAGAACTGACTCATTGGAAAAGACCCTGATGCTGGGAAAGACTGAAGGCAGGAGGAGAAGGGGACGACAGAGAATGGGATGCTTGGCTCACATCATCAACTCAATGAGTTTGAGCAAACTCTAGGAGATAATGAAGGACAGGAAGCCTGCTGTGCTGCAGTCCATGGGGTCAGAAACAGCCGGACATGACTTGTTGACTGAACAAAAGTTTTTAAAATCAAAAACCAACAAGACCAAGAGACGCTCTTGAAATTAAAAAGTAATGATGACAAATTAATTCTAACATATCTTTTAAATGTAAATATTACAAAGTTATGATAAGCTTTGTGGTAATAGGGCAAGAATAGACAGATGAGAAACAGACAAAAAAGTCAGAAATAGACCCAAATACATGTGGGAATGTGGCATGTGATAAAAGTGACCTTTCAAATCAGTGAGGGAAATGTGCATTACTGGATAAATGTCATTTGGAACATCTGTCTTTTGGGGGAAAAAATAAAGCTGCACCCATACTTTCCAAAATTAATTCCAGATAGAATAAAGGTTTAAATACAAATGAAACCAAACAATTTGGGAAGAAATCTTAGATTTTGTTATAATCTTGAACTGAAGAAGGCCTTTCTAAACATGAAACAGAACACAGAAACCATAGAGAAAAGATTTGCTAATTTGACTGTGTGAAAGTTAAAGTCTCTGTATGAAGATATATAGAGAGATAGAGAGAGATTTCAAGGTCAAAAAGACTAGCTGAGGAAATATTCACAGTATATATAAAAGGCAAAAGATGATTTTCTTAGAATACAAAGGTCTCGTAAAGATCAAAACAAAAATGACAAAACAACAGAAAAAGAAAACCCAAAACTCCCCACATTTTTCTAATTAGAAGAAAAAATGGGATAAGATGTGAAATAGAAATGATAAATGGCATAAGAAGATGCCTAACCTCAGGAAGTCTCAAAGTATATATTGTCTCTAGGGGGAAAAAAGACAAAGAGTAAAAGTACATTTTAAAACAAGAGACTGTTTGTATCTTTGATGTGGTCAAGATGGCAAGGATATAAGGAATTTCTGGCTCTCCCATGGTTAGGACCTCATGCTTCAGTTCCAAGAGTCCAAGTTGGGATTGAACTAAGATTCCTTGAGGTCAAAAAAAAAAAAAAAAGGATGGCAAGGATACAGGTCATGAACATCAAGTAGGTATCCTGCAGAATCTTTTAGATCATGAGTGTCAAGTGTGATAGGACATCTGTTGTTGTTTAGTGGCTAAGTCATGTCCAACTCTTTGCTACCCCATGGACTGCAGCCCACCAGGCTTCCCTGTCCTCCACTGTCTCCCAGAGTTTGCTAAAGTTCACGTCCATTAAGTCAGCGATGTCATCCAACCACCTCATCCACTGTTGCCCTGTTCTCCTCCTGCCTTCAATCTTTCCCAGCATCAGGGTCTTCTCCAGTGAGGTGGCTTTTCACATCAGGTGGCCAAAATATTGGTGCTTCAGCTTCAGGATAGGAAATGATGGTAGGATTTAAGCTGGAGAATGAGATAACCCAATTTCTGTTTTCATAACATCACAAGAATCACTCTGGCTGTTATGTGTAGACTTAACTGGGGCAACATGGAAACTGGGAGATGCTGCAGATAATTAGGATGGACGACAACGGTGGATCTGGGTACTAGAAGCGGAAGTGGTGAGAAGGGATCAAATGTGGGTCCTATTTTGCAAGAAGAGACCACAAGATTTGCTGATGTATTGAATATAAGGTGTGAGAGAAAAACAAGAGTCAAGGATAATTCCAAGCTTTTGGTGACAAACAATTGGAAGCTACCATTAACTGAGATGGTGAATAGAAGGAAAAGAGTGCATATCAAAGAGGGAAAAATTTTTAATCCTTGAGCTACTTATTATACATCCAAGTAAAGATGTTAAATAGCTAATTGGGTATGGCAAACTGGATTCCAAGAGAGAAGTTGAAACAAGGGTTATATGCTTGCTATCTTGTGCTTTTATTTCCATTCATCTCAAAGTATTTTCTAATTTCCTCTGTGATTTATTTGATCTATTGCTTGTTTGAGTGTATTGTTTAATCGCCACATATTCGTTAATTTTCCAGTTTCCCTTCTCCTTGATTTCAAGTTTCCTTCCACTGCAGTTAGAAAGGGTACTTTGTATGATTTCAGTATTTTTTAATTTACTGAGACTTGTTTTTGGACCCCAACATATGATTTATCCACAAGAATGTTCCAAGTGCGTTTGAGAAGAATGCGTACTCTGCTCTTGTTGGGTGGGGTGTTCTCAAATGTCTGTTTGGTCTAGCTGGCCTAGTGTTGTTCAAGTCTTCTATTTCCTTATTGACCCTCTGTCTAGATGTTCTATCCAGTATTGAAGATGAGATATTGAAGTTGCAATGTATTGTTATAGAGCTGTCTATTTCTCCCTTCAGTTCTGTCAATGTTGGCTTCATCCATTCGCGAGTTCTGTTATTTGGTATATACGCCTTTCTATTGCTATATTTCCTTGAAGAATTGACAGGACTACACATTTGGGAATTATCACTGAATAAATGGTATTAAAACTATGAAACTGGGGGTTTTCCTGGTGACTCAGTGGTAACGTATCTGCCTGCCAATGCAGGAGACACAGGTTCGATCCCTGATCCAAAAAGATCCCGCATGTCTTGGAGCAACTAAGCCTTTCTGCCACAACTATTGAGCCTGTACTCTGGAGACAGTGCTCCTCAATAGAAGAAGCTACCGCAATGAGAAGATTGTGAACCGCATCTAGAGAGTCACCCCCCACTCACCGCAAGTGGAGCAAAGCCCAAGCGGCAAGGAAGACCCAGCAGAGCCAGAAATAAATAACTTTTTATAAATTAAAAAAAGTAGGAAATCGAATAGGATCCTCTGTGATGTGAATGAAGGAAGACGATAAGAATGTCCAGGACTAATCACCAAAGATGCTCCAACATTGAGAACTTGGGAAGAGAGGGAATTGATAAGGAAGATTGAGAAGGAGTGGCCAGTGAAGTGGAAGGAAATTCAGGAGTGTGGTTTTCCAGCTAAGTGAAGAAGAGGAGTCTGATAAAAAGAGTCAGTATAACATTCTTAAATGGGTGTTACTGTGGATAACTGTGGTTCAAATATGGATAATTATAAGGTAAATTTGGGGATTGTGCATATGAAGTGCTTTTCTAAATGAGGACTGAAAACACTCATCCCTCCTTTTGCTAACTAAGGCCAGGTTGAGTGCTGCAGGGCAGTTGGGTCTTGGCGCCATCAGGGGTTGGCACACTTCTGTAAAGGACTAGATGGTAAATCTTTCCAGTGTTGTGCATTCTACAGTCTCTGTCACAACTGCACAATTCTGCCATTGTAGTGAAAAAGCAGCCATCAGTTCAGTTCAGTTCAGTCGCTCAGTTGTGTCTGACTCTTTGCAACCACATGGACTGTAGCACGCCAGGCCTCCCTCTCCATCACCAACTCCCAGAGCTTACTCAAACTCACGTCCATCAAGTTGGTGATGCCATCCAACTATCTTATCCTCTGTCTTCCCCTTCTCCTCCAAAACAATTATGCCATTGCAGTGAAAAATCAGCCATAGACAATGTTTAAACAAGTGGACTTGGTTATATCCCAACAAAACTATTTATGGACACTAAAATTTGAAATCATATCATTTGCTCTGCATCACAAAATGTTACTCCTTTTTTCAATGATCTCAAAATGTAAAACATATTCTTAGCTTTATACACAAATAGGTAGTTTGCAGCAACATGAATGGACTTAGAGACTGTAATACCCAGTGAAATAAGTCACAGAGAAAGAGAAATATCATATGATATCCCTTATATGGGGAATCTAAGAAGAAATGATACTGATGAACTTATCTACAGAACAAAAAGAGACTCACGGACTTAGAGAATGAGCTTGTGGTTGCTGGGGGGAAGAATGGGGGAAGGGATAGTTAGGGTGTTTGGGATGGACATGTACACAAATTATATTTATATAATGTTATATTTAAAATGGATAACCAACAAGAACTTACTGTATAGCACATGGGACTCTGCTCAATGTGGTGTGACAGCCTGGATGGGAGGGGAGTTTGGGGGAGAATGGATACATGTATATGCATATGGCTGAGTCCCTTTGTTATTCACCTGGAAGTATCACAACATTGTTCATTGGCTATACCCTAATGTAAAATTAAAAGAAAACAAAGGCAAAAATAGGGAACAGGCTGGATTTAGCACACAGACCATTGTTCGCTAATGTGCTTATACTTCTGCGTTCTCTACAGACAGTGTTCAGTAAAAGACTGACATGTTTTCTTTTCAGAGTTCTCCAGGAAAATAGAATTTTGCATGAAGACTGAAACAAACCAGGACGCACTGGGCATTCAGTCTGGATCACCTCCATGCCTCATGGATGCCAATGGAAACACTGGCTTGAACCCAAGAGTTCCAAGCCATGGTTCTCATAGACCTTCAGGACAATTTTGTTCATCTGGGGAGGAAATCTCAGAATGAAAGGCAAACTTGGTTAGGGGGAAGAAGGCTAAAGAATTGAGCTTGGAAAAAGGCAAGAAGACAGTTCTGGAGAGCTTGACAGCAGAAGCCATCACAGAAACGGTGCAAAAATGACTGGTTGGCCCAGGGATTCCTCTCCTAGGTACGTAGAAGAGAAGTGAAAATATATATTCACCCAAAACCAAAAGGTAAAAACAATAAATGAATGAATAAATAAAAAAAGAATGAATAAATATGGTATATCCACACAATGGAATATTATTCAGCAATAGAAAGATAAAAAGTACCCAATGCATCTACATCACGCTAAGTGAAAAGCACCAAGCATGTAAGACCACATGTCGTGAGAGTTCATTTGTATGGAGTGTTCAAAACAGACAAATCCATACAGACAGAAGTAGATCCTTGGTTGCCTGCAGATGAGGTGGGGCTGCTCACGAAAGGTGGGCAGTGACTAATAAAGGGCATAGGGTGTCTTGTTGGGATGACGTAAACTTCAAATTGTGGTGATGGTTGCAGAACTTTGTAAATACACTAAAAACTATTGAATAGTACACTTCACATGGATGAATTGTGTATGTGAATTATACCTCAATAAAGCTGTTGTTTTTTTTTTTAATGACCCTAGCTTTAAAAGAATGTCTTCCCCCTCTGCCTCTTAGGCAGCGAAAGGACTGAAGGGGCAGGCTAAGTCCCGCACAAGTGAGTGTAAGAAGAGAATTCTTGTCTAGGTTATGATAGTCATGGGGCTTCCCTGGTGGCTCAGTGGTAAAGAATTCGCTGCAGTGCAGGAGATGCAGGTTTGATCCCTGGGTCTGGAAGATGCCCTGGAGGAGGAAACAGCAATCCACTCCAGCGTTCTTCTCTGGAAAATCCCATGGACATTGGAACTTGGTGGGCTACAGTCCAAAGGGTCACAAAGAGTCAGACATGCCTGCACAGCAGCACGGACACATGCCAGTGTGGATCTCTCCATTTCCGACACTCAATTTCTCTCTCTCTCTCTCTCTCTCTCTCTCACACACACACACACTCGCTCACACACACCTTCCTATATGTCTGTCTGCGTCCATGAAGGGAGAACCGCAGCAGCTATTTTCAGTCCCCTTTAGACCCCAGTGCACCCCAAACCCCAGCTTCTGTATTGGCTGGTAACTCATGAAGCCTCCATTTTCTGGAAAACTGCTTGGTCAAAAACAAGCCTCTTTTAGACTTCCCTGTCGGTCTAGTGGTTAAGACTGCACGCTTCTATTGTGGAGGGCAAATGGGTTCGATCCCAGTCAGGGGACTAAGATCCTACTTGCCACCGGATGTGGCCAAAAAAAGGGTTAAGAAAATGAGCCACCCTTCCTGAGAGGTCACACACACACATACACTCCAGTGCTCAGCTCAGCCCAAGGGCCAGCCCCTTTGCCCTCAGAGGGGATTTGCTCTGTCGTGAATTTATGCTCCAGAGCTTCTCTGTGGGATCAGAAAGTAGCAAGCCTTCAGCTGAGGTCACTTTGTTGCCTTGATTTGTATTCTCTGCCCTGTCCTGCTTCCTTCACATCCTAAATAAATCAGCTGAACAAGAGTCTCTGTCTCTGGTTCTGCTTCCAGGGAATTCGGCCTAACACTAGAGCCTTACAGAACAGAGAAGTGAGGCTGGGCCGGGAGGAGGGACCAGCAGAGAGGAAGACGAAGGGGAGGGTGGGTGAAGTCTTGTCCTCCCTGGATCCTGTGGTTGGAGGCAGACTTGGGAGGCAGTGTCCCTGGTCACGGGGAGCTTCATGTACCTCTTAGCTCAGTTTGTGTCAGTGAAGCGTGACCCAGAGTCAAAGCTGAGGCCATTCTTGCCATCTCTCCACTGAACCCCACAACCTTCGGCACACCAAGGGCTGGAGGCATCTTGAGACAACACTCAAGGCTTGGTCTCTGGCATTCCTGGACAACAGTGAGACTTCTCCTGACAGCTCCCATCCCCTGGTCCTCATCCCCAGAGGTAAAGACGGCCTCCCCTCTTTCATGTGACTCTTTCTGAGTTGTTCACACATACACACACAAGGAAAGATGGGTGGATAATGGGGAGTTCCTCCTAAGAGGAACCAGAAGTCTCCCTCAACAGACCTCCTCTTCATCTCATCAGCTGAGGTTACATCACACGCTCATACAAAACAAAACCAAAAAACACTGGCAAGGCAGATAGGCAATTCTGGATGCACTTGGGAACCACCATGTTATTTTTTTTTAAGTGTCAGCTGCCAGGGGCCCAATTTAAGGCCAATTAGATCAGAAGCTGAGTCAGTGACCAATGTCAACAAAACTAAAAACTGGGACTGGTCATCTCCTGCCCCAAAAGAAGAAAGGTGGGGGAAAGAGAGAGAGCAGAAGAGGATAAAATGGGTGAAAAGAGGGAGGAATGAGAGGCTGGGAGAGAAGTAGCATATGTCCCCCGCCTCCGGTAGACTTAAATGACAGTCTCCCTAGGAGACCGCTCTACCAGTTCATTCATTTGAGAAATATTTACTGAGCAGGCGTGTGCTGGATGGAGTGTTAGAGCTGGGAACAAAACAGACATGGTCTCGGCTGTGCACTTTTTTCACTTAATATCATAGGGCTTATAATCAGCCGTATTGTTTAGTAATCCATTATTTTGACTGTTAACATTCATAGCGTGACTTTGCCAAAGTTTATCCACCCTCTCTGCTGTTGCCGGGCCTCCAGATTTCAGTTCCTGTAAACAATGCTGGTACAAACATCCTTGTTTACACAGGCAGAAGTTTTTCTTGGCAAAAGAGTTTTTCTCGGGGAAATTTCTGGGTCGCAGAATATGCGAATATTCAACTTGAGGAGATAAAATCAAATGCTTTTGAAAAGTGTTGGCTGTGATTTTGCACTTCCCCAGCATAGTCTTAGCATCCTGTGTGTATGCTAAGTCGCTTCGTGCATGCGTGCATGCTTAGTCGTGTCTGACTCTTGCAACCCGACTCTAGCCTGCCAGGCTTCTCTGTCCATGGGATTCTCCAGGCAAGAATACTGAAGTGCATTGCCATGCCCTCCTCCAGGGGATCTTCCCAACCAGGGAATGAACCTGCATCTCTTAAGTCTCCTGCATTGGGGTGGATTCTTTACAATTATTGCCACCTGTCCTAGACATTTATAATCCAAAGACTCAGGATTTGTTGAAAGGAAATTGAATGGTTAAAGAAAAGGAATTTTAGTGTCAGGATTTGAGGAATCTCATGGAATCTTATGGAAACCTGGAATGAGGTTCCCAACAATTCCAAACCTGAAGTTCAGGTTCCCAACAATCTGGCTTTTTTTCCTCTGGGGACAAAGCCTCTCCCACCTCTACTTTTCCTCTTCTGTGTATCCTCTCTTCCCTCTGCTGATCAGTATCCTCTGAAAGACTCCTAGTGTCTCTTTCCTCCATAATTTAGACTTACCCTTGAATTTGGCATCAGCTGTGGCCCAAATCCTTCAGTAGATCACAGCTCCAATGCCCCTAAACTTTCCTTACTTTGATTCAAACTTTAAGGCTTCACCAGGATCAGGTATCCATGTCTGATCCACTCAGCTGTAGCCTAAGAGTCTTGGCCAATTTGAAGCAAACACGACTCCCTAAGTCCACTCCGTTTGCAGGGACCATGAAGTCAGTTTCACAGAAAGAATTACGCCTGAGACTTGTGACCCCAAAGCATGTTCCACACTCACCTTTTCTATCCCTAAACTACAAGAGAAAGTTGATCAGTCCTGTCTGACTCTGCGATCCCATAGACTATACAGTCCATGGAATTCTCCAGGCCAGAATACTGGAGTGGGTATACTTTTTCTTCTCCAGGGGATCTTCCCAAGCCAGGGATCGATCCCAGGTCTCCCACCTTGCAGGTGGATTCTCTACTAGCTGAGCCACCAGGGAAGCCCCTAAAGCACAAGGCACCATGCCAAATACACGCTACCAGTCTCACACAAACGCATTAGTGATTCCTCCCTCAGCACAAGAAGGCATGGAGCAGAGAATTCAGCATACTGTCTCATCTGACCATGCAATTCTTCCATGCTAAGAATTAAGGGAAACAGACTCTCATAACCAGGACAATAGGCTACTTTTAGGCAGGAAATTCAGTTCCTAAGTCAGCACGGAATTCAAAAATCCAGTGCAGACAAAATTATCTATTACCACGAAACTCCATATATGTGGTTTTTGTCTATGACCTTGTTTGATAAATACAACTAGGTGAATGATATTTGTCATAAATGAGGTAAGGAAAAAGAGTGCTATACACGCTGATGGATTGTCTTCCTTGTCTCATGACAATACCACTTAAAATATTATTTTTCCTCTTTTCTAGGTATATNGTGGTTTTTGTCTATGACCTTGTTTGATAAATACAACTAGGTGAATGATATTTGTCATAAATGAGGTAAGGAAAAAGAGTGCTATACACGCTGATGGATTGTCTTCCTTGTCTCATGACAATACCACTTAAAGTATTATTTTTCCTCTTTTCTAGGTATATAATTGGATTCAAAGAAGTTAAGTAAACACACACTTGATTCAACTGCAGTAGATCAGAATCTCAACTCTTCCAAGCATCTCCTTTCACATGGAAAGCTCAGGTAAACCACAAAAGCTAGGCACTTGACATGATTCATGCCTTGAGATGTTAGATAATGTTATGAAATCGTCATAATTAGCAAGACATTTAAAAACTAAGCATCCAATTCAACTGGAATCTCATGAAGATAAAGGCAAGTTAAAACTACCCTGCTGCTGCTGCTAAGTCNGCTGTTCCCTCCCCCCACACCCCCAGGCCTGTTAAAACTTCTGAAACCCGGCTTCCTTGGAACGTGGAAGGTCCCCTGTGGAGCAGGGCGCCCACACACCGATTTTTACAGACAAATTTAGGCGGATCACAGCGCTCCCCCTTACCAGGGACTGGACCCCGAACTTACAACCTCTGGGATAAGAAAGCTGGACCTATGGGAATCTGCTTCAACCGTGCAGGGAGCGGAAAAGTCCAGTCTTACAGAAATGCAGTGAGAGGGAAAAGCCAGAACTACAACCCAGGAGTCTAATGTATAACCCCCAGAACAGCTATTGACCTCCCAGAGGCAATTGTGCCCAAGTGGCTCAGATGATAAAGAATCTGTCTGCAACCTGGGAGACCCAGGTTTGACCCCTGGGTGGGGAAGATCCCCTGGAGAAGGGAATGGCAACCCATTCTTGTCTTTTTGCTGGGAGAATTCCATGGACAGAGGATCCTGGCGGGCTACAGTTCATGGGGTCGCAAAGAGTCAGGCACCACTGAGAAACTAACACACACACACAAACACACAGAGGCAACTGCTCATGCCACCCCAGGCCCACTTCCAGCTTGAGACCCACCCCATGGTTGCCTCTAGGAATGTGAGCACAGTGTGGCCAGATTGGGTGTTTCCAGGAAAAAAAAAAAATGAGGAAAAAAAAAAAGCTAGAAATGACAAAAATTAGAAACTTGACTCTTTAAGTGAAATCTTTCCAATATTTAGAAATTGGTAGACAAAATTTTAAACCCCTGATGGTCAAACAAAACTCGACCGTGGACTCCGTCTGCAGCTTCTTGCCCAGGACAGTCTCCCTCCTGCCGTGTGGCAGGTCCCAAAACAGGGCGGGAAAAGAGAGGGCTCAGAGGCAGCTTCCTGATTCTACTCCAAAACCCCTGGCTTGCCCCCAAACCTGAGGGTCCGGGGCAGGATGTGGCCTTTGCAGAGGTGCGGCAGGGCCACCCGGATGTTAGAGTTCCTGCAGGAGCTCAGCCCCACCCTGTTTGCTCAAGGAAGGGCTGGAGCAGGTGAGTTGCCCAGCGGGGGGCAGGCACTGGGGCAGTGCCAGCCTTCCTACCGTGGCCACCCCCAGCCTTGGTCCAGGGGGCCCCCTGCAGGCTGGCACCAAAAGCAGCTGGGCCGGTTTGGGGGGCGGGGGCTCAGAATGGGTCATCCCCAGAAAGGCAGACAGTGAAGCTAAGGAGAAAGGGACCAGGTGCTGGAACCAGAGAGACGGTGGTTCAAGCCCCAGTCCTGCCGTTCACCTGTGTGGCTTTAGGCTGATTACCTAACTTTTCTGAGCCTTAGTCTCCTTCACCTGTACAGTAGTAAGAATAATAGCACTGCTTTCTGGACTCCTGTGGTGGTCCACTGCTGAGGACTCTGTGCTCCAATGCAGGGGGCCTGGGTTCGATTCCTGATCAGAGAACTAGACCCTGCGTGCCAAATCAAGAGCCCTCAAGTGAAAGTGAACGTGTTAGTCACTCATGTCCAACTCTTTGTGACCCCATGGACTATAATCCTCCAGGCTCCTCTGTCTATGGAATTCTCCAGACAAGAATACTGGAGTGGATTGCCATTTCCTTCTCCAGGAGATCTTTCTGACCCAGGGGTTGAATCTGAGTTTCCTGCATTGTAGGTGGATTCTTCACTGTATGAGCCACCAGGGAAGCTTTCATGCCGCAACGAAAATCTAGCTAAGCCTAATGAAAGCATCGGTCTCTTAGGGAGGCTGTAAGAGTCACTGATGTCCTTTTGAAAAGGAGCCAGGCTCCCAGCTCCCGCTGTCACCCCTCTCTAGGGTCTTGGAGATCAGGGGGTGGAGCCAGCAGCTTTCCCAATCATCCATCCTTCTTTCCGTTTCCCTCTGGGGGACAGGGAGTCCCTGCTTGAAAGGACTAGGGTGATCCCAGGCCTCTCAGAAGAGGTGTTTTTGTTTCCCCTGCAGGTTCAGAGCTTCACGCCAGAGAACCTCTTGTTTGTGTCCACCCTGGATGGAAGTCTCCACGCACTGAGCAAGCAGACCGGAGACTTGAAGTGGACGCTCAAAGATGGTAAAGAAGGGCTGTCACTCCTTGGACCTCGAGCTGGGGGAGGTCACCTCAGGATAAGAGCATGGGGTCTAGAATCCAATACTCAGGTGTCTTCAGTCAGCTTTACCACTTACCCAGGCTGTGTGGCCTTGGAAAAGTCACTTCACCTCTCTGAGCTTCAATGTCCTCACCTGTAAAATAAGGCCAAGGGTAACGACCCTACATCACGCTCATGACAAAATGCTCAGTTGGTGTCCGGCACACGGTAAGTACCAATGTGAGGTATGCCTTTCAACGGAGAGTCTGGAGGGGACTGCTCATGGTCGTGTCCTTGTCCCTGCAGATCCCATCATCCAGGGGCCCACGTACGTCACAGAGTAAGTGGACTGGGCTCTCTCAAGGCATGGACAGCTGGGAGATGAGGAAGCCAGGGTTGCCTGGAGGGACCCGTGGGCTGGAAGGAAGGGAAGAAATTCGGGTCTGGAGCTCTGTGGCGCCTTCTGTCGGGGTGGGCTCCTACAGGCAGAGAAGTTGGAGGGAAAGGGCCCTCTTGGAATCAGGGGGTGTGAACGAACCTTCCCCCCGTTCCTCTGCCCCACAGGACCGTCTTTCTCTCAGACCCAGCTGATGGCAGCCTGTACATCTTGGGGACCCAGAAACAACAAGGATTAATGGTGTGTTGCGTACTGTGCTTGGATGGGCGAGGATCAGGACTTCTGTTAGCCAGGGCACTGAGGGGGCTCTAGGGCCAGAATCTGAGTGTCCTGAGGAGGATGAAGTCTGAGAGCACTAGGGCAAGGCTGTCTGGAGGGGCCTGTCGAGGTTGGGAGTCGGGGGTGACTCTGGCTGTAGCTGTACGGCAGGCTGTCAGGTCTCTGAGAGTGTCAGGAGCTTCTCCAGGGGCTCTGAGGGTTTTTAGGGGAAACCCATGTATAGGTTGTTTAGTCGCTGTCACGTCCTACTCTTTGCAACATCACTGACTGCAGCCCACCAGGCTCCTCTGTCCATGGGATTCTTCAGGCAAGAATACTGGAGTGGGTTGCCTTCTCCAGGGGATCCTCCCTACCCAGGGGTTTAACCTGCCTCTCCTACAATGGCCAGTGGATTCTTTACTGCTGGGAAGCCCGTGTATCAGTTCAGTTCAGTCGCTCAGTCGTGTCCGACTCTTTGCGACCCCATGAATCACAGCACGCCAGGCCTCCCTGTTCATTACCATATCTTGGAGTTCACTCAGACTCGCGTCCAGTGAGCCCTTGATGCCATCCAGCCATCTCTTCCTTGGTTGTCCCCTTCTCCTCCTGCCCCTAATCGCTCCCAGCATCAAAGTCTTTTCCAATGAGTCAACTCTTCTCATGAGGTGGCCAAAGTACTGGAGCTTCAGCTTTAGCATCATTCCTTCCAAAGAAATCCCAGGGTTGATCTCCTTCAGAATGGACTGGTTGGATCTCCTTGCAGTCCAAGGGACTCTCAAGAGTCTTCTCCAACACCACACTTCAAAAGCATCAATTCTTTGGCACTCAGTCTTCTTCACAGTCCAACTCTCACATCTGTACATGAGCACAGGAAAAACCATTGCCTTGACTAGACGGACCTTAGTCGTCAAAGTAATGTCTCTGCTTTTGAATATACTATCTAGGTTGGTAATAATTTTTCTTCCAAGGACTAAGTGTCTTCTAATTTCATGGCTGCAGTCACCATCTGCAGTGATTTTGGAGCCCAAAAAAATAAAGTCTGACACTGTTTCCACTTTTTGCTAAATAACACATCACCCCAAAACTTCAAATGCAGACAGTTTTTTTAACTCATTTTCGTGGGATGACAGTTGAGGCTGGACTCAGCCAGGTGGTCTTGCTCAAGCATCTGTGGTCAGCTGTCGGTCAGCTGGCTCTTTTGTTGAAAGCTGGTTGGTAGTTGGCTGGCTTTTGACAGGGGCCACCGGGCCAGGGGTCTCTCATCTTTAAGCAGACAAGCCTGGACTTGTTCACATGGTATCAACAAGGGAATCAGAAGCAGCAGGAGGGGGCAAGGCCAGGGGATGAGCAGTTTTCAAGTTTTGCTTATTCTCTTATCCCTTGGTATCCACAGAGGATCAGTTCCAGGTCAAGCTCCCACCACCAAAATCAGAGGGTGCTCAAATCCTTTGTGTAAAATGGCACAGTATTTGCATATAACCTAAAGGTATCCTCCCGTATACTTTAAATCATCTTAGATTACGTCTAAGACCTAATACAATGTAAATGTCATGTAAGCAGTTGCCAGGTGTGCAGCAAAGTCGTTTTGCTTTTTGGAACTTTCTGAAGCCTTTTTTTTTCCCCAAAAAAATATTTTCAATCTGCAGTTGGTTGAATCTGTGGGTGCGGAACCCCTGGATAGGAGGCCGCCTGTATCACATTCGCTAATGTCTCATCAGCCAAAGCTGGTCACGTAGCCAAGCGCAGAGGCCGGCAGCGTCAGAGCTCTGACTGTGCCATGGGAGGCCTGCCAGGGCGGGCTTACTCCGTGATGAGGAAACTGAACTGATAAGAAATGTTGGTGTGTCCATGGTGTGTCCAACAGGCAGGCCCCAGCAAACAGACAGCACACTCCTACTGGAGAGCTTAAGGACGCATTATTAATGGGGTTACCTACAAAGATGGGGGCCTAGTGTTGTTGTTCAGCCGTGTCTGACTCTTTGCAACCCCATGGACTGTAGCATGCCAGGCCTCTCTGTCCCTCACCATCTCTCTGAAACATCTCCCAAAGTTTGCCCAAATAGTACTGGAGTGGGTTGCCATGCCCTCTTCCAGGGGATCTTCCCAACCCAGGGATAGAACCCAGGTCTCCCTCATTGCAGGTAGATTCTTTATCGTCTAAGCCACCGGAGAAGTCCAAGAATCTGGAATGGGTAGTCTTGCCTATCCCTTCTCCAGGGGATCTTCCCGACCTAGGAGTTGAACTGGGGTATCCTTCTTTGCAAGTGAATTGTTTATCAGCTGAGCTACCCACGCGGCCGAGGTGAGGAGACTGGAAGGCAGGGTGCCGAGTGCTATGGCCCGTACTGTGAGATGCTATTTATCAGCTCTAAGCTGGTGAGGGGAGCAGTTATCACTACCTGGAGCTGGAAGGGGTTTAGGGAGAGGACCGTGTGACAGGAGGCCTTTGGGGGAGAGGCACAGCCAGGCCACAATGACTCTGGGAGAGGAACCCAGGGAACCCTCCCCCTGTTCCTGCCCCTTCCCTTATCCCAGCCCCACTGGAAGCCAGAGCACAGGGCACCCACTGATGGGATCCACACGAGTGTGTCTCCCAGGAGAGAGGCAGAGAGCAGACCTCCTGTTCATCCAGCTGTGTGTCCACCATCGGGTCTTATGGGGCAGGTGTGGCTATCGGTGACATCACTCCCCTGCCTCTGGGATAAAGTCCAGTTGCTCCAACAAAGCACATCAGGACCAGCTCACTCCTGCAGCATCTTCACTCACCCACGGGCACCTGTGTGTACACACACGTACACACACTCACACTGATTCACTTCTTGAATATGCCAGCTCTGGGGCTTCACCTTTCCCCCATAGGGTTCCAGACTGCCTGGGTTCCAGCTCGCTGCAGTAACAGCACACACATCCCCATGGATCCACAGGCCTTGCTCTCTTGCTCACACCGTGTGATCCATGTGGGTCCTCAGGGGGCTCTGTCCACTATGGTCTTCTGCACATCCAAGCTGTCAGGTGCTCTGTCTCACCCTGGGCTTCTCCCGCACCAGAGTGTAGAAAGTGACGTGGTTTCTTCTGCACCCTACCTTCGGCTAAAATGGGTTTCATGGCTGTGCCCACTTTAAGCACAAAAGACGGGTAATCTCACCAGGAGCCCAGAAGGAGAACCAGAATATTTGTGAAACATGCTCCCCTTCCCCGCGCTGGCTCCTATTCATCCCCCAAGGCCCAATTTAAAATGCAGACTCCTTTCCCGCCCGTGATCTTGCCTCCACTTCCGCCTGCCCGTCTCCATCCCCCGTGCACGGGCTGTTCCTCAAACATGCCACTCGGGCTCTTCAGTAGGTGCCCTGCCAGTGGTCTCAGCATTCTGTCCCTCTGCCTTCCACGTGCTCCTGAGCCTCACTGGTCCCTGGGCTTGAGTTCTTACTCTCTAGCCTCCCTATGTGAAATAGCATCTCTAATCACTCTCTATCCTAGTTTTCTGAGTTTGTTTTAATAACAGTTACTAGCCATGCTAAAGCTGAAACTCCAGTACTTTGGCCTCATCATGCAAAGAGTTGACTCACTGGAAAAGACTGATACTATTACATGTGTATATATAAAATTTCTTTTTCTGAACTCTTTGAGAAAGAATTGCAGACATTCTGCCCCTTTTTTCCTAAACTATCATTGTGTATTCCTAAACAAAGACTTTCTCCTACACGACCTGAGTGTAAATTCTCAAAATCAGGAGATTTAACATTGAGGCAATAGTGTTACCTAATCCACAGTCCATATTAATGTTTCATTTTTAAAAGACTTTAATTAATTATTTGTTTTTGGCTGTGTGGCAAGTGGGGGCTACTCTCTAGTTGCATCTCACAGGCCCCAGAGCGCTCATGCTCAGTTGTTACAGTGTACAGGCTTAGTTACTGTGGAGCAGGTGGCATCTTCCCAGACCAGGGATAAAACCCGTATCCTCTGCACTGGTAGGTGGGTTCTTAACCACTGGACCACCAGAGAAGTCCCGTATTAATTTTGTCAAGTGTCCCAATGGTGTGCTTTATTGTTTTCAGTCCAGAACTTGAACCAAGACCACCCCTTGCATCTGGTCCTCATGTCTCTTGAAAGTGAAAGTGTCAGTCGCTAAGTTGTGTCCAGCTCTTTGCAACTGCATGGACTGTAGCCCGCCAGCTCCTTTGTCCATAGAATTTCCCAGGCAAGAATATTGAAGCAGGTTGCCATGCCCTTCTCCAAGGGATTTTCCTGACGCAGGAATCAAACCCGGGTCTCCTGCATTGCAGGCAGTTCTCTACCATCTGAGCCACCAAGGAGGCCAACCTTGTCTCCTGGGCGTCCCTTAACTTAATCTGGCACAGTTCCCCAGCATCTCCGAGGCTGTCGTGGCTGCTGAAATTTTCAAGTCTCAGCGAGTGTTTCTGAGATTGTTAGTCCAGGAGCACATGATCAGGTGGCATCTTGCCTCTGGGGGTAGGATTTACTGCAGCTCCTTCGGAGGTCATGTAGCACAGTGGTTAATTGTGTGGGTTCTGGAAGCTGGCTCTGCTACTTACAGCTGTGTGGCATTAGCCAAGTTGCTCAGCCTCTCAGGAAATGGATGTGATCAATGTTGTGCCCAGCGAATAGGTTGCATGTGTTTCTCTGCTCTTCCCTCTCCCCAGAGGCTGCCCTTCACCATCCCTGAGCTGGTTCACGCCTCCCCATGTCGCAGCTCTGATGGCGTCTTCTACACAGGTAAGCATCCCTCCAGCCCGGGGTCCTAGTCCAGCAGGGACAGGACCGAGGTCCAGCCGGGCCAGCAGGGCACGGTGCAGACAGGCTGCACGCCCTCTCCAGGTCATCTAGAGAGCGGGCACCCTTCCCACCCCCACAGGCCGGAAGCAGGATGCCTGGTTTGTGGTGGACCCTGAGTCAGGGAAGACGCAGATGACGCTGACCACTGAGCGACCCTCCACCCCCCGCCTCTACATCGGCCGGACGCGTGAGTCAGACCCCAGCTGTTCCCCAAGCTCTGCACAGCCCCCGCTTTGGCTCTGCCTAGGCCTGGCATTTGCTCTCCATGCTGAGTTCAGGCCAGTCAATCACTCTGTCGGTCAACAAACTCGTCACTGAGCACTGAACAAGGAGTCAATAACACGGCAGTAACAAAACAAACCTGGTTCGGCCATGGTGATGCTCACAGAGTCTGGCCTCCAGGCTGGGTGCGCGGGAAGCCCCTGCCTCCGCAAAATGAGGTCCCCCGGGTGGGGGTGGAGGAGAGTCACATGGACGTTCCTGGTAACCCTGCTTCTGGGTGTCCCCAGAGTACACGGTCACCATGCACGACCCCAGGACCCCAGCCCTGCGCTGGAACACCACCTTCCGCCGCTACTCTGCACCCCCCATGGATGGCTCACCTGGTAAATGTGAGTGTCCCCCTGCCCTGGCCCCACCTTAGAGCGGTCTCCAACTCGAGGAACCCTGAGTGGCATCCACAACTAAGCCCCACCACCTTCAGACCCATCTGACCCCCTGAGGGACCCCACATACTGAATGACACCCTCTTGATGGACAGCCCAGGTCACCCACTCAACACGCAGCCTCTGACCCTCCTGTACCCTGAGAAGCTTCAGCATCCTGCAGGGAGCCCAGCCAGGTCACCCTGGGTGCTCCCCAGACCCCAAGTGACCCCCAAGCAACCCCTGCACACCTGAGCAGTGCCCGTGTGTCCCAAGTGACCCCCAGTGTTGACAGAGATGAGAGATGACCCTGAGTGACTGCCCCTAGAATCACCACCCCTCTTGATATAATGACTGCCCTTTCCTGTGTGGGTATGCTTCCTGCTGCTGCTACTGCTGCTAAGTCTCTTTAGTCATGTTCGACTCTGTGTGACCCCATAGACGGCAGCCCACCATGCTCCCCTACCCCTGGGATTCTCCAGGCCAGAACACTGGAGTGGGTTGCCATTTCCTTCTCCAGTGCACGAAAGGGAAAAGTGAAAGTGAAGTCTCTCAGTCCTGTGTGACTCTTAGCAACCCCATGGACTGCAGCCTGCCAGGCTCCTCCACCCATGGGATTCTCCAGGCAAGAGTATTGGAGTGGGTTGGCATTGCCTTCTCTGGGGTATGCTTCCTAAAACTGCACAAATGTTAGATTTTTAATCTTGGGTAATGTAATATTACAAAGAAATTGCTTTTTTTCTGTTATTGTTCAGCTCGGTCATCTTCATATATGCTTAATCCATAGTAGTGACTTGTGTTATTTCATTTCCTTCAGTTTGGGTTTTTTTTTTTCATTTCCTTTAGTATATCAATATATTTGTTACTGGTTTCTAAGAATTCATTTATGACTAAGGGTGTCAACCATTTGTCATGCAATGTAAATGAAACACCATATTTTATTGCCATCAATTTACTCCGGTATTCAGTATTTTGGTTGTGTATTAAAATATAATCATGTTGTATTAAAAAAAAATAATGGTAACTGCCCTTCCTGAATGCCTGAATGACCCTGAAGTTGCCCTAAGCCACTCCCAGACCCTGACTCCACCATTCCCCCTGAGAACTCACACAGGTCACCCTGACACATCACAGGTGACACCCACAAGGCCCCTAGCTGAGCCCCCTTCACATTCTAAATGACTCCCATGCTACCCACGCATGTCCAGACCACCCTGACTGCCCAACAGCCAGACCACGACTGGCTTCCCCACGTCCTAAGTGGCAAGGACTTATTCGCACACTGGAGTTGCCTTTGGATGACCTCAGCTTACCCCTACATCTTACACAACTGTCCCACTGAGCCTGATCAAAGTGACCCAGTGAACTTCCCATGTCCTGATAACCCTCAAAGTGATCTCACCTGACCTCCACACACCTGAGGGGCCCTGCTGACGGCCCACCCTCCAAGCAGCTTCCCCACCCCAAGATGCTCCAAAGTGCCTCAGGGCGGGGCTCCCTGACCACATCTCTGCAACCATCTTTTCCGGCAGACATGAGCTACCTGGCATCCTGTGGGATGGGTCTGCTGCTGACCGTGGACCCAGGGAGCGGGGCGGTGCTATGGACGCAGGACTTGGGCGTCCCTGTGGTGGGCGTCTACACATGGCACCAGGAGACCCTGCGGCAACTACCCCACCTCACTCTGGCTCGAGACACCCTGCACTTCCTCGCCCTCCGCTGGGGCCACATCCGACTGCCAGCCTCAGGCCCCCAGGGCACGGCCACCCACTTCCCTGCCTTAGACACCCAGCTGCTGTAAGTACCCATGTCTGGGGGCCGGGAGGAGCTTCTGGAAGCATTTTGACCAGTGTAGCCCAGGTCCAATGGGCAGGTGTGATGTCCAACCATGACAGACCAGTATAGCTGGACCGAGGGTCACAGTATTTCAAACAGTTCAGTAAATAACCAGTGCCCTGCATGCCCACCATGTGCTCCCAGGACCCCTGGATAGCCTCACTGTTCAGCAACTAATAGGGTAAAATCTGGCCAAGGAAGGGCCTCCATATCTCCACCCCAGTGCTACAGCAGGCATCTGTTCTGATTGGTAGGTACTATGTGTTTACTGGGGCTTTCCCGGGGCTCAGTGGTAAAGAATTTGCCTGCAATGCAGAAAATGGGAGTTCCATCCCTGGGTCAGGAAGATCCCCTGGAGGAGGGGATGGGGACCCACTCCAATTTCTTGCCTGGAGAATCCCATGAACAGAGGAGCCTGGTGGACTACAGTCTATAGGGTCGCAAAGAGTTGAACTCGACTGAAGCAACTGAGCGCGCATGTGTTTCTTGATTTTTAAAAACCTTAAAAATGACCCTTGCTTATAACACTGAATACCTTAGTGTCCCAATCTTGGGGAGCCAGGAGACAGACTGGGAAAATCGGGGATTATCCATTCATTCAGTTGGTTCGCCCAATATTAATTGAGCACTTGCTACATAGCAATCACTTGCTAGCCTCTGGGAGTATGGTAACATAGCCAGTGTTCTGACCTACAGAAATCTCAGAGTCTAGTGCAAGAGACAGGGTGTAAAGAGGTAATCATGATATGGTATGGTAAGGGAAGAGATAAGAGAAGTGTAGTGTATCATGGGAATGTATAAAAGGGCAACTACATCAAGACTGGGGGCAGGAGGAAATCATAGAAAGCTTCCTAGAGGAAGAGACATACAAACTGAAACCTAAAGGCTGAAGAGAAAACAAGAGAGACAGATCATGGCAACCAGGAAACAGGGTAAGTTCACCAAACAAGGCTGGAGCACAACTCTGAGCAGAGAATAAGGTCTGAGGCTGTTAAACAGGGGTCTTATCAGATCATTTGAAGGGTTTAGGATAAGGTTAAGGAGAAAGCAGTGGAAGGTTTCAGATAAAGAAGTGATTTGATCATATTTTCATTTCAGAAAGATAACTGGCTACAGTGTTAAGTCATCTTAGTGCTGTGGGGAGGAAACAGGCACAGAACATTGCATTAGTTCAGGCAGAAGATGAAGACACTCTGGACTAGGATGTGCGGAGGACACTCTGGACTAAGTGGAGGCTAACAGATATTAAGAGGAAAAGACAATATTTGGTGATTAGAAAGTTTGATGATTGTGAACAAGGAGTCACCAATTACTGTCAGGTTTCTAGAAGCATATGAGTGCTGTTGTTTTCAAAGGGAGCACTGGAGGAGGAATTGGGGGAGGAGGAGGAGGAAAAAGAGGGGAGGAGGAAGACAAGCAGATAAGGAATGAGGTGATGAGTTCAGATTTAGAAAACTGAGCTCCTAGAAGAGGTCTGGGCTAGAAACAGATTTAGACGCAATGACTGTAGAGTTTATATCAGTTAGCTTTAGCTATATAACCAATCACTCCCAAAATTTAGGGCTTCAGAATGAACATTTCTTATTTTTCAAGATTTTGTGGGTCAGCTGAGTGCTCTTCTGCCTGGACAATCTAGAATGGCTTCACTCACCTATCTCATAGTTAGTGGATTCTTTGGCCTATGGGGTATCAAATAAGGTCTCTCATACCCCCACACAGTAACCTTGTTTTTCTCTTGTGGTGGTCTCGGGGTTCCAAAGAACCCCATGAAAAGGCAAGCCCCCATGCACAAGCATTTTTCAAGCCTCTGATTGTCTCATTTGCTGTTATCTCATTGGTCAAAGCAAGTCACATGACCCAGGCCAGAGTAAGTGTGGGTGGGGACAATATAAGGACGCCAGTACTATGGAACTGAAACTGCCTGCCACCTTCACTCATTCTTCTCCCCTTTCCTCTCCCCCACTAGGATGACCCTGTATGTGGGAAAGGATGAAGCTGGCTTCTATGTCTCTAAAGCACTGGTTCACACTGGGGTGGCCCTAGTGGTGAGAAACGGCCTCTGAGGGGCTGGAAAGAGGGGATGAAGCAGGAGAGAAGCCCCCTGCCACCACTCATGACTCTCCATCTTCTGCTATAGCCTCGTGGGCTGACCCTGGCCCCCGCCGATGGCCCCACCACAGAGGAGGTGACACTCCAGGTCTCAGGAGAGCGAGGGGGTTCACCTAGCACTGCTGTCAGATACCCCTCAGGCAGCGTGGCCCTCCCTAGCCAGTGGCTTCTAATTGGTGAGACCCCTTCCACCCAAACTTAAAGACCTGTGAGCCCAGCTTCTGAGCTAGAAGGCTGAGGTCACCTTCAGCCCACTGACCTTGTCCCTGCCCCTTAGGACACCATGAGCCACCCCCAGTCCTGCACACCACCATGCTGAGAGTCCATCCCACCCCAGGGAGTGGGGCTTCTGGGACCAGACCCTCAGAAAGCATCCAGGTTCCAACTCTCTTCTTGGAGGTCAGTGCTCAATGGGCAGAGGGCCTGTGGGGAGATGCCACAGGGGTGGGAAGCCCTGGACCTTTTCTTCAGGCTTCTAGGCATAACATTTGAGGTGGGTCAACTGACCTCACAGTTTCTCAGAAGAAAGACTGTTTTTTGTTGTTATTGCCAGAAAAAGTGTTACAAGTGTCAAAACGGTATTGGCTATCTAACTTGTGAAACACGGGTCACGGTTTTCTTTATTCTTCAGTTTAGAGGTGGCAAAAGATTTATCAAGTGAGAAAATGAAAATGGAAAAACTATAAAAGTATACCCTCCTGGGAGAGGACTGGACAAGAGTCGCTAATAGTTCAAGGTTAGAAGGAACAGGCATGCTCTGTTCTCAGAATGACATGATTCTCAAATCTGGTTGCTCATCAGAATCACCTAGGAGCCCACTCCAACCTCACTGAATTCAGAATCTCTGGAGGCAGATACTTGTATTTTTTGGTGATGTCCAAAAGTATCTGGGTTTTTTAGTGACACCCCAGGTCTCCTGGGGCACCACAATTTTCAGCACCACGGAGAGCGCCAGGTTTGCCATCATGTAGACCACTCACTCTCCTCCCCTTCAGCTAAGCCCAGCCCTGTTCTGCGTGATGAATAAGGGTTAGGGGTTCCATAGCGGGAGGCGCTGCTGAGAGTGAAAGCCGCTTTGTCCTCAGCTCCTGAGCCTGAGCCGGGAGGAACCTCCGGACCTGGAGCTGCATCCTGAGAAGAAAACCTCAGAGCTATATCCAGGCCTGGGACACCAAGACCTGCTGGCAGCCAGTCTCACTGCTCTCCTCCTGGGAGGATGGATTCTCTTCCTAATGAGGCAGGTAAGCCCATCACCTCTGACCTTAGGTCCATCTTATGGTCTTCCTAGAGGAACTCTTCCCCTCTCCAAGACCACTTAGCAAGTTTCTCCCTCACCCAGATCCAGTTCTATCCCCTACCTTCCTCTTAGCAGCTCCCAGGGCCCCCAATACTGTGCTCTTTATGTCAATGCTCCAGGGACCGGCCATCTCAGGCACAGCCTCTGGGCCCATCATGGGGCAGGGCTGCCCAGGGCTGAGCCCTCTTCAGCCCCCATATTTCAGCAGCAGCAGCAGCAGCAGGAGTTGGCAGAGAAGCAGCAGCACCAGGCTCCCCTGGCACCTGCAGGCCCTTCTCACATTTCACAGGATGCTCAGCCCCAGCCCTCCAGTGCCACCCTTCAGAGCCAGAAGAGGCTTCAGAATCCCCCAGAGCAAGGCCAGCCACTGGAAGACCCTGAAGGTGAGCTCACGTGATCAAGAAAGGACAGAGTCAGGGATAGAAAAGAGAGAGGCAGGTTTAGCTCCAAAATCAGATTACTGGAACAACAACTGCTGTTGTTCAATCTGTGAACTGAACAAGTTGTGTCTGACTCTTTTGTGACCCCAGTGATTGTAGCCCACCAGGCTCCTCTGTCCATGGGATTTCCCAGGCAACAAGACCGGAGTGGGTTGCCCATTTCCTTCTCCAAGGGGGTCTTTCTGACCAGGGATCCAACCCACATCTCCTGCCTTGGCAGGCGGCTTCTTTACCTCAAAGCCACCGGGGAAGCCAACCCTCAAAGTGTTAACAGGAGAGAACTTTGAATAGTGCCTGCTGTGTAGTGGAGCCCCCTAGAAATGGTTGCTCTCATTTTTACTGTCATTGTGTTCAGGGACCCTGGATACGGATAGAACTGGTATAGATCTAAGTCCTCTAACTGTTAATTTTGATAAATTGCTTGACTCCTCTGAGCTTCAGTTTTCTCCTCTGTCAAGTGGGAGTGATAACACCTACTCCATCACATCACCTCATATGACAGGTTTACCATCACCACTATTATTAACTCATGCCAAGCTGATGTTATTAAGTGTGTTAAAGGAATATCATATTTGGTAATGATACTAGGAGGAAAGTACCTAGGTACCCTTTCGTTCCTTTTCTCTTTAGGGCTTTTTATTTTTTTTTTTTAACATTTTCCCTCTCTTCTCTCAATTTCATCCTATAAAGAAGCCCTTTCAAGCTTCCTCTGGAATCTGTGGGATGCCCCAGGGGAGCTTCCGTGTGCTTTTATGGGTCAGTCCAGCCTGCTTCTCTCCTGCTTCTTTGGCACTGCTCAAGCCACTGCCTCCTACCTTGGAGCTACTCTGCTGCACCGCTCACTCAGCCTGAAGCCCGCCCCATGTTTGGTGGGATGCTCCCATGCTGCTTCCGAAGTTTCCCCTGTGTTCGGCACCCCGCCCCCACCCCGTGCTGAGAGGAAAGCAGCTTCCTTCCTGGGGGGCTCAGCTCCTGTAGAAAGCCCACCACCGCAGAGTTGCCTGAGCCCTGAAGGTTGCAGTTCCGGTCACTTTCCTGGCTCTGGGTGGGTCCACCCAACACTCCATTGCACCCTGAAACACTTCTTCTTGGACCTTCTGACTCAAGCCAAGTCTTTCCCCAGATGACGCAGACTCCACGTCGTCCCAGGTGTTTCTTGTCAAAAGACCTTACTGTCCCTCATGACCACAGTCTACTAGACCCAGTTACTGATGGGATGGAATTCCTTCCCCCAGGCATCTCCTCAGTCCCCTCGTGGGTCTGTAGATACCACTAACCCACAGAGGAAGAGAGAAGAGGATGTTGAATTCCAACCCTGGCTCATCCAGGCTTACCTGTTATATGAAATACTTAAACTATTTTACTCACTGTGAAAAAACAATCAAAGTATTATCAGTGCTTCAGGACAAGAATCCAAGAAAATGAAATACCCAGCTAGAGCGTGGTCATTTTGTGACAAAACTCAGTGATAACAATCTCTATATAATATTGAGTTCCCTTGTGGCTCAAACGGTAAAGTGTCTGCCTACAATGCAGGAGACCCGGGTTCAATCCCTGGGTCGGGAAGATCCTCTGGCGAAGGAAATGGCAACCCACTCCAGTACTCTTGGCTGGAAAATCCCATGGATGGAGGAGCCTGGTAGGCTACATTCCATGGGGTCGCAAAAAGTCAGACACGACTGAACAACTTCACTTCACTTCACTTCACTTCTGCACTTTAAAAGAAATCTTTCAATTTCTTTTACTTTCTTTAAAGTTTTTAATAAGCTTTACTTTGGTATTTTCATTCTAGTAAGGCATGGAAGGGACAGGTAATTGTTAAGTGCTGTGATAAATGCTGTGATGGGGATGGAAGGATATAGGGAGCTGTAGGAACACAGAGGAGGGTCATGGAGCTCCGATGTGGGGACATAGGAAGTGGCCTCAAAGTGAAGTCTAGGCTGTGACCCCAAAGAGAATAAGGAATTACCCAGGTGAGCAGGGCAGAGTGGAGCAGGAATCCTCCAGGTGGCCCCAAGAGCACAGGTGAAGGTTCAGAGATGCAAGAAAGCAGGGTACACATTCTGGAAGCTGAAAAGAGGGTTGCAAACTCATACTTCCGGGTAGGTCAGGTGGATAAAGCAAATAAGTGAAGCAGTCACATAGGAGAGAGAATAGGGAGTGGTGGGGACTGCGGCAAACTGGAGAACAGGGGCTCGAGCTAAGCCTGCCTTGCTTACTGCTGCAATCTGGACCCAGAGCTTGACTCAGGAATTCTCTGTTGAGTTAGTGACTGACACTGGCCACCAGAGATTCTTAGATTAGACAGCACTCTTAATAAATATATGCAGAGTGAATATGTGCTGAGCAGGTATGAGGTATAGGCAGAGTTAAAGGCTGGGACTTGCCCATTCAATATGCAGCCATTTGGAGTCTAGTGTATCGAAATCTTTCATGCAAGGAGAGTCAAATAAACACATGTGGCAGATGGCAGGAAAGCTTCGAGAACCACTCTCCAAAAAAGCCCTTCACACCTGTGGTAGCCCCTAACGTGTTCTTAGGACATCTATGTCAGGAACTCTGACCTCGGAACCTTCGGTCCTCCTCTCAGTGCAGCGAAAGGAATGTTCCTCAGGACCTTTTCATGGTTCACAAAATCTGCAGTGGAAACCTGCCCCACTCTCATTTAACCTCCACAAATGTATCTACATGTGTCCTCCAGAACTGCTGGCTACATGGTACATTCAGCAGCAAGTGGGCACAGTCAAGCTGGCACAGCCAGTTAAAACTGAGAGCTAAAATTTATATAGCACTTCCTGTACACCGGGCCCTGTTCTAAATATTGTGCATGTATGAACTCATATTCACAAGGTAGATACTATCATGCTGATTTCATAGAAGAGGAAATTGAAGGCAGAAAGGTTCATGACACTCCCACCCCAGACTCACAAACCCAGTAAGTAACAGCTCGGTAACTCAAAAGCAGGTCAACTTTGGGATGGTAACTCTGTTTGAATTTTGGCAATGCCCATGAAGTAGGTAACTGGCTTGAATGGTCTCCCAAGCCGTGTAAAGAAGCAACACAGTGCATCACGTACTCCTGGGGATCTCAGAGGGGATTCTGACCGTACATCACTTCCCCACCATGTGACAACTTTTGATTCCTTTAGAAGTTCTCCTGCGTTTGTTGCTTCTCCATTATCATGATATAGAAGGCTGAGCAAATGATGGTGAATATGTTTGTGCAGACTGAGCCTCTNTTTTTTTTTTTTAACATTTTCCCTCTCTTCTCTCAATTTCATCCTATAAAGAAGCCCTTTCAAGCTTCCTCTGGAATCTGTGGGATGCCCCAGGGGAGCTTCCGTGTGCTTTTATGGGTCAGTCCAGCCTGCTTCTCTCCTGCTTCTTTGGCACTGCTCAAGCCACTGCCTCCTACCTTGGAGCTACTCTGCTGCACCGCTCACTCAGCCTGAAGCCCGCCCCATGTTTGGTGGGATGCTCCCATGCTGCTTCCGAAGTTTCCCCTGTGTTCGGCACCCCGCCCCCACCCCGTGCTGAGAGGAAAGCAGCTTCCTTCCTGGGGGCTCAGCTCCTGTAGAAAGCCCACCACCGCAGAGTTGCCTGAGCCCTGAAGGTTGCAGTTCCGGTCACTTTCCTGGCTCTGGGTGGGTCCACCCAACACTCCATTGCACCCTGAAACACTTCTTCTTGGACCTTCTGACTCAAGCCAAGTCTTTCCCCAGATGACGCAGACTCCACGTCGTCCCAGGTGTTTCTTGTCAAAAGACCTTACTGTCCCTCATGACCACAGTCTACTAGACCCAGTTACTGATGGGATGGAATTCCTTCCCCCAGGCATCTCCTCAGTCCCCTCGTGGGTCTGTAGATACCACTAACCCACAGAGGAAGAGAGAAGAGGATGTTGAATTCCAACCCTGGCTCATCCAGGCTTACCTGTTATATGAAATACTTAAACTATTTTACTCACTGTGAAAAAACAATCAAAGTATTATCAGTGCTTCAGGACAAGAATCCAAGAAAATGAAATACCCAGCTAGAGCGTGGTCATTTTGTGACAAAACTCAGTGATAACAATCTCTATATAATATTGAGTTCCCTTGTGGCTCAAACGGTAAAGTGTCTGCCTACAATGCAGGAGACCCGGGTTCAATCCCTGGGTCGGGAAGATCCTCTGGCGAAGGAAATGGCAACCCACTCCAGTACTCTTGGCTGGAAAATCCCATGGATGGAGGAGCCTGGTAGGCTACATTCCATGGGGTCGCAAAAAGTCAGACACGACTGAACAACTTCACTTCACTTCACTTCACTTCTGCACTTTAAAAGAAATCTTTCAATTTCTTTTACTTTCTTTAAAGTTTTTAATAAGCTTTACTTTGGTATTTTCATTCTAGTAAGGCATGGAAGGGACAGGTAATTGTTAAGTGCTGTGATAAATGCTGTGATGGGGATGGAAGGATATAGGGAGCTGTAGGAACACAGAGGAGGGTCATGGAGCTCCGATGTGGGGACATAGGAAGTGGCCTCAAAGTGAAGTCTAGGCTGTGACCCCAAAGAGAATAAGGAATTACCCAGGTGAGCAGGGCAGAGTGGAGCAGGAATCCTCCAGGTGGCCCCAAGAGCACAGGTGAAGGTTCAGAGATGCAAGAAAGCAGGGTACACATTCTGGAAGCTGAAAAGAGGGTTGCAAACTCATACTTCCGGGTAGGTCAGGTGGATAAAGCAAATAAGTGAAGCAGTCACATAGGAGAGAGAATAGGGAGTGGTGGGGACTGCGGCAAACTGGAGAACAGGGGCTCGAGCTAAGCCTGCCTTGCTTACTGCTGCAATCTGGACCCAGAGCTTGACTCAGGAATTCTCTGTTGAGTTAGTGACTGACACTGGCCACCAGAGATTCTTAGATTAGACAGCACTCTTAATAAATATATGCAGAGTGAATATGTGCTGAGCAGGTATGAGGTATAGGCAGAGTTAAAGGCTGGGACTTGCCCATTCAATATGCAGCCATTTGGAGTCTAGTGTATCGAAATCTTTCATGCAAGGAGAGTCAAATAAACACATGTGGCAGATGGCAGGAAAGCTTCGAGAACCACTCTCCAAAAAAGCCCTTCACACCTGTGGTAGCCCCTAACGTGTTCTTAGGACATCTATGTCAGGAACTCTGACCTCGGAACCTTCGGTCCTCCTCTCAGTGCAGCGAAAGGAATGTTCCTCAGGACCTTTTCATGGTTCACAAAATCTGCAGTGGAAACCTGCCCCACTCTCATTTAACCTCCACAAATGTATCTACATGTGTCCTCCAGAACTGCTGGCTACATGGTACATTCAGCAGCAAGTGGGCACAGTCAAGCTGGCACAGCCAGTTAAAACTGAGAGCTAAAATTTATATAGCACTTCCTGTACACCGGGCCCTGTTCTAAATATTGTGCATGTATGAACTCATATTCACAAGGTAGATACTATCATGCTGATTTCATAGAAGAGGAAATTGAAGGCAGAAAGGTTCATGACACTCCCACCCCAGACTCACAAACCCAGTAAGTAACAGCTCGGTAACTCAAAAGCAGGTCAACTTTGGGATGGTAACTCTGTTTGAATTTTGGCAATGCCCATGAAGTAGGTAACTGGCTTGAATGGTCTCCCAAGCCGTGTAAAGAAGCAACACAGTGCATCACGTACTCCTGGGGATCTCAGAGGGGATTCTGACCGTACATCACTTCCCCACCATGTGACAACTTTTGATTCCTTTAGAAGTTCTCCTGCGTTTGTTGCTTCTCCATTATCATGACATAGAAGGCTGAGCAAATGATGGTGAATATGTTTGTGCAGACTGAGCCTCCTGATTCATTATTTCTGCATTCAAGAACTTCATGGCCAGAAGTCTGGCCTCCCTTCCAGCACTGAGGGTCCTCCTGAATCTAGAGTTAGTTCTGATGATACCCAGAAAGCACGTAGCGAGTGTTCACCTCATGCTGAGGGCATCCAGGCAAGGGAGGCAGACATGCAAAAAGACAAGAAACCAGCAGAACCAAGCGAGTGGTACAGAGCGGCACAAAAGAAGAGCCGGAAGTGCTCAGGGACCCTCACCTGGAGCCAGCTGAGCAGGGCTTGTTCAAACAGGCTTTCCGGCAACTCTGCCCCTGCTTTCTGAGCTGCCGTAGAGACAGGCCCAGCTTACCTGTGTGGGATGTGCTTCCAGCACGGCCCCAGGACCACACTCCTGAGTCCAGGGTATACACATTTCACTTACTGCCTGCCTCTCATCAGCAGAGTGTTTACACAAATAGCGGTGCTGAGGGACAGCTTAATACTTTGCTCACAGATCCCTGACGCTCATTTTCATTTGCTTTTCCTAGAGCTGATTAGAGAGACTACAGCTGGCAGCCCTTCCTAGGGAGAGTGTTCTCAGGGCCACAGAAGAGCACACAACTCTAGAGGCACAAGATGCACCTAGCTGCGTGATGGGGCCCCCTGGGTGCTGAGCAGGAGCCTGCCCCATGCCTGGGTCATTATGAGGGGTCCCTCCCAGGTGACCCGAAAGGAAGAGCAGAAATTGCCCAATTCCTCCACTCACCTGAGCCAATCCCACCCACCCATTCTTTAAAAAAAAATTATTTATTTTTGGCTGTGCTGGGTCTTCACTGCTCCTGAGGCCTTCCTCGAGTTGCTGCAAGCAGGGGCTACCTCGCTAGTTGCGGTGCACGGGCTTTCCATTGCGGTGGCTTCTCTTCTTGCGGAGCACAGGCTGTAGGCACACGGGCTCAGTAGTTGCAGAGTTGAGCTTAGTTGTCCTGCGGCGTGTGGAATCTTCCCAAACCAGGGATCGAACCTGTGACCTCTGCACTGGCAGGTGGATTCTTAACCGCTGGACCACCAGGTAAATCGAACCCCACCCATCGTAACAGGAAGCCAAGGCCTTCTGGGGGCTCCCTGCTGCCCTGGAACTAATTCTAGACAGTTCAGCATCCACACACCTGCCGCTCCCAGCTCCCTGCGACCCCCGCCCAGGACAGTCTTTTCTGCCACAACCTTTGCCTTCATCATGCTTCCAGCTGCCAAAATTCACTCTCCTGTTTGAAGCTAATAGCTTAGTCGAAAGCGTTTATTATATTAGTAACTGGTGGAGGTGAGGAAAGGAAAGAAACCTGGGCAGAAAATGCCAGAAGAGGGAAAAATGATAAAAGAGGACAGCAGAGCAGACCTCGCCCCCACGCTTTTTTTCATTAATCCTCACAGTGATATTATGCAGGATCCTTGACATAGTCCGAACTTTTTTTCATTAATCCTCACAGTGATATTATGCAGGATCCTTGACATAGTCCGAACTTTACAGATGAGAAAACCGGGTCGCTGCGGTTAGCTCACTTGCCTGGAGTAAGCGGTAGCTTGAGGCACTGGACCCTGTCTGGCATCCGTTGGGGCATGGAAGCAGGAGGCTGGAGAGAGATCGAGGTTGGGGGGACGGGTCTGGACTGGACGGGGTGGCGGCCATGGGCAGAGGCCCTCTGAGACCCCCTCTCCTCTCCCCTCAGCGGAGCAGCTCACCGTGGTGGGGAAGATCTCCTTCAACCCCAAGGATGTCCTGGGCCGCGGGGCCGGTGGGACTTTTGTTTTCCGGTGAGTGGCAGACAGGAGCTGGGCTGAGGTGGCCAGTATCCCTTGGAGAGCACCTCTTTCAAAGAACCCCCAAGGTGGGCGTGGATCCTAACAACTCCCTTTTGGGCTGCCCTCTGGACCTCCTCCCAGGGGACAGTTTGAGGGGCGGGCGGTGGCCGTCAAGCGGCTCCTCCGTGAGTGCTTCAGTCTGGTCCGGCGGGAGGTGCAGCTGCTGCAGGAGTCGGACAGGCATCCCAACGTGCTCCGCTACTTCTGCACCGAGCGGGGACC
>SJYV01012447.1:519849-569510 GCA_006410875.1 Neotragus pygmaeus | reverse complement strand
CTTCTTGTGGAACACCCGGAGCCGGACGGCTGGGGCCTGGAGCCCGGGATGGCGCTGCAGCAGCTGATGGCGGGCCTGGCTCACCTGCATTCCCTACACATAGGTAGCGGCCCCTCCCGGCCTCCCTCCCAGCCCCTGCATGCCCCCTCGGCTCTCAGCTCTGCTCTGCTCTCACAGTGCATCGCGACCTGAAGCCAGGCAACGTCCTCATTGCGGGGCCCGACAGCCGGGGCCTGGGCAGAGTGGTCCTCTCAGACTTCGGCCTCTGCAAGAAGCTGCCCGCTGGCCGCTGCAGCTTCAGCCTCCGCTCGGGCATCCCAGGCACAGAAGGCTGGATGGCGCCCGAGCTCCTGCAGGTCCCGCCTCCAGACAGCCCTGTGAGTCCTGCCACCCAGGGCTGCAGGCATGCCTCCCCACCCAGTAGTGTCTCTGCTGCCTGGGCTCTGGATCACCCATTCTGTGGCCCTCAGTGACTCCTCCCGGCCTGTTTCTTCATCTGTAAAGGGATAACTCCTCCGTTTTTCCCCTAGGGCAGTGGTTCTCAACCAGGGGTGGCTTTTGCCGTCACTGGGCAATGTCTGGAGACCTTTTGGGTCGTCCCGCTAGGCAGGGAAAGGGAAGTTGCTACTGCCACCTAGTGGGCAGAGACCAGGGATGCTTGTGAGACACCCGAAGCACAGGATGGTCCTCCAGGACCAAGAATCACCTGGTCCAAAATGTCAACAGTCCCGAGGGTGAGAAGCACTGAGCTAGAAAATGGTTTTCATCTTTACTGTGGTGCAGTCACTGAGGAGCTTGAAAAAATTCAAGTGCCCAGGTCCTACACCAGTAACTGACCCCCAGTGACTTTACTGTGAAGCCAGAGTGGAGAGCCACCCAGATTGGAGGGTTTGGGGGGAGCATCAGATGAGCTAATGGTTTCCCAGGCGGTGCTAGTGGGAAAGAACCTGCCTGCCAATGCTGGAGACTTAAAGATGCAGGTTCAATCCTTGGGTCAGGAAGAACCCCTGGAGGAATAATGGGTAACCCATTCCAGTAGTCTTGCCTGGAGAATCCCACGGACAGAGGAACCTGGCGGGCTACTGTCCACAGCGTCTCAAAGAGTAGAACGCAACTGAAGTGATTTAGCATGCGCACACGCACATGAGCTAATGTAACTGAGTCATAGAGCAGTGTCTGACCCCCGGAGGCACTTGGAGACCCAGGATCATAGATTTTTGAGTCAGTGTTCAGGGGGAAGTCATAGGCATGGATGAGAGTAACACACAAGGAGAACAGTCACCCCCACCCCTGAAGTCAAGAGAGAGCTAGAAGTGGCAACGTGGAGGCCCAAGAACCAGGGCACTGATGTTAGGAGCCTGCACAGGTTTTGATTTTTTAAATTTGCGGCCACCATTTTAACTTCTGGGAAATTCCACATAAGTCTAGATTTCTGGATTCTTTTGTAAAATCAAAAGCTCTGCCACCTGAGAAAATACCCTGGAGGCAACCAGCTGCAGCTGAGTGCCAGCGGCCAGCTGTGGACGGGGCCGGTACCAGATCACAGTCCCCACTGCTGCCTTATTGCCTCACGCCCAGCCAGCTTCACTCGGATTTGTCAGCATCACCCACCAGACCTGGAGGAATAACGCATGGAGACCTAAACTAGAGGCTCAGTGGGCGCAAAGATTCTGGATGAAAACCACACGTCTCTTTCACTAGTGCAGAGGGGAGGGAATGTAGGGCCACGAAAATGCCTTGGGAAGCAACCTTGAGTTCTAGCTTGAACCAAACCCCAGGCTGCCGCACCAGCCCCGGGCAGAGAGCAGCTGGGCAGACTTCCTGAAGCAGAGACCTCCTCATCTTTGTCCCTCTGGCCCCCAGACCAGCGCAGTGGACATCTTCTCTGCCGGCTGCGTGTTCTACTATGTGCTTTCCGNTGAACCAAACCCCAGGCTGCCGCACCAGCCCCGGGCAGAGCGCAGCTGGGCAGACTTCCTGAAGCAGACCTCCTCATCTTTGTCCCTCTGGCCCCCAGACCAGCGCAGTGGACATCTTCTCTGCCGGCTGCGTGTTCTACTATGTGCTTTCCGGTGGCAGCCACCCCTTCGGAGAGAGTCTTTATCGTCAGGCAAACATCCTTGCGGGGGCTCCCTGTCTGGCTCACCTGGAGGAAGAGGCCCACGGTGAGGGTGACCTGGGCTGGCAGAGGAGGCGGGTAAGCAAGGCAGAGGCTGGGCAGGCTTGAAGCCACCCCTCCCTCTCGCCCCTGCAGACCAGGTCGTCGCCCGGAACCTGGTGGAGGCCATGCTCAGGCCCCTGCCGCAGGCTCGCCCCTCGGCTCACCAGGTGCTGGCCCACCCCTTCTTTTGGAGCAAAGCCAAGCAGCTCCAGTTCTTCCAGGTCAGTTGGAAAACTGGAGAGAGGCCTCAGAAAGCTTGGGTTCTGAGCAAGGGAAACCAGGTTGGCTGGGGGAGACTCATCCGTGTTCCAGGCAGCCTAGCTCCTTGATCTAAACCAAGACAGAGCTCAGACTCCCAAACGCTGCCCTTTCAGCCCTGCACGGCCTCCTCAGCCCCGCTTTCCAAGCTCAGCTGCCCCTGGTGTGAGAACATACCCCATTCCTTTCAGCCCCAGTTGTTTCTCATGCTATTCCCAGGCCCAGAGAGCGCATTCCACTTCTGACCTTGAGTCACTGAGCCCGTTTGCTCGTGTGTAAAATGGGGAAAACAGCGGCTCTGTCACAGGTTGGACTAGACCCTGAGTAGCAGAGAAGCTCCACTTGACAGGAGGCGACAATCCTTTACCCGGAGCCGAGCAGCTCTGGCTGCTGCACGCCCCCAGCCATTGGACCCTCCTGGCCTGTGGCCTCCAATCCCGGTCAGGAGGCTCAGCAGCTCTGTGGGTCCTAGGACGTCAGTGACTGGCTGGAGAAGGAGCCTGAGCAGGGGCCCCTGGTGACGGCGCTCGAGGCGGGAGGCTCCGAGGTGGTCCGGAGTGACTGGCACAAGCACATCTCGGTGCCGCTGCAGACAGGTAGAGGCCAGACTCGGGGGGCCGGGAGGCCGAAGGGATGCCCAGGCAGGGACGGCTGTGCCAACGCCTTCCCTGCCCACAGATCTGAGAAGGTTCCGGTCGTACAAGGGGACGTCAGTGCGAGACCTGCTTCGTGCTGTGAGGAACAAGGTCTGTTCCAGGGCTTGGGAGGGGCCTGGACGGTGGGGAGGCCTGAGGCCTGGTCCGGCTGAGCCCCGGCTCTCTGGTCCGACCCTCCAGAAGCACCACTACAGGGAGCTCCCAGAGGAGGTACGGCAGACGCTGGGCTCTGTCCCCGACGGCTTCGTCCAATACTTCACCAAGCGCTTTCCACGGCTGCTGCTACACACGCACGGCGCTATGAGGAGCTGCGCCTCTGAGAGCCTCTTCCTGCCTTACTATCCACCGGCTGCAGGGGTCGGGGGGCCGAGCCCGGGGGCAGCAGGGAGCTGAGCCCGCCCACGTCAACAGACCAGTAGAGGCCAAGCCGCTGGGGCCACCAGAGCAACAGCGTGTGCCCCTNCCAGTTTGTTGTTCTACATCCAGTTCTAACTGTTGCTTCCTGACCTGCATACAGGTTTCTCCAGAGGCAGGTCAGGTAGTTGGTATGCCCATCTCTTTTGGAATTTTCCACAGTTTATTGTGATCCATGCAGTCAAAGGCTTTGGCATAGTCAATAAAGCAGAAATTGATGATTTTCTGGAACTCTCTTGCTTTTGTGATGATCCAGTGGATGTTGGCAATTTGATCTCTCGTTCCTCTGCCTTTTCTAAAACCAGCCTGAACATCTCGAAGTTCACGGTTCACATATTGCTGAAGCCTAGATTCACATTTAGAGAGGTACAAACATTGTAAAACCAAAATGTTTCTGTAGAATATTGACTAGAGAACTGAGGAATCAGAACATAATGCCTCTTAAAGAACTACTGAAGGCCTAGCTTTATTTAACATGGAGTGAAAATGCTTTGTCAATGTTTGATGTAATAGTTCGCTTCACGGATTTGCAGGGCAGTCATGTAGAGTATTGTTTGTTCTATGAAGGATAGGATTGATATTAATGGGTAAAAATAAATTTGGTATTATATTAAAAGGGATTCACAATAAAATTTGAATTATACCATGATGAAATAGTTAAACATTTTTGGCAATATGGGAAAATAGAAATCTATATAAAATAGGCTCAATTAATCTATCTATGTTTTTCCTCTTTAAAATCTGCTTTAGAAATTTTCTGTAGCTAAATCACATGGCATAACCATTTCTGTGAATGACCAAAGAACAAAAGTAGACACAGAGAAAATGATAGATATAACCAAGCCTTTAGAAAAATGTCATGTAAAAATTTATTCTTGTGGCTTCTAAGGGAAGAGTTAGGTGGAAGATACTGTNTAGCTAAATCACATGGCATAACCATTTCTGTGAATGACCAAAGAACAAAAGTAGACACAGAGAAAATGATAGATATAACCAAGCCTTTAGAAAAATGTCATGTAAAAATTTATTCTTGTGGCTTCTAAGGGAAGAGTTAGGTGGAAGATACTGTGATTCAGTGAATGGGAGTCAACACTGGTAAAAATAAATAAATAAAGAAAGAAGTTTAAATGAATAAATATCTCTGTGGAGACAGGATTTTCAATTATGGAGGGAAGTTGGACTATATGGCTGGTAAGATCATTCCTGATCCAGGAAGTCTGTGGCTATGTCAGTAACAATTAGGGAGAATTTGGTTATATATAAAACATAAATTCCTGAAGATAAAATTTGCAATATAACAGAATATATAAATAAAGGATACAATGAAACTTATTCTCTTACTGTTCTGGAGGTTGAGTGTCTGATATCAAGGTGTCAGTAAGGTCATGTACCCTCTGGAAGCTGTGGTGGGGGAGCGGGTAATTGGCGGGATCTCTTCCTTGTCTTTTTTGGTTTCTAATGGCTGCTGGCATGTCTCGTGTCCTTGACTTGTGGTCTCATCACTCTCAGCTCTGCCTCTGTTTTCATATCTCCTCCTCTCTGTGTACCTCAGTCTAATCTCCCTCTGCCTTTCTCTTATAAGGAAACGTGATGGCAGGTAGAACACACCCTGATAATCTAGCATAAATTTCTCAATTTCCTTGAATAGTCACATCTTTTGCAATTGAAGGTAACATCTGAAGTTCTGGAGATTATGAGGTGGACATATCTTTTCAGTTCAGTTGCTTTTTGTGACCCCATAGACTGAAGCACACCAGACCTCCCTGTTCATCACCGACTCCCAGAATCCACTCAAACTCATGTCCTTTGAGTCAGTGATGCCATCCAACCATTTCATCCTCTGTCGTCCCCTTCTCTTCCCACCTTCAATCTTTCCCAGCATCAGGGTCTTTTCCAATGAGTNGTCTTTTGTTTTCCTCTATTTTTTTTTACATTGATCACTAAGAAAGGTTTTCTTATCTCTCCTTGCTATTCTTTGGAGCTCTGCATTCAGGTGGGTTTATCTTTCCTTTCCTCCTCTGCCTTTCACTTATGTTCTTTTCTCAGCTATTTGTAAGGCCTCCTCAGATAACCATTTTGCTTTTTTGCATTTCTTTTTCTTGGGGATGGTCAGTTTTCTTTTAGTAAGTTTTAATATAATATGTATATTTTCATTCTTCCAGTTTTTTTAAGTCTTTAGTTTTAATGTTTTATAGTTTTATTTTTAAGTGGGTGAGTTTTCCTTTCTTTTTTTTNTTGCTTTTTTGCATTTCTTTTTCTTGGGGATGGTCAGTTTTCTTTTAGTAAGTTTTAATATAATATGTATATTTTCATTCTTCCAGTTTTTTTAAGTCTTTAGTTTTAATGTTTTATAGTTTTATTTTTAAGTGGGTGAGTTTTCCTTTCTTTTTTTCCCAGTGTGATTATCTGTCTTTTTATAGGTAGAATCAATTACAGTTATTATACATCTCATATTTTTGCACAAATTTCTCTAATTTTTGTGTTTATGTGTGTGATTTCGGTTCTGATTTTCTCTGTTCTCTTTTCTCCTTTTATTTTAAAAAAATCTTTTCATGAATCGATCAAGCTTTTACTGTTCTCATTTATTTCCCTTGACTGATTTGAAATTTTAAAATTCCATTTCTATTCCTTTAATAGTTTCCTTACGTTTTTAACATAGGTTACTCTAATTAACAGAAACACAAGTGAGTCATTATCTCTGCTCTCCTATTGAACATAAAGTTTTTAGACTGCCTTAACTCTAATTCCTCTTTACTAATTTGTTATTGTTTTCCAGGATTTTAGTTCTCCCTTAAATAGTAACTATTGTTACATTGGTTTTTACTCCCATTATTCATTATTATTATTATTATACACTTATGTAGGCAGTTATTCACTTAAAGTTCCCAGTTCCTTTGCTCATGGTTCTTTCTTATATCTTGATCCTTTCAGTAGGACATCTAGAAATTCTTCACCTGTACTTTGTTAGTAGTCTGTTTTTATTTTAAAATGTCTTTAGTTGAGTCTGTTTTTTTTTTTTTTTTGCTGCACCAGCTCTTAGTTGCAGCATGTGGGATCTAGTTCCCTCAGCAGGGATCAAAGCCAGACCTCACGTATTGGGAGCATGAAGTCTTAACCATTGGGCCACCAGGGAAGTCCTGAGTCTTATTCTGCTTTGCCAATTCTCTCTTCAGCTATGTCAACCTGCTAAATATTGATAATTTAATTCCTTGAGGGTTTTAAAATTTAATCACTGAAAACCTGACCAAGAGGCAGTTCAGGTATTCCTAATTGAAAGAAGATAATGCTAACAGAGTAAAAACAAAGACCAGACAAACCCCTCCATCTAAGTGTTCGGAACAAGACCGAAAGAAGGACCCTCTGCAGCCACAGAAACAACATAGCATCCTTGACTAATATGAGTGACTAGTGCTTCTTTGCCAATGATAATTCCAGTCATGCTTTAATACTCCTGCTTTTCAGATTGAAATTATCAAGATACTCAATCACCAAATTTCCTCCACTTCTTGACAACATCTGATTCAGAACCAGCCTCTGCTTTCTTAAACCCTACATATTTCACCTAGTTCAAGCATAAATTCTATAGTAAATCCCTCTTACGACTGCTCTGGTGTACTTTCTCCTTTGCCCCGACAAGCTAGATTAACCGAATGTTTTTGACTATAGGTGTGTTCCTGGTTAATGCGTTTTCCCTTACTATGTTTTTAAGCTCTAAATGTTCCCGTTAATTATTTTGTGATTCTGACTGTTCTGTCTTCAATTTTGATCATGTCTTTTCTGTCTTATGCTTTCTATTCCTTCTCTTATGGGACTAGTTAGTTTAAACATAATTTTATCCAATTCAACTCTATCCAACACTTGTCTTTTTAAATATTTGTTTATTTATTTGGCAATACCAGGTCTTTGTTGTGGTGCGTGGGATCTTTGATCTTCATTATGGCACACGAGATCCTTAGTTGCAACATGTAGGATCTAGTTCTCTAACCAGGGACTGAATATGGGATGAGTGCATTGGAAGTTTGGAATCTTAGATACTGGACCATGAGGGAAGTCTACTATCTAATACTAGTCTTAACTGAAGTTGTAGGGATAGTAGTTTCATCCTGTTGTTTATTATCGGCTAATTTTTGTTCAAAATGTGTTTTGTAATTTTCACTGTAACCCCATCTTTATTTTGAAACTGCTTCCAGAGTGAGTTTGAGTTTGTTTCTACCAGGTTGCACTAGGAATATTACCATCTCTATGCCAACTATTGTTTGGCACAAAATCAAAAACAGTTTATTTTTTGGTAGGATTTTATACAGAATTCAAATAACTTTTTAAAGTGTGTTTGATAAGATTTGACAAATGTATACGTTTGCATTACTATCACCACAGTCAAGATATAGAACCTCTCTATCACCCAGCAAATTTCCATGCCAGCCCAACTTTTAAGATATTTGGGGGATTTCAGGACCATGTAGTAGTATGAGGTATATATGTGAAGTCCTTAACTCCATGAGGCTTGGGTCTAGATTACAAAATTTCCAAAGAGATTTTCTTTTAAACTCTGAACTCAGTTTAAGGCAAACAGTCTTCCTTGTTATCGTCCCGTTTGTTGGTAGGAAGACTCCTCCCCACCTCCATCCCACCGC
This sequence comes from Neotragus pygmaeus, assembly GCA_006410875.1. Classification (NCBI taxonomy): domain Eukaryota; kingdom Metazoa; phylum Chordata; class Mammalia; order Artiodactyla; family Bovidae; genus Neotragus; species Neotragus pygmaeus. The sequence goes on along the minus strand of SJYV01012447.1, from coordinate 561,387 downwards.
CATCCCTGCAATCCAGCCTTTCAGTGTGGTGTAGCTCTTTGACAGGCTGCCATTTTATAGGTATCTTAGTTACATCTTCCTGCCTTATAAGGCCCAAGGCCTCAAAGTCCTATCTTTGATGGACATTAAACTCAAATATCGTGGTTAGAAGGACTCACAGTGCTGCTGCTCCTGTTTCAGCTACTAGGTCACTACTCTGGCTTATAGTACTCTGCCCTTCCCCTTTTTTGATTTATACATTTTAGTGAAGTATAACATACATATAGAAAAGCATACAGATTATAAATACATAGCTCAATATCATAAGTGAATATACCTTACTCCTTGGAAGAAAAGTTATGACCAACCTAGATAGTATATTCAAAAGCAGAGACATTACTTTGCCGACTAAGGTCCGTCTAGTCAAGGCTATGGTTTTTCCTGTGGTCATGTATGGATGTGAGAGTTGGACTGTGAAGAAGGCTGAGTGCCGAAGAATTGATGCTTTTGAACTGTGGTGTTGGAGAAAACTCTTGAGAGTCCCTTGGACTGCAAGGAGATCCAACCAGTCCATTCTGAAGGAGATCAGCCCTGGGATTTCTTTGGAAGGAATGATGCTGAAGNACTGTGAAGAAGACTGAGTGCCGAAGAATTGATGCTTTCGAACTGTGGTGTTGGAGAAAACTCTTGAGAGTCCCTTGGACTGCAAGGAGATCCAACCAGTCCATTCTGAAGGAGATCAAACCTGGGATTTCTTTGGAAGGAATGATGCTAAAGCTGAAACTCCAGTACTTTGGCCACCTCATGCGAAGCGTTGACTCACTGGAAAAGACTCTGATGCTGGAAGGGATTGAGGGCAGGAGGAGAAGGGGACGACCGAGGATGAGATGGCTGGATGGCATCATGGACTCGATGGACATGAGTCTGAGTGAACTCTGAGAGATGGTGATGAACAGGGAGGCCTGGCATGCTGCAATTCATGGGGTCGCAAAGAGTCGGACACAACTGAGTGACTGAACTGAATTGAACTGAACTGAATGGCAAGACAAAGGTGTAGGATGAACTTGTAAAAGGACTGAGAAGGTGTTTTTACAAATTCCACAGAAATAGAAGAGACAGATATTGTAGACATCAAAGTGACCATTTCTTGCAAAAAAAGAAAGAAATGGTACTTTGATAGAGTGATGAAAACAAAATCATGATTGGTCAGATCATGGATAGATTGAGATATATAGTTCTTTTTAAAAATTCAGAAAGTAGATGAGAGGAATTATCTTAAAAATTCATGATTTGAGCATGTAGAAAGATGGAAGAAAATCATTGAGGGACAGAGTTTGAATACACTTAATACAGAGTTAATAAATTGACTATGTTTCTCAAGAACTCAGATGGCCAGATTGGATTAGACAGGAGGAGAAAAAGCTCCTCTTAAGGTCACAATGATTTGAGGCTGGGACAGGAAGATCCCCTGGAGAAGAAAATGGCAACTCACTCTAGTATTCTTGCCTGGAGAATCCCATGGACAGAGGAGCATGGGAGGCTACAATCCATGGGGTTGCAAGAGTTGGACATGACTGAGCAACTTCACTACGGTCACAATAAGGGTTAAGAAGTGTTCTCAAAGTGATAAAGAGGAATATAGTTGAGTTCAACATATAGATTTGTTTGTTTGGAAGAGGTTTTAGGGAATTCATATGGTTATAAATTTATGCAATTTTACAATTTCTCTGGTATATTCAAAAACAGAGTTGTGGAAAGAATCATATGACTTTTAAAGCACTTAAAAAAAAGCACTTTCTAGGAAATGTTCTTTTGGGTGCCACTGAAAAAATATACTCATAAGTCAGTATAATCCAATGGCATAATTTCTGTTGTAGCTCAGTTTATTAAGAATTTCTCATAGTACAGGGATCCCCAATCCCTAGGCCATAGACTGGCACTAGTGCACAGCTTCTTAGGAACTGGGCCACATAGCAGGAGGTAAGCAGTCGGTGAGCAAGCGAAGCTTCATCTGCTGCTCTCCATCACTCCCCATTGCTTGCATTATTGCCTGAACCACCCCACCCCACCCCCATGGAAATTCTATTCCAGGAAACTGGTCCCTGGTGCCATAAAGATGGGGGATTGCTGTTATAGAAGACTATCTCATCAACATTTCACTGACATTTTCCAGTAAATTATAATAGCTATAGTTTTATTAAGCATTTTTCATCAGACATACTCATAGAGAACTTTGAGATTTATACATGTGTTGATAAATGTATCCTGTATGGATGATTCGAAAATTAATCATAGTTTAATGTTTTCTTTCTTTTGAAAAAAATTTCTTTCATCTTGTGTTTATTTTTATTGGCCCCTAAATTTCTATTAATTCAATGTTATATAAAGCTGTATGCATGAAAAAAAAAACAGTATTTCTTATATCAAGAAGAATTATAATCTTTATTTGAAGATGGTTACCTTTTATGGATTCAGTTGGCAACTGCTGCTGAGTTTTGATTAATTCTATGGAGAATTCTATTTATTATTGAATATTTTTGATATATTTCTTCAATTTAGAATGTGTTTTCTGATTATTTGCAATGTTAATTTTCACAGGTGAAAAGCAATAAGGATGCTTAAGTACTGGTCAGCTGTTTTGATTCTTGGATTCATTTTTCTGGAGTCTGAAGGAAGGCCAACCAAAGAAGCAGGATATGGCCTTAAATCCTACCAACCTCTAATAAGATTGCGACACAAGGTACCTTGCCACTCTTGACTTGCTCATAATGAACTAAACTATTGGTTCTCTGGTTTACTACTCACCTAGGAGCACTTATTGCAGAATATACTTTCAGAGTATAATTTATATTTATATAAAAAAACCTTTTCAAAATACAATTTGGGGGATTACTTTTAACAAAGTATAGAGATGGACTATTTTAAAAATGTGTCATTAAAATTTCACATGAAGAAATAGAATAGGACTTATAAAAGTAAGTATGTCAAGACCTAATCACCCAGATAATTTCTATTATTTCCATATTAATTTTAAGTTTATAACTTCAAACTAAACCAAAAGTGTTATGTTCTTGAATTTGCCATTAAGATAAACAAAAAAGGATACCTATACCTATACCATCTAGAGACATATAGTTTGGCAAAGTTTTGTTCTTTTAAAAATCATTAGACATTTTAATTTCACAAAAATCATAATAATTTCAGGTTGTCTAATAAGAAATACCTCATTTATTGATGTTAAATATTTTCAAGAATTAAAATTGACATTAGGATTTTTATAAATTCCATAGATTATATACTTACAAATTAAGCTAGTGCTTTTAATAACACATCATGATACTGCAAGCAAAAACTTAAAAAACATTTTATTCAATCAAATAAAAGTTTATAATTTTGGTTTTCCTAGAGAGTGGAAAAAAGACAAAAATGCTGAAATTGAAAAGAACATATACATTTTAAGATTTCTTATGCTACTTATCTTTTAAAAATCACTTGAAATAAACAAACATAACTATATTGATTTTCTCCTTTATAGTCACTGCATGATAGTAGCACTTACATTGCATATATTTTTGCTGAAATTCTTTCCTAACAGTATAGTATTTTGACAAAATAACTAACCTTTTCTGGGATTTTTATGTGCCAGACATTAGGCTAAGCTGTTAAATTTATTGTTTTATTTAATCTTCAAACCAAACTTATGAAAGTGTATCTATTTTCATTCTATAGTTAAGAAATTAAAAAATTCTTATAATGTTAAGGAATTTTTGGAACACATACATTTATTAAATATTTCAACAAGCTAAGGTATAGCATGCAGAGTAGATATGACAGGGTATAAAAGAGAAAATAAGTAGAATATAAACTATACTTCAAAGTAAAAAATTATTATAGAAGTTTAGCTGCATGTAAAAGTAAATAAGCTATTAAAATGTTCATTCTAGATAAATGCAATTGGAGAATTGGCCTTATCCCACTATTTTTCTGTTATCATTCACTTTCCCCTACTTCATGGACTAACAATAAGTTTTGTCCCAGCTTCAAACTTAGATATAATAACTCCTTTATGAATGCTCTGAAAACACATTATTAAGTCAACATACTGACTCATACTATTACAGACCCAGTGAATATTTATTCCATACTGTGTGACTGCCCTATGTTATGTGTCTTGAGGTCTAGAACTGTGCCTTTCTAATCTTTATTCCTAGTGCCTAGTAGATACTATGTGATTGAATCAATGGCAGAAAAATAGCAGGTAGAATGCCTGACTAAAAGTTTTGATTGTTCCTTTGTTAAATGTTACATCACAGATTGTTGTGTATTATTTAGAAATAATTTTGAATTAAATTTGGACGTTGCAGATAAATCACTTACCATGCATCGCTGTGTAATTTAAGAAACCTTTAAAGAAATGAAACAACACAATGAATTAAACCAGTTTTAGAAACTCTAATACTCACCAAAAATGATCCCAATCTTTTCCTTCTCTGTGAATCCTTACCTCGACATAGTTAGAAAAGGAACATGGCTGCTGGTATTAAGGAGCAGAGAGGCAAAGAATGTGATGACAATACCTAACTTTCAAATGACTTGAGACAGAGGTGACATTAAGCTATAAAAATAATTCTGTGACTCTGTGTGTGTGTGTGAAAGTGTGTATCTGGTAGGAATTAAGAAGCTCCCTGAGTTCTTTAAGTTCTTGCAAAACCCCAGCAGATACTTTCCCTTCATTATCAACCTCAGTCCAACCACTGGGATGTATGTTTCCTTCTCCAAGACCTTGAAGACTAATCTCATTATAGCATTTATTTATCTTTGAATTAGACCTGATTGTCTTTCTCTCACTTCTTTCCACTCCAATTAGGCTCACATGCTGCTTTATTGGAGAGGTTTTTCCAAACCATAACTGAAAATGGAACAAACATAGACATTCCCTTGATCCCCTGTTAATGTTCACTCTAGAATACCTTTATTTGTCAAAATATGTATTTCACTTATTAGTGTGCTGGATGTTTCTTTCCATTATGATGCAAGCTACTATTCATCTTTGGCTTCCCTGGTGACTCAGAGGTAAAGCATCCGCCTGCATTGTAGATGGGAGTTTAATCCCTGGATCTGGTATATCCCCTGGAGAAGGAAATGGGAACCCACTTCAGTATCTCAGGGACAGAGGAGCCTGGCAGGCTACAGTCCATGGGGTCCCAAAAGAATCGGACACAACATAGTGACTAAACACACATACTATTCATCTTGCTATAGCACAGCACCTAGGACAGTAAAAAAAAAAAAAAAGTATATTTACAGTGAACGATTCCATCACTGACTAGAATAAGGCTTAAATCAAGATGATATATGTGTGTGTAATTATATCATGTTATAATTAATAATACATTAAAATAATTTCCTTTTCTATCATTTTTGCCAGAGTGAAATCAAATGGGCAATACTTAATAAAATTTTTAAAAATATATTATTTAATAGCATTGTATAAATTTATTTCCTCGCATTTGTTATTTTTAACTTGCATGGCTTTATTTAAATAAAAAGACTATAAACATCTATAAATCTGTAATACTTAGGGAATACATAAGGAGATTTTCTATTTGGCTAGGTCTCACTAGCATAAATATTAGTTTCTAACTACAAAACACTAAAATATATAATAAATACGCTAGATTTTGAGTTTGATCACATTTTCCCCAGAGAGGTGTCAGTTCTTTGAGTCTGAACAAATGTATGTACAGAATGGAATTTTCTCAAATATTTGTGTGTCAATTGTATAATGATTCCCCTTTTGGGAGCAAAAACTCAAATGTGCCATTTACTTGTCAGATTACACAGTGAAAGTAAAAATGTTAGTTACTGAGTCCTGTCTGACACTTTGTGACCCCTTGGACTGTAGCCTGCCAGGTTCCTCTGTTCATGGAATTCTCCAGGCAAGAAAATTGGAGAGGATTGCCATTCCCTTCTCCAGGGAATCTTCCCAACCAATGGATCAACCCAGGTCTCCTGCACTGCAGGCAGATTCTTAACTATCTGAGCCACTAGGGAAGACCATACATAGTGTAGTGTAGTATAGGTATAAACATATATGTACATAGTTGTATCATTTATAACTTTGTATACACACGTGTGATTGCAAATATATATTGTGTCTCAAGATAAAAATGAGTAACATAAATCCATCATGCTAATTATAGAAATCTTAATTATAGTCCATAATATGTATCTAAGGGGGCTGATGCTGCGTTTCATCCAGTGTGCTTATCCAACGAGCATTTATTGAACTTGAGGATATGAAATTCATTAGCATTACAAAATTGTAAAACACAGTTACAAAATGCAAGTCCAAATAGTACTCTTCTTTTATTATTATTTTGCAGTAAATATTGTATACCTATATTATGCTAAGCTAAGTCACTTCAGTGTCCGACTCTGTGCGACCCCATAGACGGCAAACTACCAAGCTCCCCTGTCCCTGGGATTCTCCAGGCATGAACACTGGAGTGGGTTGCCATTTCCTTCTCCAATGCATGAAAGTTAAAAGTGAAAGTGCACGGGGATGATCCAGAGAGACGTTGTGGGGTGGGAGGTGGGAGGGGGATTCAGGATTGGGAGCTCGTGTACACCTGTGGTGGATTCATGTCGATGTATGGCAAAGCCAAAAGAGTGTTGTAAAGTAAAATTTAAATAAATAAATAAATAAAATAAAATAAAATAAAAAATAAAAAAAATGAAAAAAAAGTGAATGTGAAGTCTCAGTCATATCTGACTCTTCGCAACCCCATGGACTGCAGCCCATCAGGCTCCTCCGCCCATCGGATTTTCCAGGCGAGAGTACTGGAGTGGGGTGCCAGTGACTTCTCCACTATATTGTGCTACATATTTTCATATACATTAGTTGTTGTGATTTAATTCCACAGTAATCCTTGGATACAAGGAATATTTTTCTTGCTTATCCAAATGACAGTATTAAAACCTGAGAGGAAAAGTAACTTTCTCAATGGAAAGAGAGAGGGTCAGACAGAAATATGAGATTAGTAAGAAACCCATAAAAGCATAGGTAGAACACAGATGGTGAAGAAGGATCAGAAAGAATAAAGATGATAATGCTAGTAAAGCAAAGTGACACTGGCTTCAAGGAGAAACATCTAATGTCCTTTCATATTGTTCTTCTCTCCTTCCATAAGCACAATCACAGTGTTTCCATGTATGTTTTCTTGGCTAGACTGAAATGAGTGTCTTCTCCTAATAGGGTAGCATAAAGTTGGATAAGACTAAAGTGACTTAGCAATACAAATATTACTGTAGCTTTAGTTTAGGTCAATCTCCCAAAGAAGACTCACTCGGAAGCTATAGTCACTGCCCTAACTGCTGGTCTGTCACTGGTTTTGAGCATAGTAATTACTATAGGGGGCTCCTAGGTGGCTCAGCAATAAAGAATTCATATGCCAATGTGCAGGGTTGGAAAGATCTCTGAAACAGAAATGGTTCAGTTCAGTCACTCAGTCGTGTCCTACTCTTTACAAACCCATTCTTCCCTGTCCATTACCAACTCCTGGAGCTTACTCAAACTCATGTTCATTGAATTGGTGATGCCATCCAACCATCTTATCCTCCATTGTCCCCTTCTCTTCTCACCCTCAATATCTTTCCCAGCAACAGGGTCTTTTCAAACGAGTCAGTTCTTCACATCAGGTGACCAAAATATTGGAGATTCAGCTTCAGCATCATTCCTTCCAATGAATATTCAGGACTAATTTCTTTTATGATGGACTGGTTGGATCTCCTTGCAGTCCAAGGGACTCTCAAGAGTCTGCTCCAACTCCACAGTTCAAAAGCATCCATTCTCCGGCGTTCAGGTTTCCTTATAGTAAAACTCTCACATCCATACATGACTACTGGAAAAATCATAACTTTGACTAGATGGAGTTTTGTTGGCAAAGTAATGTCTCTGCTTTTTAATGTGCTATCTAAGTTGATCATAACTTTTCTTCCAAGGAGCAAGTGCTTTTTAATTTCATGGCTACAGTCACCATCTGTAGTGATTTTGGAGCTCAATAAAATGAAGTCTGTTACTGTTTCCATTATTTCCCCATCTATTTGCCATGAAGTGATGGGAGCAGATGCCAAGATCTTAGGTTTCTGAATGTTAAGTTTCAAGCCAACTTTTTCACTCTCCTCTTTCACTTTCATCAAGAGTCTCTTTAGTTCTTCTTGGCGTTCTGCCATAAGTGTGGTGTCATCTACATATCTGAGGTTATTGATATTTCTTCCAGCAATCCTGATTCCAGTTTGTGCTTCCTCCAGGAAATGGTAACCCATTCCATTTTTCTTACCTAGAAAAATCACCTGGACATAGGAGCCTGGTGGGCTACACAGTCCATGGGGGTCACAGAATCAGACATGATTGAGCATATACTCACACAGGTCACACACAGTAGTTACTGGTTACTATGAGCATTTGTGAGAAAATTCCCTGAAGTTTTCCACACTTTGAACCATCTTCAGAATTGATATACTCAGAGCAGGTCACACAGAACTTAGTATCACAGGGCATTTACTGTATACTAGGTACTCTGTTAGCTTTATTCTGTACATTGGTTTAATTATATGAAGATTCTTATGTTGTAAGTGCTTCTATTACTGTTTGATAGAAGAGAAAACTAAGCTTCACAAATGTTTAGTAGTTGTTTAATACAACACACTTAAATGTTGGGAAGCAGGATTAGGATTTATTATAAAGCCTGTATATTTTAATAACCACTTTACAGTGAGTACTTTTGTGTTAATTTATCCTGTGTGCCATGTATTTCCTATTCTCCCTGCATTCTGATCGCGTTAGTCCCTTTGTGCTTAAAGCAACTATGTGTCTAGTTCTGGCTAATAAGTTGTTAAGAAGTACCATGGAATGCCTCTGGCCTGAACATTTGATCCCAGTCATAAACCCCCCCCTGAATTATCTTTTTTCTTCTAGCATGTCAAACAGCATCTGTTCAAGGGAGTGCCTGCTTAATCATGCCAAGTGTCTAAATCAACTAGGATGACTAAAACTCCCTGGCAATTAGTGATTATCTTGAAATGAGAAATGAGGGGAAGGTCTTCTGTTTTAAACCACTGAGATTTGGGAGATGTCTGATATTTTGGAATTATCATTTTCTGTCCTAGAGAACTAGAACGTAAACTCTTATCATCTAACAAAAAATTCTGTACACTTTTCCCTCTACTACCTTGGTTTCTTCTTTCATTTCTATTCCAAGGCTTTGCCTTCTCTTTTATCCAATATTTCTTTCTTCTTTCTGTATTTTTCTGGCTCATAATTTCCTATTAAAAGATGCCTGCTCCTTGGAAGAACAGCTATGGCCAAGCTAGACAGCATATTAAAATGCAGAGACATAACTTTGCCAACAAAGGTCCGTATAGTCAAAGCTATGGTTTTTCCAGCAGTCGTGCATGGATGTGAGAGTTGGACTATACAGGGAGCTGAGCACCAAAGAATTGATGCTTTTGAACTGTGATGTTGGAGAAGACTCCTTGGAGTCCCTTGGACTGCAAGGAGATCCAACCAGTCCATCCTAATAGAAATCATCCTGAATATTCATTGGAAGAAATGATGCTGAAGCTGAAACTGCAATACTTTGGCCACCTGATGTGAAGAACTGACTCATTTGAAAAAACCTCAAGGTTGGGAAAGATATTGAGGGGGAGAGGAGAAGGGGATGACAGAGGATGATGTGCTTGGATGGCATCACTGACTCAATGGACATGAATTTGAGTAAACGCCAGGAGTTAGTGATGGACAGGGAGGCCTGATATGCTTCAGTCCGTGGGTTCACAGAGCTGGACATGACTGAGCAACTGAACTGAACTGTACTGAACTGATAATTTCCTATCACAATGAATCCTTCTGTTGTAGTTGTGCATGCATGCTCAATCACTCAGCTGTGTTGACTCTTTTTGACCTCATGGACTGTAGCTTGTCTGGCTGCTCTGTCCATCTAATTTTCCAGGCAAGAATACTGGAATGGGTTGCCAGTTCCAACTCCATCTTTCCGACCCAGGGATTGAACCCATGACTCTTGCATCTCCTGCAATGGCAGATGGATTCTTTACCACTGTGCCACCTGGGAGCCCTGCCCTGTTTTAGTCACAATCCTATAATATGCATGTGCTATTATTTCAGCATATTGTCATATACCCTATCAGCTCACTGTAAAATTCTTTAGATTCAGTGTGTTATCTTCCTTCCCTTTTCTTACTTACAGCACTGATCACACTGCTACACTGTTTGCTGATACTGATGATCAAAGCCAGGCTTGAGGGAAGATTATGAGGACAGTAAGGAGTGCCCTTTGAGTATACCTAGTGGGACCACTGAAAAGTTTTAAAATGCTTATAACTTTTTGTGGCCAGAGAATGTGATGTCCAGATTTATAGTACAGGGCAAATCAAAATTGCATCACGATTCCTTTACTTACAAAATCAAAATGTTTGTCTATGAAACAAGTTACTAGTGCAAATGGGGCAAAGGGTTTGTCTAATTTAATAAGTCCAGAGAGTGTTGCTATGCATAGCAGTACAATATAATTCAAAGAAGTCATTTACCAGAGGTTATGTTTTACTTTTAGTATTAAAAGAGTGATAGATGTGGATTCGTGAAAAGTGGCAAGAGAGAACTCTAGGGAAGGAGAAAAAAATTAAATAGCACATCAAAACCATGACTGCTGAGAAGATAGAAACCTTCAGGCAAACCCAGGAGCATTATTTCCTGGCTGATGAAAAATTGTGCCATTCCATCTGAAATATCTGACTGCTTCCAGCGTGTTCAAGGGAAGACCCTTTAAAATGTTTATATATTTTTCAGAGGTAAAGAAGTAATCTGGACCATTATCTAATAGGAAAAATAGTCATGAAGAAGGAAATGAAGACATTATGGTCATTAATTAAGTAAATGTTAAGGAATATATTAATAATATATCAATATATTTATTACATATGTATCTTAATGATCAAATAATGTTAATACATTTCAAATGTATTAGTAATACATTTTTCAAGTTTTTGCTGAAGTATAATTGATTTTAAAATTTGTGTTAGTTTCAGGTGCACAGCAAAATGATTGTTATTCACACATATAGAAACATTTTAAAATATTATTTTCTCTTATAAGTTATTGTGAAATATTGAGTATAGCTCCCTGTGCTATATAGTAGGCCCTTGTTTATATTATATATATATATATATATATATAATTAGTGCATCTNACGGAACATGTACAAAAATAACTTACACAGCAGCCCCCACCTGCAGGGATGATGAAGTTCTTGCCCCGGCCCCCAGGGCTGGGGACACACGATAAAATAGCTCCACAGTGCTAACCAGAGTGGGCCCAGGTGCCAGCTGCAGGAGGAGGGTGCCAGTCCAGGGGGCAGGGGGCTATGAGGAGGCCTTGAGGCGGTTGGCGGCCGAGCGCGAGCTCAGCAGCTTGTCCACCATGGCACGGGCGTAGCGCAGCCGGCTGGCCAGCTCCTTGGAACAGCCATACTCCTCCAGGAGGCTCAGGCGGTATGTGCGGAAGTCCCGCTTCTCGTCAATGTAGGTTACGGCGGCCAGCAGTGGGCACAGGATGAGCTTGGTGTGGTCCTGTGAGGGAGAAGGCGAGAAGATGCACAGGGGGTTACTGGTGCTTGAAGACGCCAGCTGCTGCTGTGTGTTGGCGGGAGTAGAGGAAAGATGGGCCAGCTGGCGGGAGGGCGACACACTTCATTTCTTTCTACTGCTGCTGCCAAGGATGGGTCCATGCCCCCCACTCCCCACCCAACTCTGTGGGCTGGCAGCGGGGCCCAGACACCCCACCGCAGCCTTCCCGGGCCCGCCTCACCTGGAAGAAGTTGATCTGCACGCAGCCGTTACTGAGGTGCAAGATGATAGCGCTGCGGGTGCGGAACCAGGTCCGCAGGTAGGGGAGCCGGGCCAGCTCGTCGCCTTCCCGAGGCGTGATGTTGGCGCCCGCCTTCAGCAAGTGCTCGCTCATGTAGTTTCGGAAATACTTCAGGAGGGTGATCTGGTTGAGGGTGCGAGAGGCGGAGTCCAGAGTTAGAGCCTGTCCCCGGGCACAGCCCTCACTCCGCAACACAGGACCGCACAGGCCAGCCGGCACTCACCTTCTTTATCAAGGAGTTGGGGTGGGAGCTCACGGTGAGGTAGGACTCTGAGCCATCGCGCTCGATGTATTGTAGGCTGTCGCCATCATTGTAGAGGATGAGGCGCGTGGAGTCGTTGAAGAGCACCCCGACGCTGTTGTCACACAGCTGGTACCCTAGTGGTAAGGGGAGACCTCAGAAAAGGGGAGTGGGAGCTGCAACTAGGAGGCCTGGGATGCAGAGAGGAGTGTTGAGGGAAGAGGACCCGAGAGTCAAGAAAAGCAAGTGCCTGTAACAACTCGCAGGGTCTCGAGCTACCCATCCACCTGGGAGAAACCTACCGAGGCCATACTTGTCCGAATAGTCCACCCACTTGCTGACCCAGAAGATGGGGATGCACGCAGGGTCCTCGGCCTCCTCTGGGACAGAAACAGACAAGACAACCAGTCAGGACCAGCCTCCTCCCCTCTGATGTGCTTGGGTGGCCCACACCAGGGAACTCGGTCCAGAGGCCTGGGTCCCCAGAGGAGAGCAGAGCAGGGCCTCTGCCATCAAGCAGCTGAGACAGGCAGCAAGTCACAGTGCAGCATGCCGAGTCTACCCATGTGTTCAGCTGACCCGTTTCTCAAAGGCCCACTGGGTGCCAGGTGCCGTCACAGGCATAGTGAACAAAGGCAAAACCTACTTCCCGGAGCCTGCATACTGGCTCCAGGGCTAGAGACCAATCAAAATGAATATGCACAGAAATGTAAGTTACTTATAACTATCATGGTGAGCATCAGTGAGTTTTGAGTGATTAAAAAATTGTAAGAGAAGCTAATTTCAGATGTATGAAAATGTGATGTTCCACGCACGCAATAACCCCCTCTTTCAAATACAATAAACAAATGTGGAAACTTTATGTTAGATGGGAAGTGTTGTGGAGAAAACATAAAGCAGGTAAGGGGGAGGAGAAATGCTAGGAGCTGGGGGCCGGGAGATGCTCACAGGGGTAAAGCTGGTAGAAGCACATGAAGCGGTGAGTGTCAGCCACGCAGGGATCTGCCTGAAGCGAGTGCTGGGGGAAGGGAACGGTGTGAGCAAAGGCCCTGAAGCCGGAGCACGCCTGGGTCTGTTATTTCCACTGTCCTGAGGCCCCAGAGAAATTCCCTGAGCAGAACAGACAGTGTGTGCAGAAGCACACAGGCAGCATATGGAGCTGCTGAAAGGTGGGGTACTTGTGGAGACAGAACAGAGGAGTCACAGAAAGGAGAGGCCAGACCATGGAGGGCCTGAGCCAGCAGGCCAACTTCCGTGGGCTGTAATGTACAGGAAATGGGAGAAGGAAAGGCATTGTGGAGCCGGGGCCCGGACAAGCTGCCAGCACTCTGGGGCTGAGACCTCCCTGCCCTCTACAGGTGCCCTGGCCCAGCGCCCACCTTGCCTCACAAGCCCCCGCTCCGAGGGCTTGGAGGCGTTGACGCTGTGCAGCTGCTGCAACATGTCGCTGAGGTGGCAGTCGATGGGCTCACTGGCCTCCCGCACCACTGGCTCCTCTTTCTCCCGGGGACGTTCAGGCACGGGGTTCTCCACACCTGTAAGGAGAGGAGACACGGTCATTAGCTGGGCACAAAGGCTGCAGGGTTTGAGGGCCTGGGACCCCCAACCACAGCTCGAGAAGCTCTTTACGCTGCCACTGCTTTAGGTAAGCAGCAGGTTATTATAGCAGGAGCTGCCCTGCTCATGTGACAGCACCTGAAACTCACGTGCTGATACCTCCAGGGCCGGGCCAAGCCAGGCCCTGTAGACAGGCTTCATGGCCACACACAGCCATAATGCTTTAGACACTCAGGCCTCCGACCCAATGCTGGGCCCTGCTGGGCACCTCTGTCTTCAGCAGCTTGGAGCTGCCTGGCTTCAATCTAAGATTTAAAAGCATTTTCTGTATCCAGGAAAACAGGAGGGCTCAGTAAATTGCAACCCATAAGATGGCCTAACAGGCATTTGATGAAAACATAAGAGGTTTCCCCCCCTAAAATCTGCTTTATGTACTTATACATGACTGAAAGCTAAAAAGATACACCCTGAAATTTTAAGACTAGGTGTATTTGGGTGGTGGAATCATGGATGATTTTTATTGCCTTTGATGTTTAAAAGTTCAATTCTTTCCCCACCAACATGTGCTAGCTCCTCTTGTATAATACAAAATTCTTAAAATATTTAAAGATCTGAATTTTCAATTTAAAAAATCTATGCTATGATAAAGACTTAAGTTTGAAAGAATGGAATATTTGAGACTTGCTTTAAAAACTCTAGCAAGAGAATTCCCTGGCGGTCTAGTGGTTAGGACTCAGTTCTTTCACTGCCGTGGGTTCAGCACCTGGTTGAGGACTCGCAAACCACAGGGAAGAGCAAACAAAATGAAACCTCCCCCCAAAAAATCTAGCAGAAAGAAAAGGAAGAAGGTGGAAACGATAAAAACTAGACGATGATAATTATTAAAAACAGATGATGAAAAATGGGATTTATGTATTCCCCCAAAAGTTCACTCTACTTCTGGGTTTTGCTTTATGTCCAAGATATAAAACTAAAAAAAAAAANACCTGTAAGGAGAGGAGACACGGTCATTAGCTGGGCACAAAGGCTGCAGGGTTTGAGGGCCTGGGACCCCCAACCACAGCTCGAGAAGCTCTTTACGCTGCCACTGCTTTAGGTAAGCAGCAGGTTATTATAGCAGGAGCTGCCCTGCTCATGTGACAGCACCTGAAACTCACGTGCTGATACCTCCAGGGCCGGGCCAAGCCAGGCCGTGTAGACAGGCTTCATGGCCACACACAGCCATAATGCTTTAGACACTCAGGCCTCCGACCCAATGCTGGGCCCTGCTGGGCACCTCTGTCTTCAGCAGCTTGGAGCTGCCTGGCTTCAATCTAAGATTTAAAAGCATTTTCTGTATCCAGGAAAACAGGAGGGCTCAGTAAATTGCAACCCATAAGATGGCCTAACAGGCATTTGATGAAAACATAAGAGGTTTCCCCCCCTAAAATCTGCTTTATGTACTTATACATGACTGAAAGCTAAAAAGATACACCCTGAAATTTTAAGACTAGGTGTATTTGGGTGGTGGAATCATGGATGATTTTTATTGCCTTTGATGTTTAAAAGTTCAATTCTTTCCCCACCAACATGTGCTAGCTCCTCTTGTATAATACAAAATTCTTAAAATATTTAAAGATCTGAATTTTCAATTTAAAAAATCTATGCTATGATAAAGACTTAAGTTTGAAAGAATGGAATATTTGAGACTTGCTTTAAAAACTCTAGCAAGAGAATTCCCTGGCGGTCTAGTGGTTAGGACTCAGTTCTTTCACTGCCGTGGGTTCAGCACCTGGTTGAGGACTCGCAAACCACAGGGAAGAGCAAACAAAATGAAACCTCCCCCCAAAAAATCTAGCAGAAAGAAAAGGAAGAAGGTGGAAACGATAAAAACTAGACGATGATAATTATTAAAAACAGATGATGAAAAATGGGATTTATGTATTCCCCCAAAAGTTCACTCTACTTCTGGGTTTTGCTTTATGTCCAAGATATAAAACTAAAAAAAAAAAAAAAAAAAAAAAAAAGGCATCCTTTAAAACAACAATATTGTCTTATAGCTCTAAGAATAAATATCCATGAGTCCATACCAGCCAAATAAACAAACGGGAGAGAAGTGGCAGCTTTTCCTTACAGAATTGATTAACAGATGCAGCAGGAACAAGAAGAGGGGAAATCACCATCAGAATGCCACAGTAATGCTGCTGCTGCATCCACCAGGGACGCTAACATCAGTGCGCTCAAGTCTGAGCAGTATTCTCTCAGAGAAGCTCCCCGTGGGGCATAGATTAATCACCGAAGGAAAACCAGTAGCTATGAAGTGGAGGCACCACCTTAACCAAGGGATCACCAATCAAAGGAAATATTCATACAACCAAAGAAAGTATCAAAAATTAAAGCAAAAAGAAAAAGGTAATCCTTAAAACAGCAGTGTCAAAACTGAAACGAACTCATAAAGTTGTGCTATATCCACACAGAGAAATAAAGTATTTCAGGTGGCTTTCCTTGGGGTTTTTCTGTGTGTGTGTGTGAAATATAGTCTAAGGACAAAAAGAACTGCATGGAAATAAACATAGTTTCATAACATACTTTATATATGTTGAAAATTCATGTATACCGTGTAAGCAAACAAGGTTTTCATTGTAACAGAAAAAGAAATACAAGCATAAAATTAAAGATCCTATAATATTAAATTAGACACTTACAAATTACTAAAAGAGAATTAAAGTAGTAATTTCACAGTGGAGAAAAAGACTGCTGTAAGTCAAGTTTGCACCAATTTCAATTTCCTGAACTTGATAACTATGTCCTGTGTTGTGGTTACGTAGAAGAATTGTTTTTAGGAAATATACACTGAAGTACTAAGTAGTAAAGGCCAGAATGTGTACAACTTACTATCACATTGTCTGGGACAAAAACAATACACACACATATAATGAGATAAAGTAAATGTAGAAAAATGTTAATTGGTGGAGAAAAGGGGGTACAAGATACAGGAGGATTTTGTCTTTTCTTATACTTTTCATATTTTGAAATAATATCAAAATAAAACATTCAAAAATGTGAATCAGAAATGGCATAAATTCGAGGTCACCCCCCACCCCAGTTATGTATTTTCTAATTCTGCACTCTGAAGAGACCTAGAAACGACGAGAAAACCAAGCAAGGAGATGAGGTATTGTAAGAAAATGTCTATCCTTTTAGAGAGATGCGTACAGAAGTTCCTGGGGGTAAAATGCCAAGACGTCTGGAATTAACTTCAAAAATACTTCAAAGGAACAAACAAGAAGCGACGAAGCAAACACTACAAATCTTAGCAAGTGTGGACTCTGGTGGCGATGTGGGTGCCACGCACGATGTGCTCCATGTGTGTATCTGAAGCGTCTCAACATTTTTTCCAATGAACCAGGCAGGGTGATATCAGTGATTAAAAAAATATAGATTAAGAATTATTCAGGCATGGCCTTTAGCCACTCTCTTCTCTCAGGACGCGACAGGTCTGACTCAGGCACAGTAAGGTCTGTCTTTCCTGACAGGGCTATGGGAACGGCGTTTGCCACATGAGGATGGGGATCATGGATTCAAAGACTGGGGCCTGTCCTACTGCTCACCTGAGCTTGGGGACCATCCACTCACACACTGAGGCAGGCGAGGCTGTCTGTCTACCCACACTCTGGCTTACCTTTATTGAGGATGGTGAGAGGCTTCCGGTTGCTGGGGTCCAGGCTACTGGGAGCGATTGAAAATCTGGGTGGAATGGTGAGGCAGGTGATGGGGAGGCGGGCAGGGATATAGCCGGAAGTGAAAAACTCGTCATTGAGCAGTTCGTGAATGCTTGGGCGGGCACTGGGATCTGGCTGAAGCATCTTCTTGATGAGGGAGGAGGCCACGGGGTTGATGTGCTGGAGGGGAGAGGGGGAGTCATAAGCAGGATATGACACAGGACCCGGCTGCTGTACCACCACCCCCTACCCGGCCTCAAATACACCATGTTCAGTGGCTATAAACGTCCCGTTTCCACTGGCAGCTTTACTAAGTTGACAAGTTGCTCACCACTAGAACGGCACTTGAAAACTAAGGCTTGGAAGTCATAAAGGCCTGGTGTAAGTCCCAGTTCTGTCCCTCAACACCAGCTGTGCCAACCAACCCAACTTTCTGGGCCTTTGTATCTTCATCTATAAAGTGGGGACACAGCACCAAGCTTGGAGCCCTGGTAAGGAGACCCAACCTAGGGTAGGTCAAATGCACAGTAAAGCCTAGCATCAACTTTGTACTTACTATCTACCAGCAAAATATTTTAAGCACTTCACTTAACTCCCAGAGAAACACCCAAGGACTGAAGCTGTCTAGTACCATCCCTCTTTTGCAGATGAGGAAACAGGCACAGAGAAGTCAAGTGCCTAAGATACATCCCGAGTGAGTGGTGGAGCCAGCACCCACACCGAGGCAGTCAGGTGCAACCCCCACACTGGGAACCACTCTACTCAGGCCAATAATTGACCCCCTGTAACGGATTCAGCCCATCTGTCCTGATGGAGACAGGGCTCTTGGCTTCACATAAGACAAAAATGCCAAACTGTGGAAGCAGCTGTGTGCCAGACTGCTGCAGACTATCCCTCTCAATGCACTCTTGCCGGGGGCTGCAAAAGCATGCTATTTCGCCTTCATGGTAGTTCGAGATTCTGAGTGCTCACTGTGTGCAAGATGCTCTGGGGCAGGGACTCCATTTTACAGATGGGAAACTGCAGCTCAGAAGACTCAGGCAATGCGTCCATTGTGATCTGGCTAAAAAGTGGCAGAGCCCGTCTGAAGCAAGAGAGTCCACAGCCAGGCTAAGCTGCACTTCTCCGTCTGCCCCTACTCTGGCTCTCTCTCTCTGTTTTTCACGTCTTTTGGGTTATCTGCCCAACCCATGAGAGCCTACAAACTCTCATCCCAAGAAAAACTGTTTCTGTGCACATACGTCAGCCTCTGTATGCAATTTCAGACAGAACCCTCTAAAGCTCTTACGCTTACCCTGGGGGTGGCATTGACCCATCTCTTTCCCCAGGAAATGGCTGGGCTCCGTAAATCACTTGGTTGGGGAGGGAATTAAATAAAACAAATGTAAACTTAAAGTGGTTTTAGTCACCTTGGGAATACTGTATTCATTGTTCTTGATCCGGAGGTAGGTCTCTTTTAGGCAAGAGGTCTCAAAAGGTGGCTTGCCCACTAACAAGGTATACCTGTAAGCACAAGGAGGGATTTGGCTCAAGGCTCCCAACCAAAACCCAGATGCAGGGAGGAATCCTCTCAGGGCCAGAAAGGAAGGCAGGCATCTTTTGGGCATTCACTGTGACTCCGGGGCCCCAGAGGACAACTCACAAGTTCACTAAGCAGCCCCAGGGGCCACGACACTGGCAGGGAGGTGCACTGGGTAGAATACAGGTGATGAAACTGGGTTCTGATGGATCAGTGACTTTTTAGCTATAGCCTGTGGTAATCTAGGGGCCAGAGGCTGCAAGCTAACATGGAACAGGTCCAAGCAGGGGCCACTTGCTCCTTCAGAGGCAGCCCCACAGTTAATAATTCTGTACTTTAGGCTGCAAGTTTTCATGTGGGAAATTCCAAGGCAAAGAAGTAGGAAAGCCATTTCTAACTCTCCAGTATCCAGGGAAACAACAAAAGGGGTAACACCTGAACAGGCCCAACTCTCTGCCCACCACCCACCTCTGATGGCCTTGACCCAGACAGACCACAGGACCTCCTCCTGCCAGCACCACTCCTGGCCTAATTCTTCCCACCCAATGCTGCTTTTTAGATCAGTGGTTCTAATACTTTATTGTGCATGGAAATCACTCAAGGGTCTTAAAATTACAGATTGTGATCCAGTTAGCCTGGGTCTTGAGATTTTGTGTAAGAAGTTCCTAGGTGATGCTGTAGCTCGTCTGCCGTACTTTGAATAGCAAGTTTGTGGAGACACTCCCTCCCTCATTGCCTGAACCCACAGCCCAGGCTGCAGGAATCCTACAGGATATACCAATTCAGCAATGAGGCTTCCTTCAGAGGCCATCTGTCCTCTGGAGCAGCCTTTCCCAAGGCGGAAAGGTGTGCAGGATAAAGCCTGCCGGGTGAGATGTCAAGAAAGCCCCTTGCTGAGACTGGTGGGTCCTGAGACAACTCCCAACTTACATGATGCACCCAATGGACCATACGTCCACCTCGAAACTGTGCCCTTTCTTGCTCAGCACTTCAGGAGCTATGTAATTAGGAGTCCCGCACAGGGTCTTCTTCCGTTCCCCGTCATACTCCACTTTGGTTGCCAGTCCAAAATCCCCTGGGACAGAGGGAGGAAGAGGGAGGCTCAGATGCCAGCTTCTGTCGTCTGTCAATGCAGACAGCTGGTTCAGATGTAACCATCAAGAACCAGGGTCAAGTGATCTCTCAAAGCCTCTAGTCCTTGTGTATAGCAAGGACTAGATTCCTGTTACCCAGGAATCCTCCCACCATGCTGGCCCTAGGGCAGGGCCTCCCAAAGACCCTCCTCACCCCTCCCCTTAGAAAGGAGGGGTTTACTTCTAAAAGGGAACTGACAGGGATCTGTTAAGTCGCTTCAGTTGTGTCCGACTCCGTGTGACCCCACAGACGGCAGCCCACTAGGCTCCTCCGTCCCTGGGATTCTCCAGGCAAGAACACTGGAGTGGGTTGCCATTTCCTTCTCCAACACATGAAAGTGAAAAGGGAAAGTGAAGTCGTTCAGTCCTGTCCGACTCTTCGTGATCCCATGGACTGCAGCCTACCAGGCTTAGGCTCCTCCATCCATGGGATTTTCCAGGCAAGAGTACTGGAGTGGGTTGCCACTGCCTTCTCCGACTGACAGGAATAGTAAAACTCAAACACCTTCAGGGATTAAGCAAGTAAATGTCAAGACGGCTACTTGGCAAGTTTGCGAGGAAGTGCGGAGGGGTGGGGACTGTGGCAAACCATAGGGCATCTAAAGGGAACAGCTGCTGTTCAGTACAGCGAACAGCTGTCTTGAGGGAATGCTACCTC
The DNA here is from genome assembly GCA_006410875.1 of Neotragus pygmaeus. Classification (NCBI taxonomy): domain Eukaryota; kingdom Metazoa; phylum Chordata; class Mammalia; order Artiodactyla; family Bovidae; genus Neotragus; species Neotragus pygmaeus. The sequence continues at coordinate 540,655 of SJYV01012447.1, read as the reverse complement.
TGTACTGTTGGAGCTCTCGAGTGTTTAAAAGGAGCTCCAAATTCAAAATTTTACATCAAGGCTCTCAGTCTAAAAAAGTGAAAACGAAGGGCTTCCGTGATGGCTCAGTGGTAAAGAATTCACCTGCCAGTGTTGGAGAAACAGGTTCCATTCCTGGTTGGTAAGGACCCCACATGCCACAGAGCGACTAAGTCCATGTGCCACAACTACTGAACCTGTGCTCTAGAGCCCTGGAGCCACAAGTGCTGAAGCCTGCACACCTGGAGCCTGTGCTCCACAACAAGAGAAGCCACTGCAATGAGAAGCCTGCACACTGCAACGCAGAGTAGCCCCCACTCACCGCACCAGAGAAAGGCATGCAGCAGCGGAGACCCAGTGCAGCCAAAGTAAGTAAATTTAAAAAATATTTTAAAAAAGCAAAAACAAATTCAAATTCTTAAAAAGAAAAAAAAACAAAAACTGTATAGAAGAACACACCGCCCCCCTCATAGCACATCTGCAGACAAGACACTGGTTTGTAGCTCTTTAAGTTCCTGTCCCAAAGAGAGGATTCTAGAGCCAATCAACAGCCCAGACTTCCTACCATCCTCGTCCTCTCTCCCTTGTCTCTTTCCAAATTTCCTCCCCCTCCCCCTCCCTCCCAGCTCCTCCTCATTCCCACTGCATGTCAAATGCCCTCGCAGTCCCAGCTCCTTACCTATTTTCACCTCCAGATCCTCGTTCAGAAAGAGATTGCCCAGCTTGAGGTCTCTGTGAATAACGCGGTTTCCGTGCAGGTACTGGCAGCCCAGGACGATCTGCCGCAGGTAGTAGCGGGCCTCAGGCTCCGTGAGAGCTTTCCTCCGCTTGTGCAGCTCCAGGAGAGACTGGGAGCAGGAAGGAAGGAGAAATGGGAGCCGGTGCTCAGACCCAAGGCAGGAAGCGGGTGTCATTAGGGAAAGGCAGCCAGGCCCTATTACCCATTTCTTCTTCAGGACAGCTGCGATCCAGACTTCCCCCCCAAACCAGGCCGCAACAGTTCATAGCAATCCTCTTCCACCGGCTCCCTCCCAAAACCCTTACCTGGGACCACTCCCGAAGCTCAGAGACCCCAGTATCCCGGTCCCGGAACTCTTGGCAGCAACAGGTCCCTTTCCTGCCCCTCCCCTCTCCCGGAAGCTCCGAAGTCTGTCTCCAACTACCCCCTGCCTGACCCAACCCTACTCGGCAAAGTGAGGGTCCGCAATATCCCTTACCTAGCAACTCCGGAAGCCCCGGCGTCCATAAGCAAGGTTCTCCCGCACCTCCCCCAATCCGCCCAATTCCTAGCGTCCAGAAGCCGCCTTCCCTAGAGGCCCCAAGTGCCGAGAACCTTCCCTCTTCCCAAGACTTTCTCCATTTCCAGTTCCAGGTTCGCAGCACCTCTTCCCTCGCAGCTCTGAGCCCCGGGGCGCCCCTTCCCCAGCAGCTCTGGTTCCGAGCGCCCCAACCCCTGCCCCCAGGGCAGTTCCAGTTCCCCAGCAGCGACACTCACCCTCCGGCGGCAGAGCTCCAACACCACGAACACGAAGTCGTTGTCTTCGAAAAAGCCGTGGAAGCCGACGACGTGCTGGTGAGCGAGGCTGCGGTGAATGGATATCTCCATGGACATCTTCTCCTTTTGGTGCGGTTTGAGCAACAGCGACTTAGGCACGATCTTGCCCGCGAACACCTCCTTAGTGTCCGCNGTCTTCGAAAAAGCCGTGGAAGCCGACGACGTGCTGGTGAGCGAGGCTGCGGTGAATGGATATCTCCATGGACATCTTCTCCTTTTGGTGCGGTTTGAGCAACAGCGACTTAGGCACGATCTTGCCCGCGAACACCTCCTTAGTGTCCGCATCCGAGATCTCAAAGCACTTGGCAAAGCCACCCTTCCCCAGAAAGCGACCCCGTAGATAGCGCCGCCGGCTGCGAGGGTCCACTAGGACCTCCGGAATCTCTTTCGCCGGCGGGGCGGCCGTCGGAGCCCCGGGAGCTGCAACTCCGGGCGCTTTCCCTGGGTCGGCTGGTGCCCGCCCCAGCTTCCCTGCAGTTGCCGCCGCACTCATGTTCCCGGAGTTGCTCAGCGGACCTAGCAGGGTCTAGGCAGAGGCTTGGCACGACTCTGCCTCTCCTCGAATTCAAACGCGGCGCCGGGAACGTTACAAGAGCCTACGCGTTACTGATTGGCCGCGGGGATTTAAAATCCAAACCCGCCCGCCGCGCGGCACTCTGGGAGCGCTCGGCACTGCAGCCGCCTTTAAACTCTCACCCAGGCCCTGGGAGGAGCTTGATTGGCTGGGATGGCGGACGGAAGACACGTGAGATGCCTGGGAAACCATAGCTGGTGTGGGGTTGCTGAGACCCCGCCCAAGAAGAGGGTGAGTTCAGGGTTTCTACTTTCTCGACGGCAGGGGAAGCTCCTGCAGTCCGCGAGGACCTCCTCCAGGAAGCCTTTCCCAGCACCTTCCTCCATCCCCACCTCGCCTTCTAGATTATAAACTCTGAGAATAGAGACCTAGAGTGAGAGACAGCATGGGGGAGCCCTAACATCCGCCCCGGAAGTCACCAGCTTTCTTCCAAATCACCCCATGAACTACAATCGAAGTATAAAGAGGATGCTTGCCAGGCAAACGCGTCTTCCAGACAAACCCCCTGCTCTTCTTCAAATAACAGCAGGGGCCACCAGCATCACCAACACCTGGGAGCTTGTTAGAAAGGCAAAGCTTCAGGCCTCAAGGCAGACCCCCCCCAATTCAGAATCTACCCAATGATTCCCACACATATTGAAGTTTGAGAAGTACAGTACCAGAACCCCACCACCCCCGTCAGGGTCATTCTGCAAGAAAATTGTATGGCTGGCTCACTGCTCTATTTCCAGGTGCCTAAAATAGTGGACCCTCAATTGTTTTGTAAGAGGGAAAGATGACAGGTTGGCAGAATGCCTGGCAAACTGGTAAGCCAAGGTCAAATTTGGCTGCAGGGGTGTTTTGTTTGGTCTTTCACTTTTTAAAATTTGGATTCATATACAGGACTGAAAAGAAAGCTCACATAAAAATCCTTAAGAAAAAACTATTAGCTGTCGCAACTCTAGGCTTACTTAACACATCTTCCCAGTTTGTCAGCGTTCCCTGCTAACCCTCCTTTGCCCTTTTGCCTGTCTGGCTTCCACTGTCTTCCACTTAAGTGGCAACCCTGAGAATCACTCAAGTTGTAAGCCCAGCATCCTATGATGTCTTTGCTAGGAGTCAGCAAAATCATATCACAGTTCTCTCTTTACATAACTCCCAATAAACTCAGAGGCAATGAAGACATCTTTCCTACCCCATGTCCCAAGTTCTCAGCACAATGCTTGGCAAAAAGGAGTGACTAAAATGCTTTATAAATAAAAGGAAGTTGTTTTTTAAAATTATTATTTTTTAATCCCTGTGGTGTGTAATATTGTTTTATCTTTTTATAAAGTTGAATCTATGTACCAAAAAAGTATACATCTGTTAATTGGACAGCTCAGTGAATTTTCACAAAATGAGTACACCTCATGTAAGCAGCACCCAGACTGAGAAAGAGTACACGACCAACAACCCCGTAAGTCCCCCTTGTGCCCTGTGTTGTGGGGCCCCAAGACTATCCCCCTACAGGACTCAGCATATAGTCCTACTCATAGATTTATTACAGTGAAAGGTCATGAAGCAAAATCAGCCAAGGGAAAGGTGCATAGAGCAAAATCCAGAGGAAACCAGGCACAAGCTTCCCAGAGTCTTCTCCCAGTGGAGTCAGTCACACAGGACACACTTAATTCCTCCAGCAATGAGTGTGCCAACATGTGTGAAATGTTATCTACCAGAGAAGCTCATCACAGTCTCCAGCCCAGGGCTTCTCTGGGGCTTGGTCACACAGGCACCCTCTGCCTGTAACACACCAAAATTCTACATTCCTGGAAGGAAAGCAGGCATGCAGCATAAACCACACTGTTTACAGAGTTTAAATTCAGTAAGCAACTCCTATCATTTAGGGAATGGTGAGAACTCTCCCGAAATTCAAGAACCCAGATGTCAGCTGAGGGTCAGTCTTCCAGCTGATGGCACTGGGAGCTTTCCTTCAGGAGAAGGGGAAAGTTTCCAGAATATTTTTGAGAAATGAAGATCATAAATGCTCTCCCCACCCTCAAAGCTCCCTGAGTGCCAGGCTTTTGATCAGCAATTTTTCAATAATCTTTTATTCTCATCCAGGCCTTTCATCCAGAAGGGCTGTGTGCAAGAGACATGGGAATAATTTTGTAGATAAATATTTTAATATAATTCAACTGGAAAAATATTCAGGAATTGATCAGGATATGTTATGGGCTGAACTGTGTTTTCCCCAAATTATATGCTGAAGTCCTAATATCCAGTACAGAAGGTGACTGTATTTGGAGATAGGGCCTTCAAAGAGGTGATTAAAGTAAAATGGGTGGGCCCATCCAATATGACTGGTGTTCTTATAAGAAGAGATTAAGACACAGACATTCAGACAGAGGGGCAACCATGTGACGATACAGTGAGAAGGCTGCCAGGTGCAGGCCTAGGAGACAGGCCTTAGGAGAAACACGCCAACTGCTTGCTCTCGGACTTCTAGCCTCTAGGACTGTGAGAAAATACATTTGTATTTTTTAAGCCATCCAATTTGTGCTATTTTGTTATTGCAGCCCTAGCACACTAATAAAGGATGAAGTCCTGAATGTAAAAATTTTCACAGTGGGTTTATATAACCTTCCACCCCTTTTCCCCAGAGACAGCCTAGAAAAGATCAGTCCTTTTCCAGAGACAGCTAGTCACTCTACCTTACAGAGTAGTCACTCTACCTTACAAGGTGTGTGTACAGAGGGCAAAGCGAGGAGGCGGAGTAAGCCTATCAACCCGTGGTAGTAGTTACAGCTCCCCTAGGAGGCTGAGCACACAAATCAAAAGCATCGAGCCACCCTCAGGGAAGGCCCAGAATCTGATATGTCAAAAGCAGGAGGCGGCCGGCGGTCAGAGTCCCTGTGATGTGCCCTCCTCCAACTTGCAGGTTTGGGCAGGGATCACAAGTCAGGATGCAATCAGCCTCTGCATCAGACATAAAAGAGCTGATCAGCAGCTCGATTTTAGACGGTCCCGTCAAAGAATGGCTCTTTCCTGTGGGCATTTGTATGTGACCCAGTTGGTATAGCCAGCATCCACGATGTATGCTGTCATCATTTAGCACTCCAGAGAGGGGCCCTAAATCTCCAGTGGTCCCAGAGTCTGACTGAGTTCTGCCCATGGAGCCTGGGTCTGCTTTCAGTTCAGCACTGCTCCTTGGGAAGCTGAAAGAGTGTACTGACAGGCAGTGAGTACTGACAGGTTCAGCTTAGAGTGAGGTCCAGGCAACGAGGGTCAGTGAATTGGGGATTCCAATCAAGCCGGGTACTCTTCTTCAGCAGTAGCAAAGGTGTGCTGCAGTGCCAGACAGCATGGTACCCCTTTTGTCAGTGTCGAGTCCAAACTGACCCACTCAAAAAACATGCATATCAGACTGGACAATCATCAACCTCTAAGGGTCAGACATCTGACTTCAACAAGGGCCAATTAGAAACTTAACTGATGGCTTTTTCAAAATCCAAATGTGTGTTTCTATTCAGAGAGTGCCTCTCTTCTTATGTTGTCACCTTCTTTCCAGAGGTTCCAACAGACACAAATCATAGCAAAAATCATCAGGTATGGAGACTTGTTCTGGCTCTAAAAATCCAAAGAATTTAAATTCCGGCCTACCTATGGATAGGAAAAGCAAGGAAGCTATACCCCATCAATACCTTCTTAATTTAAATTTTGCATGTTTGAGATGGCTCCACTAGCATTTATGAAATTACAAGCATGTAACATCATAAATCAATTTTATTGTATCTTCAGATACAATGGCCACAAAATACAAATCCATTTTTTAAAAACTTCCCTTTTTTTCTCATTGCAAATGTACTCAAACCCCTAGTAGTAAATTCAGCAGGTACAGGGTTATCATCACAGGCCAGCAGTGTTCACTCTTTCCTGCACAGGTCCCCTTTCAGTAATAAACCCCCCAAGGGTATCCACTATCATACATTTTTTAAGCAACAGAATCAACCATTAAAAAAAATTAGGGAATTCCCTGGCAGTCCAATGACTGGGACTCCTTTCACTGCCAAGGGCACAGGTTCAATCCCTGGTTGGGGAACTAGGATTCCACAAGCTTCAGGGCATGGTCAAAAAAAATTTTTTTTTTAATTTAAAAAGACTGTTTTTCATTCATATATGCAAAGGTCTGTTGAGCACCCATTGCATGTATGTATTATTTATTTCATTCAAGAACACTTACTAAAAAATTTACAAAGCATTGAAGAAACTTTAATTCCCTTTCAGTCATCCTTTAACAACTGTCTTCATATTCCCTTCTAGTCCTTATCAACATGGAGATTCAAATTTATATAGCTGCAACTGTGTCATGTTAATACAATCTACCTGCATGGTATCAGTAATAGTAACACTAACAGTGAGCCTTTATGGACTTACTATATTCCGGGCTAAGAGCTTTATAGAGATGATTTCATTTAATCCACAAGAAGACCCTAGGAGAAAAGGATTACTTTTCCCACCTAAAGATAAGGAAATGAGCACTTCTACATCAGGTTACTTGCCTACAGTCATGCAGCCAGGAGGTAGCAAGCTTGAATTCCAACTCAATTCTGCTGACTCCAAAGCACATCTATTGGCACACTGCCTCTCAGGGCCTTGTTGTTCTGGCAAGAACCAAATCCCAGAGCTTCCCTGGTGGCTCAGCGATAAAGAATCTGCCTGTCAATGCATGAGACACTGGCACTGAGACAACCCCTGGTCCAGGAAGATCCCACATGCCTCGGAGCAACTAAGCTCGTGTACCGCAGCTATTGAGCCTGTGCTCTAAAGCCCAGGAACTGGAACTACTGAGTACGTGTGCCCTAGAGACCATGCTCTGCAACAAAAGAAGCCACTGAAATGAAAGGCCTGAGCACTGCAACAAAGAGTAGATACCCTGCTCTTCGCAACTAGAGAAAAGCCCGTGCCTAGTAACAAAGATGCAGCACAGCTCAAAAATACATAAGTAACTTTATTTTAAAAAGAACCAAATCCCAGAGTCCTTTGGTTCACTAGCTCACTCACACACTCACTCACTTCTACCAAAATGCAATATGACATGCTGGTTAAACTCATGGTCTGAAGAAACCCTGGGTTCAAACGCCATGTGATTTCAGCAAGTCACTGAACCTCTCTCTGCCTCAATTTCCAGGTCTATAAAACAGGGATGGTTACGGTGACCTTCTCCCAGGATTCTCTCTAGGAGAAGACAGGCCTATCTCCTAAGGTTTTTGTGGAGGATTCTAAGAGGAATCTCTTAGAATAATGTTGTTGTTATTACTGAAATAAGAAGAAACTGTACCTAATCCCAGGGAGCTCGAAGTCTTCAACAGGACTTTCCAGTTCCTGGGCTTCTCAAATTTCCATACTTCCTCCCTCCCCTCTGGTCATACTGTTTCCTCAGCGTCTTGCTACTTCCATCGAAAACCAGAAAGTCCAACCAGCAGATATGAAAGGCTGAGATGAATGTAGCTAAAGAAAAGTTGGCAGGGCCAAGAAAACCCACACAGGCTTCAGACTTAGGATCAAAGTCAGAGAAGAGTGAACTCCATTCCTGTGTCTCTTTCTTGAATGATTTTCATATGCACAACCATCTGCCTGGTATCCAGTGGCCTTGGAGGTACAGAACAAGCTGTTCAGTCTCCTTGGGGAAGTAGGATGTCCTGGGCCACCTCTTCTCCCTTCAGGATCCAGGTCAGAGTGTAGAACGAGAATAGGTGTGGCCAACATGCAGCAGAAGCTCCAGGAAAGCAAGGGGCTAACCCACACAGCAGCAAGTGCAGTCCTCAGGGTAAGGGCTTTGCTGCATAAAACATGGACTTTGCAGCCAGATAAGACTTGGCTTTGTTGCTAGCTCAGCCATTTATTAGCTGTGTGACACTGGGCAAATTTACCTAACCTCTTTTAAGATTGGCCTCCTTGACATTGTATGATGGGTTGTAAAAATCCCTACTTTTTTTGACAGTTGGGAGGAGTAAAGGTTTTCTAATAAGTGCCTGACACCCCACAGATACAAAGCAAGGAGGGGTGATTTCTTTGCCCCACCTTTTCTTTGTGATGAAGGGAAAGATGATATGGAAAGATGGTCTTAATTTCACTTTAAATTTTTAAAAATATATAGGAATGCTGCACCTTATACTATAAAAGGTTCACTTCCTAATAATAGTGTAAGACATACAAAAGAGGCTGGGGCATAAGATCACTGGGTCAGGAAGATCCCCCAGAGGAGGGGATGGCAACCCATTCCAGTATTCTTGCCTAGAGAATCCACGGACAGAGGAACCTGGCAGGTTACCATCCATGGAGTCGCAAAGAGTTGGACACAACTAAAGTGACTAGCAGGCTCACATGTATACATAATGGTATGGCACACCCATATACTCTAAGATGTATCATTTCTAATAATACTAGTTATAACCACCATTTACTAAGTGCTCACCCTGGGTACCTACGCATGCGTCACATGTATGAATGCAATTAATCATAATAACCCCATATGAATCTTCCCCATTTTAAGGATGAGAAATGTGAGTTTCCACAAGGTGCGATAACTAGCCCAAATTCACATGGCTAGAGAGCAGCAGGGCTGGGATTCAATCTGCTGCCCCCAACACCCACACTTCATCACTATGGTGACCCTCAAGAAGAGCCCCTCAGGCCTCCCCTGGAGAACTGTTCTGTTTACCGGGCTAAGCCGTAAGATCCCTACAGGCGGGGACTGGCTCTGTCTTATTCTTCACTAGGCCAGTGCCTGGCACTCAGTTGCGGCTCAGTATTTGTTAAACGAATAAATGATGGTTGCAGCATGTGGTCAGGCCCTCCTCCCCCCCGGCCCCACCCCCAGCCCTAAAGGGCAGCAAAAGCACAAAAGCACAGCCCATCACTGGGGCTCTAGAAGCATTTCAGTGATCATGGACTTATGGGAACTGGTCCACGTTGGCAGGACATTTTGCCGACACCTGTTTTGAAATAACCATGCCTCTGAACACACTGTTCTAACATTGCCATTGCCATTACAGGGGCCTTACAGCCCTCCAGCAGCTACCATTAGGAGACCAGCCAGCTTGATGTGACCACCCAGAACCACCACTCAGCTTTGTTAGATGCAATCTGTCCTGGCAAATGGCTGAGGACGAGTCAAAACGAGACTGGAGCTCCATGTTCTGAACCCTGTGGGCTCACCAGCCAGATCCAGACACCAAGGAAAGCTTCCCAAGCCACCAAGATCCCTGCTTCATAGCTGAGAAATTTCCAAGGATGTGGAAAATAGCAGCAATGTTTGTCTGATTCATTTCCAAGTCTGTTATCACCCAGATGGGCCCGAGTGACTAAGAAATTAACTGTGGCCTCAGCTCTGAGTGAACTGGCTCATGCAGAAGTGACTAACTCAGAATGCACCACAGACCCCAACAAACCACAAGGGCCTCGTGCAGCCATGTGAAACAGAACTGGCCAGCAGAAGGCTCATAAGTCAATCATTCAACCTTGCTCCCTGTACCCAGGATCCTGCCACATGAGACTTATCTGGGCTGGGGTGGGGACCAGAGGTAGGGGACTCAAATCCAGGTAATCACCCCATGTGCTGGAAAATCACAGGCTCACGCCTGACTCCTCAGGAGTTCACAGAGAGTGTGAGTTCAGACAAGAACACAGGCATGTAATTAAAATTCCACCTAGACTCTGAAAAAGGCCCCTTCGTAAGGTGCCCGGGGAAGCAGTTTCTGGCAGAAGTGCATACGCGCTCAGTCGCTAAGTCATGTCCGACTCTTGTAACCCCAGGCTCCTCTGTCCATGGGATTGAGTGGGAGTGGGTTGTCATTTCCTCCTCTAGGGCATCTTCCTGACACAGAGATCAAACCCGTATTTCCTGCGTTGGCAGGAGGATTCTTTACCACTGAGCCACCTGGGAAGCCCCTCCAGGCAGAGGAGCATCCTCTAAATGGCTCTTTCTTGAACACTCCACTTTGGCTAAGCAACTGTGCCCCCAATTCAGGCTCAGATACCCCTCAGCAGGTACTTCCCAAGACCAAGAGTAATGAGAGACTGGACAGGCGGTAAGGCTGTGCAAGAAAGAAATCTGGAGAAGGGGAAAGGTCTGAAATAGACACCTCAGAATCTTTCCGGCCCAGACCCATTCATCTCCTGTTCTGATAAAATACAGCCACCAAGCACTAGCTCCCAATCCACATGGGTACGTGCCCTGGGTCCAGCCAATCAGTGAATTCCACCTTCCTGACCACAGTGGTTACTTGAGGCTGGACACTTCCATCCTGAGCTAGTGATAGTGAGGTCCATGGGCTTATCGGAGAAGAAGAGCTCTTTCTAACAATAACCGGAGCTGCAGGGTCACATTGTGAAGCCTGGAGAATGAAGCCAACTCAAAGGAAAGCAGAGTCAAGAGCTGAAGAGTCAGGTCCCTGGTGACCCCGTGAGTTCTGAGTCCTGGCATCCAGCTCGATGGCAGCTCTAGACTTGGCCTCATCAGCTACATGAGCTGATAATCCCCTCTCTGCCCTAAGTCAAATGGAAAGCGTCCCAACCCAGGTCTCTTACACCTGCTCGGTCTTCTGGGAGTATTCTGAGGACAAAGAGACTTTTTTCTCTGGGGTTAAAAAAGTAATTGTCTGGTGACACATTGCCCCTGGGGTGAGAGCCACCATGGAGACAGAGCCCAGCTGGCTTTTCCCTGGATACACACGAGTGTCACCACCTTTAAAGCAGTATCAGTCCATAATTAAACACTCACTTACTATTTATAGTAGCTCGTGTTTTGTCCTGCCAGCACCTTGTTTTGTCTTGTCAGCACCTTGTTTTGGAAATACGCTTTGCTGTTTCTCTGTAATGGTGAGGACAGGGGAAAGGTCATGACCCAGATCGGGTTAATTATAGGGCCATTCACTCTTGGCCACAGGGGGCTCACGACAGCCCAATGAGAAACTTTCTTTGGAACTGTCCAAATTAGAACTCAAGGAAAGAAACCCTTCTTTCAGGGTCACCAAGCTGGGAGGATGCAAGTCTGGGTCTGTCAGCTGCCACGTGCCCTAATGTGTGCAGCAAGATCATCTGCAGCAGCAGAAAAGGAACCAACACCCAGGCCTGGAGAGTCTGCCTGCTGACTCTCAAGGTCCACTCCCTCCCTCCCCTACTACCAGAACCTTTTTCCTCCGAGTTTTGGCTACCCAGCTAGACACTAAATTTACAGCCTCCTGAGCAGTTACATGTGGTCATGTGCAAGGAAGTAGGAAGCCTGGGTGCCTGATGACATCATGGAGCCCAGCCACCTGCCTCTGCTGGACCACTTGTTTAATCCCTGCACTGTTAGGTCAGCGAAATTACCTTCTCTCTCATATTCAAATAGTCTTCTGTATTTTGATGGTTTCTTTGTTACCATAGTGCAGTCTATACCTCCACTAACGTAAAGATGAAAAAGATAGAAAAGCAAAGAGCCCTGTATCTCTGGATAGGGTTGTCCCTACAATGATAGCTGATCACTTACAGAGTGCTTCTAAGCACCAGGAATTGCCCCTACTGTTTACACGTAGTAAATACTTCATTCCAACTCTATGGATCCCCACTGTTATAGCCTATGATCCCCACTGTATAGCCTATGATGAGAAAGCACAGAGAGATTAAGTAACTTACCCAGGGTTCACACTACATTGCTTCTCAAGCTGGTCCTTTCCATGATTTGTTGTGTAAGTCAATAAAACCCCCTTTTTGCTTAAATTGATTCAAGCTGGATTTCTTCCACTTGCAAGGAAGTGTTCAAATTTGATTTTTGTCTAATCTAGTTTGTATATTCTTTTATAGCTTGCTAACTTGTGCTACAGAACTGTAAGACACCCTCTAATGGTCGCAAGCAGGGCAATTCTTGCAAGAAACCAGCTCCCATTTAACTAGTCAGAACAGTTATAGCTACAATAGGGCCCAGGGCCAGGAGACCATCTTCTCAGAGGGGGCACTAGGCTTCCTGCCTATGGCAGACATTGCTAGATGGGTCAACAATACCCAGTGCTAACCCTTTTTTCCTTGCCTGCCTGAAATGTTTTCTGTGCAGCAAAGGCTGGCCAAATGATTCCATTTGGGGCAATGATTCCATTTGGGGCTTCCTGATAGCTCAGTTGGTAGAGAATCTGCCTGCAATGCAGGAGACCCCGGTTCGATTCCTGGGTTGGGAAGATCCACTGGAGAAGGGATAGGCTACNAAGGCTGGCCAAATGATTCCATTTGGGGCAATGATTCCATTTGGGGCTTCCTGATAGCTCAGTTGGTAGAGAATCTGCCTGCAATGCAGGAGACCCCGGTTCGATTCCTGGGTTGGGAAGATCCACTGGAGAAGGGATAGGCTACCCACTGCAGTGTTCTGGCCTGGAGAATTCCATGGACTGTATAGTTCATGGGGTGGCAAAGAATTGGACGCGACTGAGCAATTTTCACTTTCACTTGCAAAAGTTATTAGAACATGGAAGGATTCTGCATAATGATTAAAAGTATCAGCTCTAGGGCCAGAATGCCTAAATTCACCACTGTAGATGTAGAAATTTGGACAATTTATCTCTGCTCCTTAGGGAGAAAAACTGGACCTATCTTATAGATACTGTGAGGATTAAAGGCATCAATAAAGGTAAAGAACTCAAAAGAGGGAGATTTCCTGGGTGGTCCAGTGGCTAAGACTCCAAGCTTCCAATGCATGGTACCTCAGTTCAATTCCTGGTCAGGGAACTACTAGATCCCACATGCCACAACTGAGAGTTCACATGCTGCAACGAAGACTGAAGATCCCACATGCGTGCTGCAATTAAGACCTGGCAGAGCCAAAAGCAAGAACTCAGAAGAGTACGTGATACATGGTAAACAACATATATGTTAAGAATTGCTATTTTTATCACCTGTATATGCCGAAATGCAACAATCTCTAAGACATATTGTTACATAAAAGGAGAAAGATGTGGGATAGCGCATCCATATGAATACAGAGGCCGGTATGGACGTGTGTATCTGTTCATGTCAAGAACAGACTAATGGTACAACAGACTGAAAATTATTCTGAGTGGTTGCCTGTGGGAAGTAGAGCATAGGACTGGATTCTGGATCGGCAAAATCTATTACATTGTATGTCCTTTCTTTAGAAACTGGATAGGATTTTTGGAATTGTGTACTCAAATTACTTGAGCTTCCCTAGGGGCTCAGCAGTAAGGAATCCACCTGCAATGCAGGAGATCTGGGTTCAATCCCTGTGTCAGGAAGAGAAAGAAGGTCCGCTGGAGAAGGAAATGGTAACCCCCTCCAGTATTCTTGCCTGGGAAATCCCATGGACAAGAGAAGCCTGGTGGGCTACAGTCCATGGGGCTGCAAAGGAGTTGGACATAACTTAGCGACTTAACGACAACAGCTCAAATTACCTAAAGATTTTTAAAAGGCTCAGAAAAATAAACACCCCACTTTCTCTTAATTTTGGTTGTTCATCAACAAAATGGATAGTCAAAAAGTCATGTCAGTTATAAAATAAGTAAATAAAAGAAGAAAACGGACAGTCAGTCACATCAAGTGGCAAGCTTCCTTTTGGAGGTATTCAAATACGCACTGGAAGGGAATCTATTGGACACACCCTGGAAAATTTCTCTTGGGAGCAAGAGGTTAGCCAAGGGCACATCTAAGCTCTGCCAACTCCAAGATCCTTTTTGGTGGTCCAAAAAGAGAAGGGAGCTGGGGTATATGGCTCCCCAAAAAGCTGCAACCATCACAGACTGCTGGCATGAGACAGGATGCAGTGGACTGTCCCATCTCACCGGGGCAGAGCTTAAGAATGTGGGCGGTGGAGCCAAACACACGAGTGTGACTCCTTCACCATGCCAATCAGACGAAGTTATCTAACATTTTTGAGTTTTTATTCTCACCAGTGAAGTGGCGAAAACACCCAGCTTATAGGGCTGGTGTAAACTCTAAGTAGGCAAGTGACTACAAAGTCTGTAGGAGGACACCGGGAACACAGTGGGGTGACCAAGGAAGGCAGGTCGCCACTGCTGGAGGTGAACAGTGATCATCTTCAAATGACTGGTTTCATGTGTCACGTCTTTAATGTACAAACATAAAAAATAAGAAACCAAGAAGCAGTTTTACATTGAACTAGCAAAGATGACTACACACAGTTCTTTTTGCAAACCCCAGACCGGATGTTAAGTCAAGAGAGATGCTGCTAGATTCTAACCTTTGAGGCTGAACTGTCCTACCCATTCACAGCAGCACTAGAGCATCAAGCAAGGCCAACCTTTTCAGGCCTTCACTTATAAGTCTTCCTACTAGAGCAGAATGGAGGGCTGAGATATTACCTAGAACATATGGATAGCACTGGCAACTGTCTACTCCTCGGGGTTCCATGCCCCCAGAATGATTTTAAGAGGCCCCCATGTACACATGAGATTGATATAGATATTTTGGTCTGAACTGTGAGGTTTATGGCAAATGTAGTGTGGTTTGAATGGTTCCAGGCCAAGGAGCACGTGTCACAAATGCTACATCTCCAGTGAAATAAGGCATACACTGCTGCTCCTAAACACCATGAGACAAGGAGTGGCTGCCAGTCTAGTCCATCCGCGTGGGAGACTTAAACCTGGGACTTTGCAAAAACAAAATCTGGATGCTAAGGGATGCTTTCTGGATGCTTTCACTAAGCTTTTAGTGAAAGCCAAGGCCCCAGAATAGAATGCTAGAAAATCTTTAATTATTCACCCCGAATTAAGACGATCAGGTTATTTTAGAAAGAAGAGAAATACTAACCACCCTCCCTTCAAGTTTTAGTAGCCAAGAGGAATCTGGGCTCTGAAAAGCGGCAAACGGTTTTTTTGCAGATGACAAGCAGCTGTGGCAACTGGCCAACTGCATGAGCAGCAGGGATGCCAACAGTGACCCCTGTGAGTGGTGCTCACTGTGGCAGCTCATGGCCACGGGCCACACACAACCTCCCCGCTGGGACAGAGTGCCCTGCTCCATCCGGCTGTCCGCAGGGCCAAGGGGTGGGAGTGTTGGGAACAGATGAGTCTGTGCTCCCCACATCATGGTACAGAGTGACAGTGAATAGATACAGTTTAAGCACAGCATTTGGAGACAACCCTTCAGTTGTTCTGTTATTAAAGTCTTAAGAGCTTAGAGCCTGGGAGGACTGAGAAATTCTAAAGAATGAAACCAAAAAAAAAAAAAGAAAGAAAGAGGGTGGGAGGTGTCAAAGACACAAGAGCTCTTTGTAGATGCTGTCTGGCTCACTTTGTCCCCAAGTTCATCTTAGTGCTCAAGCGAATTCGAGACATAAGGCAGAGACATTAGACCTGTGTCAAGGGCAAAAACTTCTGGTAGTAGCTCTTGGTGACGTCAATCATCAGCTCCTGGGTACATTCTGGGAGCTCCCCCGAGAAGAGTCCTGGGGAAAGAAAGACCTGGTCAACCACAAGGAGCCAAAGGAGGCCCACATGCAGCTCTGACTTCTGCTGAAACCTCTAGAAGCCTTCTTTAGCTGCAAGTGTCCAAATACTAGGTTTTCCATCTTTGGTGCTAACAGAATATTTCCTGACCATATATTCAAGATAATATGAATCTGTGTGTGGAGGGAGCGGTGTGGGAATAATACTGTTCTCAAAATGTAGAAATATATTCCAAGTAAAAGAAGTTAGTACATCACTGAAGAGTTAAGGCAAATCTGACTACACCAGAGGCTGTTCCAGGCAAGGATTCATCTATCCCCTGGATTCTGGGGTGATGCATGTGGGGCAAGCCAAGGTGAGCACTCTTCAGGGGAGAAATTGCCCTGCTATTCATACAATGAAACTGAATCCAAGGCCTGAGCAGTTATATATATTTGAATCATAGATGGGAATAGAACAGAAATGTCCAAATAGACAAAAGATGGGGGAAACTTATGGAAGAATTTCCAGGAAAGAGGCACTCACACAGTATGGTATTAGTATAAACTCACACAGATGTTTGAAGAGCAATGTAGGAATAACTAGCATAACTTAAAAGTTCATGCCCTGTGATCTGATAATCCAACTTTTAAGAATTTATTCCACAGATAATCTTGCCCAATTGCACAATCTAGATACAAAAGCATTAATGCAGCAAAATCTCTAATTATGAAAAACCAAGGATAACTTTTTTTGCTCCATTATACCAGAGGATGGTTGGTTATACCATGGGATAATTATGCAACGCAAACCCTGTAGCCATTAAAAGGAATGAGGTAAATTGCTCCATACTGACAAGAAAAGATGCCCAAGATATACTAAGGAAGCAAGTTTCCTAATAGAATAGAGAGTGTGAGTCTATTTATATATATAGAAACAGTTTCATATTATATACCCAAATACATACACATACATAAACACACATATGCATATACTCATAAACATACAAAAATACACACATATACTCTTGTATACATACAGAGAGAAAACAGGAATGAAAAAATGGTCTTAAAAAATACCCAGCTCTCTCAGGCACCTTTTACAAATTACCGTGCATTAATATTTCCAAATATATATTGAATCTGCACAGTATTTAATCTAAAAAAAACTGGTATTCAACAATTAAATATTCAGAAACATCACATAAACATTCAGATTTTTAGCTCCTCATGAAACACCAGAAGTTCACATAATATCATGCCTGTATGTTTAAACAGCTATGATAAGCAATTACTTCAACGATTTACATACGTTGGCTGGTTCCTGTGGGCATCTGAGGTTTTGGCTCCTAACTCAGAATCTTTCTGGATGCCTCGCCTTTCATTCTGGGGAGGCTTCCAAAATATGCTAGTTTTCCTGCCACCCCACACCTCTAGATTAAAGAGGGAGGTGGTCAACAGTAGTATCTAGATGGTTAGCATTTGTTTGTGAAACTACACAAATAAACATGAGAAGTACCCTGCTAGTGCAAAAAGTAGTAAACTCTAAACAGAGAGTCTTGGGAGCTCCATGGTGGTCTCGTGGATTTGCTGCTTTGATTGCCCTGGCCCAGGTTCAGTGCCTGGCTGGGGAACTGAGATTGCAAAAGCCGAGTAGTCAAATAAAAATAAATAAATAAAAGCCTCCCCACTAACCAGAACTGATACCCTGGACAATTCAACCTCTCCAGGCTTCAGTTTCCTCACCTACACAATGATCTCTAAGATCCCAGGCAGAACCTCCACACACAGAATTTACTGGGATTTCAAATACCTAGAAGTGCTTTCCTGCAATCTGCCATCAATGTTCAAAGATTGTAAGTTGGTTCTAAGGGCCTTGATTAAGTTAGAGGAGATAAAACTATTTTTCCAACAACATACTTCTCACCTCAGATCAGATGCTTGTCTCACAACCACTCAAAACAATAAAGACTGTTCTGATCTAGCACTTGCTAAGAACTGTTAAACTGTTTCACAGTGGGAACTCAGTATGGGGAGAATTACTAAATGAGTCTCTTTCTCCTCTGCAAATGCAGAGATGCGTGAAAGTGCAGAATAGCTCATTTCCTCCCTAAAGAATCTTAGTGGATGATTTATGTATCTCTTTGAAATTCATATTCAATGATCTGAGTAATGAGATTTTTTTTACATTGGAAAAACAATTAAACCACCCAGTGGTTAGAGACCATATACTGTCAAATCAATCTCTTCATATCATCTTCCATCTGTGAATCTATCACGTACCTCTGTATGTTCTATGAGGTTTCCACTGAGTAAAACAACAGGTAGAAGAGATGAGACTGTCTTGAGGTGGGGGTGGGGGAATGTGAGGTTTTACTTTTTCTTTTTGTTTCTTGATGTTTTCCAAGCTTTCTACAATGAGCATGGATTGCTTGTCTCCCCACATCTGTAATCCGCATCTTTTGAGCTCATAAGGACTTTTCCTGTGGGCATNTGAGACTGTCTTGAGGTGGGGGTGGGGGAATGTGAGGTTTTACTTTTTCTTTTTGTTTCTTGATGTTTTCCAAGCTTTCTACAATGAGCATGGATTGCTTGTCTCCCCACATCTGTAATCCGCATCTTTTGAGCTCATAAGGACTTTTCCTGTGGGCATTCCAGCGGCCACGGTCAAATGACAATATATTTGCTTTTCTTGGGTATCCCAGAGCTCTCACTGATCTTTCGGCATGTTTTATGGTAATATTTCAGTTAGGGCATTTCTGAGCAGGCCGGAAGTACAAGTTCAAGCCCCCAACCACTGTGAGGGTAAGGCCATCATCTGGAGAGACTTTCTTTTTCCACCCCGAGCCCAGGCCAAGAGAGACACTCTTCTTTGTACCTTTCCTGTGTTGGGGGCAGATTCATCCTCCATCAACTTTTTACTGAGGGAAAGCCCTTCAAGAGGATCTCGTTGCCCTGCATGGATCCGAGGCTTTATCTCTCATCCCACGTGAGCATCAAACCCTAAACCATACTACTATAGAAATGGCATCACCTGAAGCATCCTTGAAAGTCTGCATTTAGTTTCCACTTTGCTTATGATCCCTAATAATTTCCTTATGAATTCAATTATGCATGTAAAAAGGTCCAAGTTATATTTTGGATAGCATTTCTAGGTACTCTGTATCAGAAGAGTATTTCAGTTAGCTAACATACTAACATACTGTTAAGAGACAGAAAATGCATGCATGACTTTTGTGAAAGAAAATAAACTTTAGTTTTAATAATTAACACCCACAGATTACCTGGGCAGCCTGAGAAGATGGTGAACGGTGGGACCACAGTTTCTGGGGGTAACACTGTGTTGTCAAGAATTTTGCAACAGTCTTTCAATACACACCGGCGCCCCTGAAATTAAAATCTTGTTAATAGGAGAGAGACCAGGAAATGGGAGTAAAAGTTGTCTTGTCTGCTGTGTTACTGTTGTTTAGTTTCCAGTCATGTCTGACTCTTTGCAACCCCATGGACTACAGCCTGTCAGGTTCCTCTCTCCATGGACCTCTCCAGGAAAGAATACTGGAGTAGGTTGCGGTTCCCTTCTCCAGGGGATCTTTCCAAACAGGGGACTGAACTCAGGTCTTCTGCATTGCAGGTAGATTCTTTACTGTCTGAGCCATCAGGGAAGCCTATAATCGTCATGGTCAGGGACAAAAGGGTTGGCCACAATTCCCTACTGCAGATGGTACCTGACAAGCATGAGGGAGAAATGTTAGTGTGTGTGTGTGTGAGTCCTGTGGGGGTTGTACACTAGGGAGAGTTCAGGCTATCTTAGGCATTTCAGACTATATGAAATTTGATCGTCAAGAATTCTGTTTAATTTTCTTTGCTTTTACTTAGTGGATATCTGTTGTCATGTTTGTCTGACATCCATTTCCCTTTCTTCTTGTAACAGAACTCATATTTTTTGTTGGATACCACCCCATCCCTATCTCAGTTCACGTGCTTCATCTCTGATCCCAAACTCTAAACCCCAAGCCTGGCCACAGCCACTGGTTTAGGGAATCGGTGTATGAACCGTGATGAATCTCAACGTCAGGGCTTCTGCTGGGACTACTGGGAAAAGAAGCTCTTTCCAGTAAGGATTCTAGAGGATAGGACAGAATCTTGGACCAGCCACTGGTTTCCATCACTTAAAGACCTGCCTGAGAAGCTTCCAGAGGAAACTAAAAACAGGAAGGAGGTTAATTCACATGACATCAACTGAGATGTAAGTTGGAGCCATTTGTGTATGAAATTAGGATCTACTTCTGTGACTGTGGTCCATATTAGCCAGTACGTTTGTTTTGCACATACCAGTTTAAGGTCTGTTTTTTTTTTCTTTTTTTTTAAGGTTTATTATTATTATCCTCTTCTTTTTTTAAAGATTTCTTTATTTACTCGTTTATTTTTTTCTGCACTGGGTCTTTGTTGCTGTGTGTGGACGTTCTCTAGTTGCAGCACATGGGCTTCTTACTGCAGGGGGTTCTCTTGTGTTGTGGAGCAGGGGCTCTAGACACATGGGCTTCAGTAGCTACAGCTCATGACTCTAGAGCACAGGCTCAGTAGTTGTGACCCGTGGGTTTAGTTGCCCTGCAGCATGTGGGATCTTCCCAGACCAGGGATCGAATCCGTGTCTCCTGCATTGGCAGGTGAATTCTTTACCACTGGACCACCAGGGAAGCCCCTGTTTGTTCTTTTGTAAACTCCAACTGGACAAGTCTTGGGAAATTCTTCTGGATATGAAGTTAACAGTTCACTTATTCTGCCATGGGTAAGTGGTAGTTCAATTCTGCCATCACCCACAGCATTGTCAGTTCAGTTCGGTTCAGTTCAGTCACTCAGTCTCGTCCGACTCTTTGCGACCCCATGAATCGCAGCACGCCAGGCCTCCCGGTTCATCACCATCTCCCGAAGTTCACTCAGACTCACGTCCATCGAGTCAGTGATACCATCCAGCCATCTCATCCTCAGTCGTTCCCTTCTCCTCCTGCCCCCAATCCCTCCCAGCATCAGAGTCTTTTCCAATGAGTCAACTCTTTACATGAGGTGGCCAAAGTACTGGAGTTTCAGCTTTAGCACCATTCCTTCCAAAGAAATCCCAGGGTTGATCTCCTTCAGAATGGACTGGTTGGATCTCCTTGCAGTCCAAGGGACTCTCAGGAGTCTTCTCCAACACCACAGTTCAAAAGCATCAATTCTTCGGCGCTCAGCCTTCTTCACAGTCCAACTCTCACATCCATACATGACCACAGGA
>SJYV01012447.1:370216-517722 GCA_006410875.1 Neotragus pygmaeus | reverse complement strand
GTGATGCCATCCAGCCATCTCATCCTCGGTCGTCCCCTTCTCCTCCTGCCCCCAATCCCTCCCAGCATCAGAGTCTTTTCCAATGAGTCAACTCTTTGCATGAGGTGGCCAAAGTACTGGAGTTTCAGCTTTAGCATCATTCCTTCCAAAGAAATCCCAGGGTTGATCTCCTTCAGAATGGACTGGTTGGATCTCCTTGCAGTCCAAGGGACTCTCAAGAGTCTTCTCCAACACCACAGTTCAAAAGCATCAATTCTTCGGCGCTCAGCCTTCTTCACAGTCCAACTCTCACATCCATACATGACCACAGGAAAAACCATAGCCTTGACTAGACGGACCTTAGTCGGCAAAGTAATGTCTCTGCACAGCATTTTAGGGGCAAGAAATAAAGTTTGGGAGAGTCATGTGTTTCATGACTTAAGGAAAAGGAGGTTCTTCTGTATATGGCTAAAGCTATATCTCAGATGCCTTCCGCTTGGCATCTCCCTTAGCAAGAAAAACCACAGATATGCAGATGATACCACTCTAATGGCAGAAAGTGAAGAGGAACTAAAGAACCTCTTGATGAGGGTGAAGGAGGAGAGTGAAAAACCTGGCCTAAAACCCAATATTAAAAAACCAAGATCATGGCATCTGGTCCCAATACTTCATGGCAAACAGAAGGGGAAAAGGTGGAAGCAGTGACAGATTTCCTCTTCTTGGGCTCTAAAATCATGCGGTTGGTGACTGCAGCCATGAAATTAGAAAAAGACTGCTTCGTGGCAGCAAAGCTATAAAAAACCTAGACAGTGTGTTTAAAAAGCAAAGACATCACTTTGCTGACAAAGGTCCATTCAGTCAAGGCTATGGTCTTTACAGCAGTCATGTACGGACATGAGAGCTGGACAATAAAGAAGGCAGAGCGCCGAAGAATTGATGCTTTTGAACTGTGGTGCCAGAGAACTTGAGAGTCCCTTGAAAAGCAAGGAAATCAAACCAGTCAATTTGAAAGGAAATCATTCCTGAATATTCATTGGAAGGACTGATGCTGAAGCTGAAGCTCCAATATTTCAGCCATCTCATGTGAACAGCTGACTCACTGGAAAAGACCCTGATGCTAGGTAAGATTGAAGGCAGAAAGAGAAGAGGGTGACAGATAATGAGATTGTTGGATGGCATCACATATTTAATGGATATGAACTTGGGCAAACTCAGATGGTGAGGACAGGGAAGCCTAGGGTACTGCAGTCCACAGTTTTGGGAAGAGTCAGACACAACTTGGCAACTGAACATCGTGTCTCAGACGACTTGCTGAGTAAATCAAAGTCTTGGTCTTTACCAGTTGCATTTACATCATCCAAGCCTACAGTTCACTCGTGTTCTGGTCAGAATATCAGATAAAACATACTGGGCTGAGGATGTGGAACACATATAACAAATACCAAGATAATGCTAACACATCTAGATCTCAGACTTTACCAAAGAATAGGAAACATACTCTGATTCACTGTGTTCAAAATTTCCCCCAATATTAAACACCTAAATAATATGTATGTCCAAGAGCTCCTGGGTAGATTGCCCAATGAATTTTTTAAAAAGCTTATACCTCTAAGGTCTGAATTTCTTCAGGGGCTAACTAAGCTGTCTCCAGCTGGGTGGATAATAGCCAAGTTGGGCAACATCTTTAGGTCAGAAGCAAGTTATGATTGCGTATCTTCACTTCTCCTTGGAAAACTCTCTTCCATGAATCACCTGTTATTGGCAATATCAAAAACGGAGCAGATGGCCAGCTCCCCTGGTGACTCCCAGATTAACTCAAAGATTCCCCAAGATGCCAAGGCTTCTAAAAACCCAGACCAAGCATGTGGGGCACCGAGCAAAAGGAAACAAGCTGCTGTATATGGCAGGATACTCTCCCAGAAAGGGGTCCCCAGACAAAGGGCCCTGGAAAAGAAGAGCAGTGGAGATGAGCTTTCCCACTGTCTGCCCTGGTTACCAAACAGCCTGAGGGCACCTGCTTGTCTAGTTAGCCATTCTGCCCACTCAGAGAAATGTACTCATTTGGGTTTCAGAGAATTCTGGGTAAACTGATCAATTCCACAGAAGCACAATAAAAAATGCAGGTACTTCTTAGGCATGAATGAGTTGGCAATAGCTGAGGAGGTAAAGAGCTGTAACTGCTTCTTTATTCTTTCCTGAAGAACTTTTCAAGAAGGAGTTAAGACCTACATGTTGCTGGTATTACACCTACCCTTATCTCCTTTTTTTTTTTTTGGCTGTTTTCTTTTTT
This sequence comes from Neotragus pygmaeus, assembly GCA_006410875.1. Lineage (NCBI taxonomy): Eukaryota > Metazoa > Chordata > Mammalia > Artiodactyla > Bovidae > Neotragus > Neotragus pygmaeus. The sequence goes on along the minus strand of SJYV01012447.1, from coordinate 515,453 downwards.
ATTCTTTTTTTTTTGGTTGCAACACATGGTATGTGGGATCTTGGTTTTCTGACCAGGCATCAAACTCGTGCCCCCTGCATTGGGAATGTGGAGTCTTAACCACTGGACTATCAGGGAAGTCCCATATCTCTTTATCCAAGTTATTTAGCAAATTTCTTTCATCCTGTGAAACAGCTTGTAAAACCAAGCCTGCTAGGATGCTATTAAGATTAAAGATAAATGTAAACTTCAAGGCATGATAACAGTTGACCCATAATGCCTGTTAGGCTTTTCCTGAAGACTTTTGGGCAATTTTGATTAACACTCATACCTTCCCATATCCAAGCAGAAGTTACAGTTCTATATGAGGTGCTACAGGAAGGATCTGTGTGTCATGGGGACAGCTGGACTCTAAAGAGTTCCTACTAGCTTTGAGATTCTCAAAGCATCTTTCTCCTGAGAATTTGTAAAGGCTCAGCAAATAAGTACAGCCAGTGCCAAATAATGACAATACCAGGAGTTGATGCACTGAAAAGTGATACAAAAAGCAGACGCTGAACAATAGGACTAGAATTTCCTAAGCACTGGGAATAGCATTTGGTTATTAACTATTCAGACATCTGGCTCTGGACCTAAAGGACGAGGCTACTATGCTGATGTCTTCACATTACTGAGGAAAATATCATAAAACTTCAGCTGTGGCTTGGAAAGCCTGCTCTAATCAAGCAGTTAGTGAGGGAAAAGGATGGGTTTCACTATCTTCTCCCTCTCCTCAACATCAGGCTGAACCAAAGACATCCTGTCTCTAATACATATTAAGGAACTCCTCCAGAGAATATTTGGCAGAACAACTGCTCCCCTTGATTCTGAGTAGCAAGTCAGATTGGAATGTCTTCTCAGCAACATGGCTCTCTGCACTGTCCACCTCTGCTGCAGCCTCATGGCTCCTGGAAAGTGACTGCATGGTTTCTGCAGATTTTGTGATACTTTAGGGTCTAAGTCTTATCCAGAGCAGAGAGCTAACTTTGTGTTAATAGGAGCAGCCATTTAAAAACGGGAAAGAGGTCTTGGCTTTTCCCAGAATCTGAGGGACAAATATAAAATATAGGAAATATTTTCCCTGAAAATTTAGGGAGCTTGCCTCTGATCATTTTCACTCAGGATGGACTCAGAAATCCTAACTGAAATCAACCTCTTCATCTAAGAAATATCAAGAAATTCAGGCCGGGTTAATGTTTGGCATTAACAAACTAATGCTGTGGCGCCTGTGGACCTGTGTCCTACAGGTTCTGCTGAACGAGAGGCCCACTAGCACCTGGCAGGCCCAGCATCTTGAACCACGTGCAGCTCCTTTAACGTCATGCCCTTGGTGAGTGTGACCCGTACACATGCCAATCTCTCCCCTTAAACACTCTCTCTCCTCTTGTCTATGAGCCAGTTTTGACTCACCCTTCAAGATCCCCTCACCCCACTAGACTGTACGATTCTTAAGGTGAGGTGACAGGTAGGCAGCATAGTGGCATGGCTGTTCATACCACCAGGGTTCAAATTCCAACTCTAGCATTTACTAGCCTTGTCAAATCGCCAACATCAAAGGTCTTCAGTCTCCTCACCTGAAAATAGGGATTATTACAGTCTATCATCCTCGGATGGTTGTGAGGATTAAATGAAATAACCAAAGGAAAGAGTTTAACATCATATAGAAAAGATTAGCCATAAAGGTTAGCCATGATTACTAGTGCTTAGGAAGAATTCCAAATTTAATAACAATTCTGGCAAACTAGTAGACCAGAAAAAACATCTACCCTGCTTGATGACAGAAGCAAAGGCCCACTGATGGGACGGACAGGAGCTCAAAGGGGAGTGAGGCTGCTCAGCGAGCCAAGTCAGCATACTCACAATCACACAGTTCTTGCCAACGTGAACGTAAGAGCCAATCTGAGCTGCGTTGACCACACAATCTTCCTCAATAAAGACGTGGTCCCCAATATGTAAAGGAAAAAATGCAACGCTATAGAAGAAAAAGAACAAAGAACAGTCAAGGTGATGTACTTCTGGTCAAGGTTTATAAAACTAAAGATCATAACTGCAACTCCATCTTGTCTTAGTAAGACTGCTCCTAGCAAGGAAAGAATCCTCACGTTTGAAGAATTCTGTAACATTGAAGAACATGCATGTGACTACTAAACCGAAATCAGAAATATTAGACTACAGAAATGTGCAAGGAAATGGCAAAAGAGCAAGGGCAAGACCTTCAAAGTTAGAAAAGCTAGCATCAAATAAAAGCAAATGAACGTTTTGCTCATTCCAGCCTCCTCTGAAAATGCCCACAGATCACATTTTCATTAATCTGCTCTATAATGCTTCAGGGGACTGATGTAATGTTCATGGGATATAATTCCCAACATGCTGAAAATTTGTATTTTGTCTGGTTTTACTGGGTGTCTGGTTTTACTGCCTGACTCTATCCTAGGAACTAGGGAATACGATGGAGAGCAAAAGGGACTTGATCCTGCCCATGAGGAGATTACAATTAGGAGAAAAGAGATTAAATAAATAAATAAGTAGTTATAACTGTGATAAGTGCTACAGGGGAAAAATAACACATCATGAGGGCATGACAAAGAGACTTTATTCAGACTGGAGGTTTGGTAAAAGCTTAATTGAAAGTGACATTTAAGCCAAGACTTAAGGAGTTAAGGACTTAAGGGTTTCTCTAGACTTATGACATCACTCCCATTCTCCAGGACTCCTCAGATGTAAAACGACAGTGGTCTGTGAGCATACTTCCAAGAAATTTCAGTACTTGCGATGTAAAATATTTGGACTAGAACTAATACAAAGCAGCTGGATACTCACTGGCTCTTTCCAGTCCTGTGTTCTATTTTGTCAGGAATATTTTATCAGAGATGATACCTGTCTTCCACACACCTATAACTTATTTAAATCTTCCTTAATTTATTTGCATTTTTAGTCGAGACCCCTTGGATAACAATGGATTCCTTAATTTTATCATAGTCTATAGCAGGCTGTCAACTCTTCAATTTTAAACTGAAAATTCAAAACTCTTTACTCTAATCTGGTTCTGGTATTGAGACATACAGGGGAGGAAATTGACATTCACCTTCTATGCATGTGTTGCTATTTACACTTTGATATTTCTGTATTTCTCATGAGGACTACTTTTTAACTTTTTATTTTATATTGGAATATAGACAATTAACAGTTTTGTGATAGTTTCAGGTGGACAACAAAGGGACTCCGCCATACACATACATGTATCCATTCTTCCCCTAAACTCCCCTCCCATCCAGGCTGCTACATGTGCTCTATTCTTATTTATACATCCCTCCATTCACTGAAAAGACTGTTCATTTTCAGTCTTCTTCCTGGACCATATCCAGCCCAATAATGCCTTTATCAAGAAGTGGAGTCACCAATTCTAGTAGAGCATCAGTTACTGTATGAAGTCATGAAAAGGTTTTCTGGCTCCGCCTCAAGCACCTACTGAACTAATGAGCAAATGTTTTCATTCGAATTTCATATGATATACAATGACTCCCTGCTCCAATTCTTGTATGTAATGAAATCCTGGAGTCCAGCATCACTACAAGAAATGCAGATGATTCCTGCATGATATACATCCAAGTATTATTGTCTGAACTAACTGCCCTCTTCTGTTCCTCCCTAACCATGTTCATACCCCAGGGTCAGCAGTACTCCAGTACATAGTGGCTATCCTGTTGCAGCATTATATTCTATAGTAGCTGTTTATTCAATCATTTTTACCACATGGTGGTGGTGATTGCTGTTGTTTTAACTGAAGTATAGCTAATTTTATATAAGTTCAGGCGTACAACATAGTAGTTCACAATTTTAGAGGTTTAAAGAATATTAGCTATATTCCCTGTGCTGTATAATATATCCTTGTTGCTTATTTATTTTATATGTTGTAGTCTGTATTTAATCCCCATCCCCTATCTCACCCCTCACCCTCCTACTAGTAACCACTAGATTGTTCTATATACCTGTGAATCTCTTTTTTGTTACATTCATTTGTTTTATTTCTAACACTAGGTTTTGAGACCCCATTTTATCCATATTTTATATGCCCAGATTATAACCTAGTGACTGGCATAAGGAAAACACCCAATAAACGATTGTTGAATTGTTGGATGGAAGCAGATGGTGCCATGGGAAGGAGCCAGGAAGGCAAGCAGAGAGGGAGGCAGAGAGGATACTCCACATCAAGCATAGCAGGCAGTCTCCTTGCCCTGTCAGATGTTTCTCTAACAATCCTTATTCCCACTGAGAGATCAGTCGGCCTGACTTGACCATACCCTCTGGGTCAAAGCTGTTTGTAGACTAGGGGTGGGCAGCAAACTGCAAACTAAGCCAATCAGATTCACTCTAACCAAGATTTTGTTAATAGGACAATTTAAAATCTCTGATAGGTATTTAGGCTGGAAGCCTAAATGAAGACGTGATGTAATTAAAGGGCTGATATTTAGGCTGGAAGCCTAAATGAAGATGTGATGTAATTAAAGGGCTGAGTCAACAAAGTTGGCTCCAGGAGAAAAGTGGGAAGATACAGCAGGAAGAAAAAAGAGGGAAGAAGTACAGAGAGAAGGACAGATAAGAAACTATCTCAGTGGCAGAGTAGCAGACAGACAGAACAGTGGTCTTGATTTTGGCAAGCTGTCCAGCTCCAGGTTCCAGTCCCTTGAGAAACCTGGCACCCCTTTTCTACCCTGAAATTCCATCAAATATGTCTGTGTCTGTTTAATCAGAATCCCCCCCACCCCCGCCGCTGGTTTTGCCAGCTTAAGTGAATTGTTTCTGGCAACTAACCACCTACTAGANCTTTTCTACCCTGAAATTCCATCAAATATGTCTGTGTCTGTTTAATCAGAATCCCCCCTACCCCCGCCGCTGGTTTTGCCAGCTTAAGTGAATTGTTTCTGGCAACTAACCACCTACTAGACTAAGACAACCACCACCAATTGTGCTCATTATGGCGTGTTCCCAGTGTTCCAAACAAAAGTACAGACCTGCTCCTTCTCCCATGATTTCAACACATGGATTTCACCACAAGAAGCAGCATCTTGCCCAAGACTGAAACAAATGATTAAATTACATACCCTTTGCTGAATTTCTTGAATGGTGGCCTTATGACACTCCGGCTTTTTACAACACAATGACGTCCAACTCTTACATTTGCCAGATCGCCTCGGATAATACAGTCATTCATCACAATGGTCTATAAAACAAAGCAGCACATTTTAAAAATTTAATTGGAGGATAATCACTTTACCATAATGTGTTGGTTTACACTGTACAACAACGTGAATCAGCTGTGAGTATACATACATTCCTTCCCTCTTGAGCCTCCCTGCCATGCTCACAATCGTACCTCTCTAGGTCATCACGGAGCACCGAGCTGAGCTCCCTGTGTTATAGAGCAGTTTCCCGCTAGCCATCTATTTTACAGATCGTAGTGTATGTATGTCAATGGTCCTCTTCCAGTTTATCTCACTCTCTCCTTCCTCTATGTCTACAAGTCTGTTCTCTACATCTGCGTCTCTATTCCTACCCTGCAAATAGACTCATCAGTACCATTTTTCTAAAGTCCATACATATACATTAATATATGCTATTTGCTTTTCTCTTTCTGACTTACTTCACTCTGTATGACAGAATCTAGGTTCATCCATCTCACTACAACTGACTCAATTTTGCTCCTTTTTATAGCTGAGTAATATTGTATAAGTAAATACCACAACTTCTTTATCCATTCATCTGTTGATGGACATCCAGGTTGCTTCCATGTCCTGGCTATTGTAAACAGTGCTACAATGAAAACTGGGATACATGAGTCTTTTTGAACTATGGTTTTCTCAAGATATATGCCCAAGTGGGATTGTTGGGTCATATGACAGTTTTATTCCTAGTTTTTAAAGGAACTTCCATGCTGGTCTCCATAGTGGCTGTATCATTTTATTTTCCCACCAACAGTGCAAGACAAATTCCTTTATCCCACATCCTTTCCAACATTTATTGTTTGTAGATTTTTGGATGATGGCCATTCTGACTGGTATGAGGTGATACTTCAATGTTGTTTTGATTTGCAGTTCTTTAATAATGAATGGTTTGCTTGGAGACCAACAGAGATCATTCTGTCGTTTTTGAGACTGCCTCCAAGTACTGCATTTCAGACTCTTTTATTGACTATGAGGAGGGTAATCCATTTCTTCTAAGAGATTCTTGCCCATAGTAGTAGATATAATGGTCATCTGAATTAAATTCACCAATTCCTATTCATTTTAGTTCAGTGATTCCTAAAATGCCAGTGTTCACTCTCCATCTCCCACTTGACCAATTTACCTTGCTTCATGGACCTAACATTCCAAGTTCCTACACAATATTTTCTTTATAGCACTGGACTTCACTTTCAGCACCAGGCCTATCCACATCTTAGCGCTGTTTCCACTTTGGCCCAGCCCCTTCACTCTTTATAGAGCTGTTCCTCTGCTCTTCCCTAGTAGGACATTGGACATCTGCCAACCTGGGGAGCTCATCTTCTGGTGTCATATCTTTTTGCCTTTTCATTGTGTTTACATTCAGCATCACAGTAATCCAAGTCTATGCTCTAATCACTAACGCCAAAGAAGCTGAAGTTGAACAGTTCTATGAAGATCTACAACATTTTCTAGAACTAACAACAAAAAAAAAATGTCCTTTTCATTTTAGAGGGCTGGAATGAAAAAGTAGGAAGCCAAGAGATACCTGGAGTAACAGGCAAGTTTGGCCTTGTAATACAAAATGAAGCAGGGCAACGGTTAACGGAGTTTTGCCAAGAGAATGTACTGCTCATAGCAAACACCCTCTTCCAACAATACAAGAGACAACTCTACACATGGACATCACGAGATGATGGTAAATACCAAAGTCAGACTGATTATATTCTTTGCAGCCGAAGATGGAGAAACTCTGTACAGTCAGCAAAAACAAGACCTGGAGCTGACTGTGGCTCGGATCATCAGCTCCTTACTACAAAATTCAGGCTCAAGTTGAAGAAAATAGAGAAAGCCACTAGGCCGTTCAGGTTATGACCTTTATCAAATTCCTTATGATTATACAGTGGAGGTGATGAATAGATTCAAAGGATTAGATTTGGTAAACAGAGTGCCTGAAGAACTATGGATGGAGGTTTGTAACACTGTACAGGAGGTGGTGACCAAAACCATACCCAAGAAAAAGAAATGCAAGAAGGCAAAGTGGTTGTCTGAGGAGGTCTTACAAATAGCTGAGAAAAGAAGAGAGGCAAAAGGCAAAGGAGAAAAGGAAAAATATACCCAACTNAGGTTTGTAACACTGTACAGGAGGTGGTGACCAAAACCATACCCAAGAAAAAGAAATGCAAGAAGGCAAAGTGGTTGTCTGAGGAGGTCTTACAAATAGCTGAGAAAAGAAGAGAGGCAAAAGGCAAAGGAGAAAAGGAAAAATATACCCAACTGAAGGCAGAGTTCAGAGAATAGCAAGGAGAGATGAGAAAGCTTTCTTAAGCGAACAGTGCAAAGAAATAGAGGAAAACAATAGAATGGGAAAGACTAGAGATCTCTGCAAGAAAACTAGCGATAACAATGGAACATTTCCTGGAAAGATGGACACAATAAACAACAGAAATGGCAAAGACCTAACAAAAGCAGAAGAGATTAAGAACAGGGGGCAAGAATACACAGAAGAACTGTACAAAAAAGGCCTTTGTGACCTGGATAATCATGATAGTGTGGTCACTCATCTAGAGCCAAACATCCTGGAGTGTGAAGTCAAGTGGGCCTTCGGAAGCATTAACTACCAACAAAGCTAGTGGAGGTGATGGAATTCCAGTTGGCTATTTAAAATTCTAAAAGATGATGCTGTTAAAGTACTACACTCAATATGTACAAATTTGGAAAACTCAGCAGTGGCCACAGGACTGGAAAAGGTCCATTTTCATTCCAATCTCAAAGAAAGGCAAAGCCAAAGAAAGTTCAAATTACCATACAATTGCATTCATTTTCACATGTCAGCAAGATTAGGCTCAAAATCCTTCAAGCTAGGCTTCAGCAGTATGCGAACCAAGAACTTCCAGATGTTCAAGCTGGATTTAGAAAACACAGAACCACCAGAGATCAAATTATCAACATCCGTGGCTCATAGAAAAAGCAAGGGAATTTCAAAGAGCATCTACTTCTGCTTTATTGACTACACAACAAACTGGAAAATTCTTCAAGAGATGGGACAATCAGACCACCTTACCTGCCACCTGAGAAACCTGCATATAGGTCAAGGAGCAATAGTTGGATCTGGACATGGGACAACAGACTGGTTCCAAAGTGGGAAATAAGTACGTAAAGGCTGTATACTGTCATCCTGCTTATTTAACTTATATGCAGAGTATATCATACGAAATGCCAGGCTGGACTACTTACAAGCTGGAATCAAGACTGCTGGGAGTAATATTAACAACCTCAGATATGCAGTTGATACCACTTTAATGGCAGAAAACGAAGAGAAACTAAAGCACCTCTTGATGAAGGTGAAAGAGGAGTGCAAAAGCTGGCTTAAAACTCAACATTTAAAAAAAGAAGATCATAGCATCCGGTCCTATCACTTCATGGCAAATAGATGGGGGGAAAAGTGGCTTGGGTTCCAAAATTACTGTGGACAGTGAAACTAAAAGACACTTACTCCTTGGAAGAAAATCTATGACAAACCTAGACAGTGTATTAAAAAGCAGAGACGTCACTTTGCCAACAAGATCTGTATAGTCAAAGGTATGGTTTTTCTAGTAGTCATTTCTGGATATGAGAGTTGGACCATAAAGAAGGCTGTGCACCAAAGAACTGATGTTTTTCAACTGTGATGTTGCAGAAGACTCTTGAGATTCAACTGGACAGCAAGGAGATCAAATCAGTTAATCCTGAAGGAAATAAATTCTGAGTATTTGTTGGAAGGACTGATGCTGAAGCCCCCAGTACTTTGGCCACCTGATATGAACTGCAGACTCATTAGAAAAGACCCTGATGCTGGGGAGGATTGACGGCAAGAGGCGGAGGAGGCGACAGAGGATGAGATGGCTGGATGGCATCACTGACTCAACGGACATGAGTTTGAGCAAACTGAGAGAGAGAGTGACAGACAAAGAAGGCTGGCATGCTCCAGTTCATGGGATTGCAAAGAACTGGACACAACTTAGTGACTGAACAACAATGACAACAATAATGAGTGATGCTGAGCATCTTTCCTTCTGTTTGTCGGCCATCTGTGTGTCTTCTTTGCAGAAATGTCTGTTGAGGTCTTCCACCCCATTTTTTGATTGGGTTGTTTTTCTGATAGTGAGCTGCACGAGCTGGTTGTATATTTTGGAACTCAATCTTCTGTCAGTTGCTTTGGTTGCAACTATTTTCTCCCATTCTGAGGGCTGTCTTTTTATCTTGTTTATAGTTTCCTTTGCTGTGCAGAAGTTTTAAGTTTATTTAGGTCTCATTTGCTTATTTTTGTTTTTATTTCCATTACTCTAGGAGGGGGGTCAAAGAGGAAACAAAGCATGTTTTACATAGCCTAAAAATAACAAAAAACAGTAGGAAACAAGACACTGAGAGTTATGCTATACTCCACTGAATCACATGTTCTTTCAAAAGGGAAAACTTTTTTAAGGTGAAGAGAAGTGCCCTCATAATGTTGACTGTTTTTCCAAGATGTTCCCAGTACATCACAAGCTTTGCCCTTATAATTCCATGAATAGGAGTCAATGGATGGACAAACATTTGTTGAGAATACCTACAGCAGACCTGGTTTATGCACGTCCTCAGACGCACTCATTCCACCTGCCCTCCTGCCTTGGCTGCTTGCTCAGGGAGACTCACAGCTGCCCCCACCTTTGTCTAATCTCCTAACACTACTCATTGCCTCCAGCTTCATGTTCCCAGGGTGAATCCACTGACGTTCTTTTTCCTTTCCCAATTTCTGGACTCATAAATGCTTCACTACAGGATGTGATACATGGCTTCCCTAGACATTGCCAGGAGGGGTTGAATAACATAATTAATTAATTATGGGGGGATTATTAATTTCCCCCAGAAACTGGGGGGAATTAATGCCCCATACTTGGTAAAGAGTAGGCATTCTTGAAGTGTCTGTTGAATAAATGAGGTTAAAAAGTGCATGAGGGGCTTCCCTGGTGGTCCAGTGGTTAAGAATCCACCTTGAAGTACAAGGGACACCGGTTCATTCTCTGGTCCAGAAAGATCCCACATGCTGCAGAGCAACTAAGCCCATGTGACACGACAACTGAGCCAGCAGCACTCTATAGAGTCCACAAGCCACAACTACTAAGCCAGCAGCACTCTATAGAGTCCACAAGCCACAACTACTAAGCCAGCAGCACTCTAGAGTCCACAAGCCACAACTACTGAGCCCATGCCTCAAGCCTGTGCTCCGCAACAGAGAAGCCACTGAAATGAGAAGCCCGTGTACCACAAGCCTGCGTCCCTACTCATTACAACTAGAGAAAGCCCACGTCAGCAGTGAAGACTCACCACAACCAAAAAATAAATAAGTAAAAAATATTTTAAAAGTGCATGTGGCTGGGGTTGTAGCTGAGAAAGTAAGAAGGACCAGATCATGAGGAATTATGTACGCTGATTATAGAAGTTTAGACTTCTTTTCCATAGAGGATATAAGGAATCAATGAAAGATTTTAAAGGAAGGATTAGCACAACCGAATCTTCACTAGAAATATTACTCTGGAAGAAGAGCCAACTCATTGGAAAAGACTCTGATGCTGGGAAAGATTGAAAGCAAAAGGAGAAGAGGGCAGGCGAGGATGAGATGGTTGGATAGCAGCACCGATTCAATGGACATAAACTTGGATGAACTCTGGGAGATGGTTAAGGATAGGGAGGCCTGGCGTGCTGCAGTCCATGGGATGACAAAGAGTCGGACATGACTCAGCAACTGAACAACAACAACATAATTATACTTGCAATTTGTTTTAAAATATTCCACTCCGAAACTGATTTGAATTTGGCAGGTGAGTATAGAGATGAAGGAAGAATGCCAGAATACTGCTAACTGTAGAAGCCGGTGAATAACTACATAGGGACTCATTCTGTGTTTTCTCTACTGCCCTAAAAGTTCAAAATAATACTGCTCATCTATACAAAGTAATGAGGGAGTTCCTTGGTGGACTAGTAGTTGGGATTCCAGGTTTTCATTGCTGTGGCCTATCCTACAAGCCATTTGCTGCTGCTACTGCTAAGTCGCTTCAGTTGTGTCCGACTCTTAGCGACCCCATGGACTGCAGCCTACCAGGCTCCTCCAACCATGGGATTTTCCAGGCAAGAGTACCGGAGTGGGGTGTCATTGCCTTCTCTGCCTAAAAACCATATGGAACAGCAAAAAAAAAGTTAAAAAAATAACAAACTATTGGGTTGGCTAGTAACTTCATTTGGGTTTCCCCATAGGATGTAACAGAAAAACCCAAACGAACTTGTTGGCCAACCCAATACTAAGCCATGAATATATCCAATGAAATGGATAAATCTCAAAAACACTATGCTGAGTGAAAGAAGCCTGACTCCCAAAATATTACATGATTATAATTCTAGGAAACTCTAGAAAATGCAAAACTAATTTATATTAGTTTTACACAGGTTACCCAGGTAGCTTGACTGCAGAGAGGCAGAAAAACTAGAGTGATGGGAATATTTTATATCATGACTGTGGTACTAGTTGCAGAGGTGTCCACATCAGCCAAAACTCAACCAACTGCACATTTAAAATGGGTATATTTTATTGTACATAATATACCTAAATAAAAATTATTTTTTAATATGCCATTATAAAATACTTAAAAGGAGAAAAAAGAGATTCTATAGGACTTGGTCATTGTTTAGATGTTGGGCAAGAAAAAGAGAATCTAGGATGAGGTGAGCAATTCTGGGGATTTGATGATAAATTCAGTTTTGAAATGTGGAGTTTGAGGGTCCTGTGGGATGACCAACAGGCAGCTCTGAATAAAGGTCTGGGGCCCAAGATAGAAGGTCAGGGTAGAGAGGCAGATGGAATATTCACCTCAAATACATGTGAATTTAGATAAATCACTGGCCAGACACCAGGCTCTGAGAAGATACTAAAAAAGAAGTGCACTCACACCTGAAAGAGCTAACCAATCTGACCTGCATATGTTTGGCCTATAAAACCCCTGCCGGTAAAAGAAACTTTCACATCTGCTGCTGATTGTAAAGTATTACAGTTCCTCTTGGATTTTGTTTCTTTTTGGCCAAGGCTCACAGCTTGTAGGATATTAGTTCCCTGACCAGGGGGTCCTAACCACTGGTCCCCTCTTCATGGATCACTGCCTTGTCATGGATAAGGGGCTTGTGTAACTCAATGAAGCTATGATCCATGCCATGTAGGGCCACCCAAGACAGAAGGGTCATAGTGGAGAGTTCTGACAAAATGTGATCCATTGGAGGGAATGGCAAACCACTCCAGTATACTTGCCGTTTATACCTCATAAACTGTCTAAAAAGACAAAAAGATGTAACACTGAAAGATGAGTCCCTCACATTGAAGGTGTCTAATTTGCTACTGGGGAAGAGTGGAAGACGACTACCAGAAATAATGAAGCCGCTGGGCCAAAGCAGAAACAATGCTCAGTTGTGGTTGTGTCCGGTGATGAAAGCAAAATCCAATGCTGCATAGGAACCTGGAACATTAGGCTTATGAATCAAGGTAAATTGGACACGGTCAGACAGGAGATGATAAGAATAAACATCGACATCTTAGCAATCAGTGAACTAAATGAGCTGGAAAGGGCTAATTTAATTCAGATAACCATTATATCTACTACTGTGGACAAGAATTCCTTAGAAAAAATGGAGTAGCCTTCATAATTAACAAGAGTCCAAAATTACAGTACTTGGATGCAACCTCAAAAATGACAGAATGATCTCAGTTCATTTCCAAGGCAAGTCATTAAACATCACAGTAATTTAAATCTATGCCCTTACCACCAATGTCAAAGAACCTTAAGTTAATCAGTTCTATGAAGACCTCCTAGAACTAACGTCAAAAAAAAAAANAACCTATAAGCTGAATACATCATGAGAAACGCTGGGCTGAATGAGTAACAAGCTAGAAATAAGACTGTTGAGAGAAATATCAACAACCTCAGACATGTGAATGATACCACTCAATGGCAGAAAAGTGAAGAGGCTAAAGAGCCTCTTGATGAGCATGAAGGAGGAAAGTGAAAGAGCTGGCTTACAGCTAAATTTAAAAAAAACTAAGACCATGGCATCTGGCCCCATTACTGCCTGACAAATAGAAGGTGAAAAGGTGAAAGTAGTGACAGATTTCCTCTTCTTGGGCTCCAAAATCAATGAGGATGGTGACTGAAATCAGAAGACGACCGCTTCTCAGCAGGAAAGCTATGACAAACCTAGACAGTTTGTTGAAAAGCAGACACCTTACTCTGACAACAAAGGTCCGTATAGTCAAGGCTATGGTCTTTTGCAGTGGTCACGTATGGATGTGAAAGCTGGCCCGTAAAGAAGGCAGAGCACCAAAGAATTGATGCCTTTGAACTGTGGTGCTGGAGAAGACTCCTGAGAGTCCCTTCGATAGTAAGGAGACCGAATCAGTCAATCTTAAGGGAATTCAACCCTAAATACTCATGGGAAGGACTGATGCCGAAGCTAAAACTCCAGTATTTTGGCTACCTGATGTGAACACTGACTCACTGGAAAAGTCCCTGATGCTGGGAAAGACTGAGGGCAGGAGAAGAGGGTACCAGAGGATGAGATGGCTGGATGGCATCACTGATGCAATGGTCATGAACTTGAGCAAACTTCAGGAGACGGTGAGGGATAGGGGAATCTGGAGTGCTACAGTCCAGGGGTCGCAAAGAGTCAAACACAATGGGGCGACTGAACCACCACCACCACCACCACGACTCGTCTAGGGAATTCCTCTCTAGGTTTTAAAAGCTATCTTCTTTAAAAAAAAAAAAAAAAGGCTATCTTCTTCAACCTTAGAGAGATGTCTATTTCTAGCACATAATTCTTTCATCTAAGATTTTTAATTTACTTCAATCATTGTTTTTTGCTTGTGTTTCCATCTACAATTAGAGAAAATGACTTCTTTTTCTTTTAGAAGAAAACAGTATCAAGAGTTCTGAGTATCTGGTAATGGCTGTTGTTGTTTCATTGCATTTTAAATAAAGACAACAATTTTAATTTGGAAATAAAATTCATATAAGACTCTCAGTCAGCCTAAATTATATTCGCAATGAAGAAATAAACACAAAAAAACATAAGAAGGAAATGATATCACAGATGGTCAAAGAGATTAAGCAAGAGGAATTCAAATTCTGGTTCCCATCTTAGAAGAATGGAGCTAAAGAGAAGTCAGATGAAAAACAGGGGCAACAGCATGTTAACATGAAAGGAAGTGTCTTAAAAGACCTTAAAGGGAGGAAAACAGTGCTAAAGCAGAGTTCACTGAACTCAACAAGGACAAGGCAGAGGTGGCAAGTTGGAGATCTAAGGGTTGCACCTAGAAACCATTTTATTTAGCCCTTCAGCCATTTTTATCATTTAAGTTAGAGGCTATTTAAATAGTAGGGTATTTTACATTTTTAAAAAAATCCAGACTTCCAGTTTGGGACAGTTAGAAGCTCTGGAAGTATATGTCTGCATTCCCATGTGGCAACAACAATCCACTTGAGCTTAGCTAGGTCCCGTATTCTCCAATTCACCAGGCCCCACCACTCTCTCTGGTTTATACTAGTCCTCTTTACTCTTATAAACCCTGTTTCTCCCTGCAGGCACTGTGACACCTGATATAAGGGCTTAGGAAAACAGAAAGTTCTGAAAGGGACAGGGGCTGGGGAAAAACAAAACAAAACAGATTGTTCATAATAACAAAAAGCTGGAAACAAAATAACTATCCACCAATAGAAGAGAGGATAAATGGAAAAAAAAAAAAGAGGGGATAAATGGAATTGTACACAACAGTGAAAATGCATAAATCCCAATGAATCTTAGAAACAGGAGTTGACAACAATGTTACTTAGTAAATGTAATGTATGTCTCCTATTGTCATCATTACAATAATTGAGTGTAATAATAGAAAGTCACAGAAAACCAAGTAAAGCTGAACAAAATATATTATTTAGAAATACCTATGTATATGGTGGGGCTTTCCAGGTGGTGCTAGTAGTAAAGAACCCAGCTGCCAATGCAGGAGACATAAGAGATGTAGGTTTGATCCCTGGGTCAGGAAGATCCCATGGAGGGATCACTCCAGTAATCTTGCCTGGAGAATCCCATGGACAGAGGAGCCAGGTGTGCTACAGTCCATAGTGTCACAAAGAGTTGGACATGACTAAAGTGACTTAACACGCATGCACGCATGTATATGGTAAAAAAAAAAAGTTTTTGAAAAATAAAGAATTTATAAGACAAAAAATTCAGAATAGCGCTATTCTTGAAAGGAGGAAAGAAGAGAGAAACTTCAGGGTGTACTGTATTATTATGCATTGATTATGTTCCAGTTATTCAGCTGGGTGGTGGGTTCATGGTGTTGATGCAATTTTTATGCTTTGTAACATTCACACATCAGTCTCCTGTGTGCACCAAATATTGCCAAATAAAACATTTTTCAAAAAAGAAACAGAAGACCCCAGATAACCAAAACAATCTTGAAAGGAAGAGTCATCTTTCCTGATTATAAAATTTTATACAAAGCTACAGTAATGATTAAGTACAGATGATTTCCTGTAAGGATGACTAGACCATTCAAAGGGGAAAGAACAATCTCTTCAACAAATGGTGCTGGGACAAGTAAATTTCCTCACACCAAGAATTAATTAAATAGGATCCTAACTTCACATTATATGCAAAATTAACTTAAGTTTAATTCAAACAAAAAATTAGCTTAAAATGAATCAACGACTATTTCAATAAAAGTGTTAAAATCACAAACTCTTAGAAGAAACCACAGGAGTAAATCTTCATGATCTTGGGTTTGGTAAGGATTTTTAGATATATGACATCAAAAACTTAAGCAACAAAAGAAAAAATAGATAACTCGACTTCATCAAAATTAAAAACTCTTGTGCATCAAAGAACATTATCAAGAAAGTAAAGACAATCTACAGAATGGTAGAAAATATTTGCAATCATAAATCCGACAAAAATTTAATATGGAGAACATATAAAGAAATACAACTCAACAACAAAAAGGCAACACAGTTTTAAAATGGTCAAAGGACTGCATAGAATTTTACCCTCAGATGTGCAAATGGCCAATCAGATGAAAGATGCACATCATCATTAGACATTAGGGAAATGCAAATCACACTACTGTATACAAAAGATAACTAATAAGAACCTACTGTATAGCACAGGGAACTCTATTCAGTGCTCTGTAATGAGCTATACAGGAATGGAGTCTAGAAGAAAATGGATATATGTATATGTGTGACTGATTCACTTTGATGTACAGCATAAATTAATACATTGTAAATCAATGATACTCCAATAAAAAATGAATTTAAAAAAACACAATGAAATGCCTTTCATACTCACATTCAAGAAAAAGAGAAAATGACATGTTTGTGAGGATATGGAGAAATTGGTACTCTCTTGCATTGCCATGGGACTGTAAAATGGTACAACTTGACAGTTCTTCAGAAAGCTAAAAAATGGAACTACCATATGACCCAGCCACCTCACCTCTAGGTATATACAAAAATAATTGAAAACAGCAACTCAAATAGATCTTTGCATGCCAATGTTCATGGCAGCATTACTCAAAAAAGTGAATGGGAGAAACAATCCAAAGGTCAATCAACAGATGAATAGATAAAATGTACATAGACACAATGGAATATTATTCAGTCATCAAAGGAATAAAATTCTTATACATGCTAAAACATGGATGCGTCTTTAAAATATAGTACTAAGTGCAATAAGCCAGCCCAAAGAATGACAAGTATTACATAATTCCACTTAAATGACATATCTAGAATAGGCACATTCATAGAGACAGAAAGTGGGTTGAGGTTACCAGGGCCTGGGAGACAGGAGCTGTTCCTTACAGAGTTTTTCTTTGGGTGATGAAAAAATTCTAGAAATAGATGTAGTGGTGATGACTGCACAACACTGTGACTGTAATTAATGTCAATGAATTGTATACTAAAACTCCACATACTTGCTAATGAGTCAGATGGAGCTGATTCAATTTTCTAATTTGGGGCAGAAACAGTGCATCTATAATTATTAATTATATTTAACTACCAAACTATATCTTCATTAAATCTCATGGTATAGAGACAGTAATTGTGTCTCTACTGAAAATATCTGTGATCTTTCGACTATAGTGATATCATTTTACCTCTAGAAGTTAGAGATTTAATATTTCAAGAAAACTGAGTGTTCCTAACGGCATAGGAAGAAACTATGGACTTCAGTTTTTGTCTAGCTCAAATATACCTTGATATTTTCTCTGGTTCTTAAGTGTTCTAAGCCTTTCACATTCCATTTTTCAAAAGGGTTTCATATTCAGTTATCTTTCCTAATTCTCCCATTAAGAGTTTTGATTAATAATGAACCATTAATTAGTAAATGGATAATTATATCAGTATCACTTTAGTTTTTACACTAAAATTTATGTTTTGTGTCCTGTAACGTAGAACACACAATACTATATAATAATTTCAGTTCTGGGTGCCATTGTATTTTGTTTCTGGAATAACAGGAAAAAGGCTTTCTGCTGCCTCCCTTTACTGAATCTTTTTTTGTATCCAATAAATCCAATTTGGAGAATTCTTTTTAAAACAGAATTTTAGAATGTACATCAATAAATAGGAGACATGGCAACATTTCATCTGCCTTGCTGATTTGATGAGTGGAAAGAAAACAGAAATACGCATCTTGGAGCTGACTGTCCCTTACCTTGCCATTAAGAACAATGTTCTGACTTCCACACAATACAGACTGGCGACTAACTTTGTTCCCAGATGCCTGAAAGAAAACAGAGGTGAGAAAAATCAGTGGATTCTAGGCTACAAATTTCCACCAAGAAAGCTCATATTGCAGAGAACAGGACTTGAGATGGGTGAGGTCTGCAATGGAATGAGTCCAGAATATAAAAAATGCAAGGATGAATCAGGAAACTAGGGATTCAAGGAACAGATCCAGAAGTTGTATGTGGTACATACATAGGCTAGCAGCAGCAGACATGAATTGAGTCTCATTCCTATACTTTAGTTTTACAGACCTAAAACCAGGATAATGACTTTACCAATATCAGAGTTGTGAGAATTCAATGAAAAAATAAGAGTAATGCCGATTGAGCACTAAACCCGTTTCGAGCAATTTACATATATCATGCACTGACTATAAAAAAACAAACAAACAAACAAACGAATAACAGTCCTCAGCACATAGTAATAAATCACCACACATTAGTTTAACAAAAAAAAAAAATTTTTTTTTTTTTTTTTACAAGGCCTGAAGCCCAGAACTGTAATCAATATCAGAATGAATGAGATTTGTCCTGCTTTCTGGAAGGCATTTTATCTCTACGGGGAAATCAGGAATAGATTAAAAAAAAAAAAAAGCCTAAACTGGCCATGCATGGAATATATAACAAAACCAGACTATACATGAACTCTCATTAGGTAATCTCGGACTAACTAACGCCGAAAGGACCAGGGGTGGGGCAGAGGCAGGACGGAGGCCTCAGAGAACGCAGGCTTGGAGAGGGGAGGGCAGATGTCTGGACACGCGCACCGTTTCGATGTACTCGGACTTGTTGTAGAGCAGCTCGCCCAACTCCATGACCACCAACTCCTAGGTGCGGCTCTGGCTCCTGTCAAAGTCCGTCCGCCGGTATTTCTGACTGGAACTCAGGCAACTTCCGGCGGCTCCACCACTTCCGCTCTGTGTGGCCGGGGCTGTCATCCATAGTTCGGTTCTCCGCTAGGCGACCTCACTCCATTGCTCTGCCGTCTCCGACTGCGCGTGCGCAGGCCGAGCGGCGGCTGTGATTGGCCAGGTTTGTTGGCGCGCCCGTCCAGCGTGGGCTGCCTGGCCCTGTGTTGTGATGCTCCCGGGCCCTACAAACCTTCCCTGCCTGGGGCCAGCGACGAATGCTCTTTTTGTTGGCCGCCGGTCAGATGGAAGAACCTCCTGGGAAAACCCTCAGCTGTGAAGAGAAGGAAAAGGTGCCGGGGATGCGGGAAGGGTTGACTCAGATTGTGACCCCCTACCCCAGGATTTTAGGCTTGTCTTTGCTTCCTTCGACCGTCCAAGGGTGGCAGTGACCTCTAACCTACGCTTTTCTCTGGATTGAGGGGGCACAGGAAGTGAAAGTGTGGGAGAGCGCCGTGCTCCCTTGGTGGCGTTTAAAGGACAATTTTTCGTTACAGCAGAAATGCAAAAGTACAAGATGTAAAACTGTAGATAAAGCTAAGGTCCCCTTTGACATCGTCCCCACCCCCACCCTGCACACTCTCAGTTTTGGCTTCTCCCACCCCGCCCCGTTAAGTAAATCTCTCAACCATCTGGACTTAAGATATTTTCGTGTGCCTGTGTGTGCATGTTGGGCGGGTGGTGGAGGTGTGGAGGGGCATGTTTGTATTCTCTAATCACCAAAGAGTAATTATGTATTTGGGGGGAAGGTGAATGTTCATAAATGGTATGATCTAGATGGTTCTGCAACTTTCGTCTTGCTTCTCCGTGTTTAAAATCCACATTAGTCCTTGTTTGCTCCTGCTTCTGCTCAGTCGCTTCTGTCGTGTCCGACTCTTTGTGACCCCCTGGACTGTAGCCCTCCAGTCTCCTCTGTCCATGGAAATTTTCTGGCAATAATACTCGAGTAGGTTGCCATGCCCTCCTCCAGGAGATCTTCCCAACCGAGGGATGGAACCCACGTCATGTTTACTTACCTTTTTAAAAATTATTTCTTAAATTCTGTATGCTACTGCTGCTAAGTTGCTTCAGTCGTGTCCGACTCTGTGCCACCTCATAGACTGCAGCCCACCAGGCTCCCCCGTCCCTGAGATTCTTCAGGCAAGAACACTGGAGTGGAGTGCCATTGCCTTCTCCAAAATTCTGTTTAGTATCCTACAAACGGAAGTGACATCTTTTCTTTACATGTTTCTCTGCTTAGAGCCTTTTGTTTACAGGTTTTGTTTCTATGACAGTGCTGCTCTGACTGTCCTTATACATGCCACCTCGTGCTTGTGCCAGCAGACGTTGTTGTGGTTTTTAAAAAATATTTATTTGGCTGCCCCCCTCTTAGTTGTGGCACATGGGATCTTCTATCTTCCGTGGAGCATATGGGATCTAGTTACCTGATGGGGGATGGAACCCAGCCTGCTGCATCGGGATGGCAAAGTCTTTGCCACTGAGCCACCAGGGAACTGACAGATGTTGTTAACTTGAATGTATTTTGCACTGGCTCTTCCAAGCATGGTGCTAAAACTCTTCATTCACCACAACTCATTAGTCCTCTCATCCCAGCTTGTGTTGCAGTGGTGGTGGAAAAGTTCATTTACAAATCAACAAGGTAATTCTCAGATGTTGATAAGGGTGGTGATAAGTACGAAGCTGTGAGAAGAGGTTACAAGCACAGACCCTAGAGCCAGACTGCATGGTTTGAGTTGTGCTGGTTTTAAATTGTGTGATCTTGGACAAATTGCCTTCCCTCTGATCTTTCCAAAGCTAGCTCTTTCCTTCATCAGTTTGGAGCTCATATGGTTTTCCTCAGAAATGCTTCCCTGGCCACTGTCTCAAAGTATTCCATTCTCCTGTATCCCAGACACCCTCCCATCCCTCTCTTTGTCTAGGTATTGGTTACCACATGAAATCATCTTATCTGTTTGTTTTTTTACTTACTATCTGTATCCCTCACTGTATGTAAGCTGCCCACGAGCAATGGCCTTGACCCCTCTGCAGATATAGCACCTGGAACTATAACTGACCTTGTGGGCATCAGTTATTGTTTTCGGTGCTGGAGATACCTGGGTCAGTACTGACTCATAAGTTGAATGACTGTCTGAGGATGATAGCCCCTGCTACCTTCAAGGATCTCACAGTGAGGTAGGAGGAAACAAAGAAGTGAACAGACAGTGTGTATAGTAAGTACTGTGATAAAGCAAGCACAGAGGAGAGGTGGAATCCTAACTTGGATTTGGAGAAGGACTTAGAAGTTTAGAAACTTCCCTAGAAGTTTCCCTCAGGGAAATAAAAATCTAAGCCGAGGCTTGAGGAATCAGTAGGAATTAGCAAAGTAAGCTGGGGACAGTTGCTCCAGGTGACAGGAACAAGATGCAGAGATGCATTAGAGAACTTGATGTTTTGTGAGAACTAAAAGTAGAGTGAGGCAATGCTGCTTCCTCCCCACCTCCAGCTGAGGGACCTGCTGACCACTGCTCGCTGGTATCCAATAGGCCCTGCATCCCTTCTCTCTAATGCCTTCTTTGCACCTGCTCAGTTTTGTTTGCTGTTTTTCCTCTTCCAGTTGAAAGAAAAATTAGCATTCCTGAAAAGGGAATATACCAAGACATTGGCCCGCCTTCAAGTAAGTAAATCACCTTCTCTCAAATTGCTGTTAATGCCACAAAGTATATAAAGACAGCTCTTTATTTAAGCTGTTAACAAAAATTTATTTCTTTTTCATAAAGTTGTTATTTGAGTTGCTTTTGTTTTCTCTAGCGTGCCCAAAGAGCCGAGAAGTTTAAAAATTCTCTTAGGAGAACAGTGGAAGAACAAGATTCCTCACTCCAGCAGGAAGTTGCAACACAGCTAACCCACACAGGTAAGGCTAGCCCATTCTCTCACTCTTTCTTTATTACTCATTTCCCATGTAAATTTGCCTGTGATTCTCTTTTTAAATATATTTATTTATTTGGCTGCGTCGAGTCTTACTTGTGGCACACGGGATTTTTGTTGGGCCACATGGACTTAGTTGTCCCCTGTCGTGGGGGAATCTTAGTTCCCTGACCAGGGAGCGAACCCCCATCCTCTGCCTTATAAGGCAGATTCTTAACCACTGGACCACCAGGGAAATCTAGCTGTGGTTCTTTTTGTCACAATCAGAAGATAAGGAGTAACAGTAGACTCTTTAAAGTCTATAGTTCATTGCTTCTTTGTATAATCATCATCAAGATTATATAACCATTATCACTGTCTTAATTTCAGAACATTTTTACCACCTGAAAAAGAAACCCTGTACCCATGCTATCCTTAACCCCTGGACAACTACTAATCTGCTTTTTGTCTCTGTGGATTTTCCTATTCTGGACATTTCATATAGATGGAACCATACAATACGTGGCCTTTTGTGACTCTCTTCTTTCACTTGGCATAATGTTTTCAACCTTTATTCACCCATCTATATGTTCATCTAAGCATGCATCAGTCATTCATTCCTTTTTGCAGTTGAATAATGTTTCATTCCCCTTCATGGATCACAGCCTTGTCGTGGTGAAGGAGCTTGTGTAACTCAGTGAAGCTATGAGCCATAATATAATATGATATTATATAGTTTGTATATCTATTCATCAGTTAATGGACACTTGGGTTGTTTCTGTTTTTTGGCTATTATAAATTTTGGCTTTTATGTGGCTATGAAGATTCATGTACAAGTTGTTTTGGGGACATATATTTTCATTTCTCTCTATATGTACCTAGGAGTGAAATTTCTGGGTTATATGATAATTCTGTGTTTAATTTTGAGGAACTACCAAACTGTTTTCTACAGTGACTGTACCATTTTTCTTTCCTACCACAACGCACAAGAGTTTCAATCTCTTCACATCCTTGTTAGTACTTGTGAATTATAACCGTTCTGATAGATAGAAGTGGTATCTAATTGTGGTTTTGATTTGCATTTCCTAGTGACTGATGATATTGAACATCTTTTTGTGGGCTTGTATATCTTCTTTGGAGAAATATCTATTTTTGTTAGGTTATTTGTCTTTTTATTGATGAGTTGTAAGTGTTCTTCATATATTCTAGCTATTGGAACCTTATCAGATACATGATTTATAAATATTTTCTCTCATTCTGTGAGCGAGAAACTATACTTTATTTGGATTGCTTATTTAGTTGCTCTTTTTCTCTAAAATAGAGAAAGTTAAAATAACTTTTAGAAATTATATTTATTGCTTAAATGTGGAAAGATTTTTTTTTTAGTTAAGTGTTTTTATGTACACAAAGATGAAAGTCTGGCTGGAAATACTTTTAATAAAAAACAATGGTCATTTCTCATGTTAAAAGTCAGCTAATTTATAATCATAAAATTGGAAGCTAATGAAATAGAAAAGTGGTATGAAAATGACTTGAGCCCAAAAAGGGACATGAAGTAAAAAATCAGGTGAGATATGGGGGAAATGAGGATATGTTGGTCAAAGGGTCAAGAGTTACAATTATGCAGAGTGAATAAGTCCTAGAGAGCTAATGTACAGCGTGGTGACAGTAGTTAATAATACTATATTATATACTTGAAATTTGCTGAGAGAGCCGACTTTAAGTCTTCTCATCACACACACAAAAAAATCATAGCTCTGTGAAGTAATGGATATGCTAGTTAGCTTGATTGTGCCAGCATTTCACAATGTGTACATGTATCAAAACATCACTTTAACTATGTGCAATTTTTATCTATCAGTTGTAGTTCAGTAAAGTTTTAAAGAAGAAAAAACTAAGAAAAGATGATTGCAATAAAGAATAATCTTTTTTAATATTTATAATTTATGTGGCTGCACCGGGTCTTAGTTGCAGCATGTGGGATCTAGTTTGCTGACCAGGGATGAAACCTGGGCCCCCTACATTGGGAACACAGACTCTTAGCCACTGGACCACCAGAGAAGTCCCAAGAATAGATAATTGTTTAGTTTGAAAATCATTTTTCCAGCACAATTCCACTTTTGTTACATTTACTTAATATTACTGTAGTTTGTAAGATTATTAAAAACTTACTTTGATCTGCTAAATGATATACCATTGACTCTCTTTTAAATAAATGTCTGGTAATATTTGCATGTAATATTTTAAAATAAATATGGGGTAGTTTTTGTTTCATTTTAAAAATATTAACTATATAATTTTTCTTCCTCAGAACCTAAAAATACAGTATCTCCTCATGACACATTGCAAATCAACACCCATGTTGATGAAGAAACTGGAGAAAAGACACCCAGCTCGCTTGACATTGAGCCTGTGTCGTTTAGCTCTGGACGTGTCTCAGTGGAAGGATCACGCATACAAGGATCAGATGATAATCAGAAACATTTTCCTTTCAGGGTCAATGGCCCTGATGCTAAGAAAAGGCAGAGTAAGCTGCTGGGGAGAAGAAAGAAAGAGGAGAGAACATATATTTCACGGGAGAGAGAACCTCTCTCTGACACTGATTCGCTCATACTCTCTGGAAAAAGACTAAAGGAACAGGAAAAAATCAATAGAGAAAATCCTAGAACACCTGTAACTGAACTAAGAACTTATCCCCTTTCAAGTCCTAAGTGTGCCATTCCAAATTCTCCAGCACCAGTTACAGAAACTAATATAGGGAGTGTATTAATTCTACCAAGCACCAAACCACAGAGAGATGTTGATGCCCTCCTTAGAGGAAATGATTTCCCCAGGGCGACTGCTCTTCCTCTGCCTATGCCATCAGACAGCAGTAGCAGTCAGCTCCTCAAACACAAGCGTCCTCAATGTAACTGCAAACTTACTACTCACAGCTTAAGAAACATTAGCTCTGCTTCACCTGTAAACTTAGAGGTACAGAAGAAAAAACTGACTGTCTCTACAGATAACCCAGAGGTAAACAAAGCTGGAAGTACAAGTGGTCAGGCAGCTAGAAGTCCTAACTTAGAGGCAGATAATTCATGTTTTATAAATGAACTCACTTGTGATAACTTAGTGGAAAACGAAAACCAAAACTTAAAAGAACAAAATCACACAGAGATGTCTCTTAAATCTCCCAATGATGCTCTTGGTGGTAGAAATGAAAGTCTTCTAGAAAAAGAAGTTCTAAGTCAGTCTAAGAATCTTAGCCTGGAAGTAATTTCTCCTGTTTCTACAGAAGATCAAATACATTCTTGCACAGTGCTTGAAGGCCTTCTCTTTCCTGCAGAATATTACGTTAGGACCACACGGCGCATGTCAAGTTGCCAGAGGAAAGTAGCACTGGAGGCTGTAATTCAGAGTCATTTAGGTGTCAAGAAAAAAGGCTTTAAAAATAAGAGTATGAAATCTGCTAAAAAATTTAACGTTTCTGATGAAAAAACTAAGCAAAGTGAAATTAAGGTGTCTGACACACACACAGAACAACCAAGTTCAGGAATTCCTCAGAAACTTATCTCATTAACTGAAGTCAGCTTTTCCACTGACTCCACAGAAGATGACTTTTCTAGGAAGATAGTTACCAAGCCATCAGGTAAAAAATGCAGAGGAAAAAGAAAGTCAGCGTGCACCTCTCCGATAGATCACCATGAACTACTTTTGCCAACTTCTGGCACATCAGGTGTTAAGAAGTCCAAGGAAGAAATTGCCTTGCACAAAGATCAGAATGAAAAGGCAGTCATTCACAGTAAGAAGAGAGTTAAAGGTAAATCGAGATGTGGTTGATGGTGGTGGCTGATGATGGTGGTAGCTAACACTTTATGCTCGTCACTTTCTAAATGTTATATAGATACTCACTGAATCATCACACCAGCTGTACATGAGGCAGAATCTATTTTTTTTATTACTTATATATATATTTGGCAGCACATGGAATCTTTTTTAGTTGCAGCATGTGGGATCTGATTCCTAGACTAGGGGTTGAAACCAGGCATCCTGCGTTGGGAGTGCAGACTCTTAGCCACTAGACCACTAGAGAAGTTCCCAGAGTCTATTTTTATCCTCACTTTACAGATGAGGAATCGAAGGCCAGGTGATCAAAGTGTCTTTAAAGCCACAGGGTCAAGGTTCAGATCTGGCTGCATGGTGTCAGAGTTCACAAATATGGTTGAAAAAGTTGACACTGAGAGGGAAAATGTGTTGGATGTTTACCTAAAATTAGTGTTTATTCAACTACAATACAGTCTTTTATCCATGGGGAGAAATAACTAATACAGGGAAGTATATTTGAAATGAAATCAATGTCAGAGTAAAATTCACTGACAAATTCCCTTAGGAATGATTGTGTAATAAAATGCAACAGGTCTAAGCCACTTTGGGAGGTAAACTGTCTGATAGTGTCTGAGGTTCATGGGACACAAGATTTTGGAGGATATCAAGTAACAAGTTATAATTTAGACTTCTTTATTCATTTACTCGGGAGATGTATCTGATAAACTGAACACAGAATTTAGATAATTCACTCCAGTTCTGTGTGAGAGCTCAGCAAACTTTCTAAAGGGCCAAACAGAAAATACAATCTCTATGCTCAGTCATAGCTATTCAAGTGTAATGTGGAAGTAACCATACGCGGTGTGTAAATGTGACTGTGTCTCAATAAAACTTTATTTACAGAAACAGGCAGCCAGCAGCTCTGTAGCATTGGACAGGCTTTGACTTAGGAGCCACAATTTATTAATTAAATAAAAATAATAATCACGGGGACTCCACTGGTGGTCCGTTAGCTAAGACTCCATATTTCCTGGTCAGGGAACTAGATCCCACAGGTAAACTAAAAAGAGTTCACATGCTGCAACTAAGACCCAGTGCAGCCAAATAAATAGTTTAAAATATTTTTTAAAGATAATCATCATTTATAAAACATGATGATGGTGGTCCTTACCAGTTTCATTTCATACCACTCTCAGTGATGTGCTGAAGCCACTTACATCTGCCTCTGAGATGACTCTGTGCATGGCTTTCCAACTTTGCATTTATTGATACCATGTTGGTAGCTTGAAGTTGGCCATGATGGAAATATTGACACCTTGGAAACTGGTATATAACAAAACCCAAGAATTTTTGTTTTCTCTCAGAGGATTTCCTCTTTCTCATGATACTCCAGCCACACTGGCCTTCTAGCTTTTGCTTGAACTCATCAGGTTGCTGCTTTAGGGTCTTTGTGCTTATATAAACTTACAGTTCTCTCTGCCTGGATTGTTCTTCCTTTCCCTGGTTAAAGAATCAGATAGTTTCTTTAAAAAAAAATAGTTTCAGGAGATTGGGATTGACATTTATTCACTACTGTATATAAAATAGATAACTAATAAGAGCCTAATTATAGCCCAGGGAAAATCTATTCTGTAATGACCTGTAAATATAATCTTAAAAAAGAGTGAATACATATGTGTATATATAACTGATTCATTTTGCTGAACAGCAGAAACTAATGCAACAATAAACTCCAATAAAAAGTTTTTTGAAAAAAAAATTATGACTTTTAAAATCATCATCTTTTATGCCAACAAGAAAGGAATTGGAAAGCAAGACAATCTAGTAATAAGCTTGAAATGTTGTTTTGTATACTTCGAAATAATCTACTGTGATTTCAGTAACCTACAGGTACATAGAAATTTTTTTTTTCTTGAGGTGACCTTCATGTAACGTAGTTCACTATTTTAAGTTAAGTGAACAATTCAGTGGCATTTAGTTACATTCACAGTGGTTTATCACCATGATCCCTGTGTAGTTCCAAAATATTTTCATCATCCCAAAGGGAAACCCCGTACCTGTTAAGCAGTTTCTCCCCATTTTTTCTCTTGACGGCCCTTGGCAAATACTAATCTCTATTCTGCCTCGATGGATTTACTTATTTTGGGTATTTTATATTAACGGAAGTATACAATATGTCTGGCTACAATATGTCTTTCATGTCTGGCTGCTTTCTCCTACTTTGCTAGTTTTCGAGATTCATCTACATTGTAGCATGTATCAGCACTTCATTCATATTCATGGCTGAATAATAATTCCATGGTATACATGTAGCACAGCTCTCTTATCTCTTTATAAGGTATTGGATGCAGCTACATTTTGAATGATACAGAGCTCTATTGCTAGAAGTCTAATAAATTAATCTTTGAAAAGGGAACTATGTTTTCTTCAGTGAAAAGAGCCAGCATTTTGTAGACTGTACTCTGATAGCTTGTTGGAATGATAGTTGTGGATCAGAAAGGACTTTAGAGATTCTTAACCCAGCTCCCTCAGAAGGGACAAGGGGAAATGAAGTGAGGTTGACTTGCCCAGGATAACATAGCAAACCAGTGGCAGAGCTGGCACGAGACTGGTCCCAGCCAATGCTGTCTGGTTTTGGTCCTACAGAGGGAGAGCTGCTTAGTATGCACTAACCTATATGTCTGATTATTGAACTGTCCACAGAAGTTTTAGAGTCGTGGGTGGGAAAACACCACATGACGTTGGAGTTTAGAAACTCACTCTTTGTTGGGAATTGGTGAGTATCTGTTTTTGTTGTTGCTTTCTGTTTTAGGGAAGGAAGGTCATTGTCAAAAAGAGGACTCCCTTTCTTACAGTAATCACACTTATTTCTCTTCGGATGATGATGCTTTCAGCGCTCCATTTCCTAAGAACAAAATGCTAAGTTTAAAGCATCTGTCGTCTTTTCTCAAAATCACAGACTTTGGGTTACCTGATGAAGACTTTGGGTCACTTAAGCTTGAAAAACTGAAGTCTTGCTCAGAAAAGCTGATAGAGCCTTTTGGATCAAAAGTACATGGAGAGGGGCATCTTAAAGGGGAAAGTTACATTGTTGTGGAGGAACCAAGCCCTAAACAAGGCAATATAGAAAAGGAGGGCATGGAAGAGGAACTAATTACTCTACCAGAAAAGGCACATTCTAGAATGCCAAGCCAAAGAAGCCAGCCTCGGGGAAAGGACCTTTCTTCATCCATTTTACTTTTTACTCCTTTGAATTCTGTTGCCTCCAATGATAATGACAGACTGACCATAGACCTGTGCTCACCTGCTTTCCCCATATTAGGGGCTACTCCAGCTTTTGGCTCCCAAGCCCACAGGGAAAAGGTGTCTGCAGAGGCACNCTGCTCAGAAAAGCTGATAGAGCCTTTTGGATCAAAAGTACATGGAGAGGGGCATCTTAAAGGGGAAAGTTACATTGTTGTGGAGGAACCAAGCCCTAAACAAGGCAATATAGAAAAGGAGGGCATGGAAGAGGAACTAATTACTCTACCAGAAAAGGCACATTCTAGAATGCCAAGCCAAAGAAGCCAGCCTCGGGGAAAGGACCTTTCTTCATCCATTTTACTTTTTACTCCTTTGAATTCTGTTGCCTCCAATGATAATGACAGACTGACCATAGACCTGTGCTCACCTGCTTTCCCCATATTAGGGGCTACTCCAGCTTTTGGCTCCCAAGCCCACAGGGAAAAGGTGTCTGCAGAGGCACATGGACAAACCTGCTCACCACCCCGTCTTTCTCACTTAAAAACCACAGTCAGCCTGGCTAGCAGTCTTAAACAGTGCAACAGCTGGAGCAGCCCCCCAAGATTAGACAGCAGCCAGCATGTGGCAGGAAGAGCAGAACAGCCTTCCTGCGACCCTGACTCTGGTCCCCAAGCAACACCTCTGCCCACCGAGTCTTTCACCTACGAAGCGAGTCAGCTCCAGGAATCACAGAGACATTCTGCTGAGCAGGTACAGACTTCATCCTTCACGAAATTTTTACTAAGTGTTTTAGTGAACGTGGACTCAGTTTCTCAGTGTTTTAAAACATTTTACCATGTTTCTTTGATATGATTTCACTGTAAATATTAAGTTCATTCTGGGAAAATTAAGATTAATTAAAATNGTGCTCACCTGCTTTCCCCATATTAGGGGCTACTCCAGCTTTTGGCTCCCAAGCCCACAGGGAAAAGGTGTCTGCAGAGGCACATGGACAAACCTGCTCACCACCCCGTCTTTCTCACTTAAAAACCACAGTCAGCCTGGCTAGCAGTCTTAAACAGTGCAACAGCTGGAGCAGCCCCCCAAGATTAGACAGCAGCCAGCATGTGGCAGGAAGAGCAGAACAGCCTTCCTGCGACCCTGACTCTGGTCCCCAAGCAACACCTCTGCCCACCGAGTCTTTCACCTACGAAGCGAGTCAGCTCCAGGAATCACAGAGACATTCTGCTGAGCAGGTACAGACTTCATCCTTCACGAAATTTTTACTAAGTGTTTTAGTGAACGTGGACTCAGTTTCTCAGTGTTTTAAAACATTTTACCATGTTTCTTTGATATGATTTCACTGTAAATATTAAGTTCATTCTGGGAAAATTAAGATTAATTAAAATGTGTATTTTTAAGGGATGCTGTTCTCTTTGTTATTCATGAAGCAGTTGCATTTGGAGCTTTGCTGCTGTTACAGAAAATAAAACATAGGAAATAGTTTGAAGAATGAGTGATATGGACAGATATGATGTATAATATATACATTAATGATGTGATTTTTGTTTCCACAGACTGAAATAGCAGAGGTTCCTGCTTGGGATAGCTTAAACTCAGGCACCCTACAGCTGGTTTCAAAGTTAAAGGTCAGAAAACTTATCTCTTGTGCCTTACATGCAAAAAATGCAATGAACTGGTTGGAAAATTCAGAAGAATTTGATCCTTGCTAAAATAGATTCAGAAAAACATTTAAATTCTTTTTCACAATATTTACTTGTTATATATATTCTGAGATCTTTTAAAGGAAGTTTTTATGTTAAGTTATTGCCAAGAAAAACTTAAGCTAGGGAGCTCAACTTTGTATCTAAGTTTAAATCAGGCATTTTGACAGAGAGAGGGGTCATTCATGACTCTCCTACCTAAATAATATAGTACTTATGGAAGAATCACTTACTTTATAAGAAAATGGGTAACAGTTCTCGATTATAACATAGTGAATGGTTAATTTTCATAGGCTGTGTGATGTATATGGTTCTGAGAAATATAAATAATATTCTGGTAAATCCTGTGAAGTGAATTTGACCCATGTCCTGGTTAACTTTTTATACTTGAAATAGGATGGTACACAGCAAGGGGTCTTCATTCTTAACTGCTGTTAACATTTGGGGCTGGATTATTCTCTATTGTTAGGGACTGGCCTGCGCGTTGTAAGGTATTTAGCAACAGCCGTGGTCTCTACCAGTCACACACCCCCACTCTAGCAGTGATGACAGCAATGTCTCCAGATATTGCTAACTGTCCCACCCTGGGGAGGGTTGCAAAATCACCACCCCTAATTGAGAACAACTGGTGTCAAAAAAAAAAGATTTAAATCCACATAAACTGTTTCTCCGGATCACTGGCTATGTGACCTGGCACAAACTGTTTAGCCTCTGGGTCCCAGATTCCTTTTCTGTAAAAGATACACTTATGTTGTTTCAAAACTGTTCTTAAATCAATTTTAATAACAGTTTCTGAAAGGAATCAGCAAGTTCATTCATATTTTCAAATTTGTAGGTAACAAGTTACTTGTTGTTCTTATAGTTTTGGGTCTGTGTATGTACAGTTAAGCCTCTCCTCACTCTCCATTTCTAAAAGTGGTTTTTTTTTTTTTTTTTTACTTTACTTTATTTATTTATCTTTTTTTATTTTACTTTACAGTACTGTATTGGTTTTGCCATGCATCAGCGTGCCATGCATCAGCATGCATACTTTGACTGCTGGGTGTTTGTTGCTATGCACAGGCTTTTCTCTAGTTGCCCTGAGCAGGGGGCTGCTCTCCAGCTGTGGGTCGTGGGCTCCATTGTAGTGACTTTGGCTCTAGGGTGCATGGGCTTAGTTGATCTGCAGCATGTGGGATCTTCCTGGACCAGGGATCCAACTGGTGTCCCTTGCATTGCAAGATGTATTCTTAACCAGTGGACCACCAGGGAAGCCTCTGAAAGCATTTTTTTTTTCCTACATCAGACTTAAGAGGTTTGTCCATTCTGTAAGCCTTCCCCAAAACCTAGTTTTTTGTTGTGTTGATTGTTAATTGAGTTTTTGGTTTCCTCTTTCATTTTTTTTTCCTGTTTTTATTGTAAGTCCTGTTTTTCATTGTGCCTATTTCATTATTCTTTTACTAACTTCTTGAGCTGCTTGCTTACTTTATTTTTATCTGTATTAATTTTTATAAATATTAATACCTTTATAATTATAGGAGTTTTTTTAAGTACTGCTTTGGCAACCACATTCTATCTTCATTTAGAAATAGTATGTTGTTTCAGTTTTATTCCCTCTTCAACCTATGAGTATTTCATTAGAATGTTTCATTTCCGAAGGTTCTTAAGGAACTAATGTTTCAATTAGTTCTTATGGCCTTATGATCTGTTTTGATGGTTAAATCTGACTGTTCCAGTCTGGAGCTACACGTTTTAAAGTCAATCACTATGAGTTTGTATGGGCAATTTTTGTAATTACGTAAGACCCACAAGTCTCTTTGACCTGCATGAAAGTTTATTTGCATTCAGTTGGTATTTCATCTAATCCTTGTAATCCATCACTTTTCATGTTTATTCTGCCCCCAAGAATCCCTTTAACGTCCTTGTTGTTGCCATTCTCTGTCAGAATCCTTCAGGTTCTTGTTCTGTGGATGTGAGTGCCACGTGGTGGGAAATAGCTGGTTTTAAAGAGCCGTGTATTGTAACTGCTTGTGAATACGTCGTTTCTCTTTGGAAACCTCTGGATGCTTGGCAGTGGGAAAAAATTTATTCCTGGCACTTTACAGAGGTAAATCAGAATCTTATAGCTGAAAGAGATATTTGCATTCAGTTGCATGGTAATACAGATGGGCAGCTTAGCAAAAATATGGGATCTGTGACTATGCAAGACAGAGCAGAAAAATGATGTTTTTTCTTCCCCAGTATTTAATTATGAAAATTTCCAAATATATGGGAAAGTGATATAGGGAGCACCCATATGCCCAGCATGTAGATTCTAAAGTTAATACCATGCTTTATCATATGTTTTTCCAGAGTTGGATTTTTACACTGTACCTGCTGGAGAAGCTTGAAATTTCATGCCTATTCTGACTTCTAAACTTGCTGAGAGCTCTCACCAAAACGTTATTTCTGCTTTTTTTCTAGCTGCAGTTTATTCTGTTCTTGTCTACCTTTGTATATATTTTACATGGTTGCAGTCTGAATATGCTTAAAATTTTTAAGCCTGTCTTTTCTTACCATATAAATATGTTTGCTTGTTTCTACATATTCTTGCTACTTACTTGTTTATTTTGAATTTTATTTTTCCAGCTTTATTGAGGTGTAATTGACAAATGTCATATATTTAAAGTGCATGGTGTGATGATTTGATGTACATAGACACTGTGAAAGGGTTTCCATAATCAAGTCAATCAGCATATCACCTCACGGTTTCCTTTTTTTCCCTTGGTGAGAATGCTTAAGATCGACTGTCGTAGCAAATTTCATTCTTGTTCTCCAGTATACCCACAGCTAGTAGTAGTGTTGGCAGAGTGCTGCTCATAAATATTTGTTCAGTGCATAAACTTGTCTTAATTGGTTGCATATTGTTCCATTCGTCCACATACCAGAATTTAATTATTCTCCCATTGCTAGAAGCATTTATTATGTTAAATAAACGCCACAGTAAATGTTATCATGCACATAGCTTATTTGAGTTTACATCTTATAAAAAGAGGATAAAATTGCTGAACATTTCAAGTGTTTGAAACTAGATAACGGTGACACTAGAAAGAAATGTGGCAAATTTTGGAAAATTTAGATTAATTAAAAATGAAATAACCAAATATAATTTGGGGCTGCTTTGTTTTATTTAGGTTCCGGTATTACAGATAGTTGCAGTGCCTGATGTTTGCAATCTTGTGTGTGTGGCTTTGGGAAATTTGGAAATCAGAGAAATCAGGTAAGTAGTTCTCAAGGCATGGTTTTTTTTCTTTATCTGGATCTTTGTCAGCTTGTTTTGAGTTTTGAGTGCAAATTATAACCTAGGCTTGGGTCTTGAAAGACTAAATTTAGGTCCAAAGAGAGATTCATTTTGAAAAAAGCTATCAATAGAGTGACATCCCTGACTGAAATTTCCTTTGAAACTTTGAGCCTAGTCTTCTCGTATTAAAGGCTTGCTCCTGACTGCTCTGCGTTTTCCCTTATATGTGGTTTAGGGCACTACTTTGTTCTCCCGATGGTAAAAGTGAAAAGCAAGTGCTCCTGAGTTCTGGAAATATAAAAGCTGTGCTTGGCCTGGCAAAGAGGAGGCTTGTCAGTAGCAGTGGGACCCTTTGTGATCAGCAGGTCGAAATTATGACATTTGCCGAAGATGGAGGGTAAGCATTGGTTGAAGAAAAACATTGGTTGATTTTACTATTAGATCAAAAATGATTTCATCACAGGGCTTCAGAGAAAGTTAAATTGGTAGCATCTTGTTTCCTCTGCTGTATGTGTAGTTCAGCAGGTTCTGCCTCTGTCCTGGGCTGTTACAGTGTAGGGAGAAGGAGTGTAGGGAGGTGGAGCCAGACGTGGCAGGAAAGAGGGCAGGGAGCAGAGGGGCTGAGCAAGCGGAGTCTGTTCTTCCTTCAGTCTCCCTTGACCTCTCTGTGTGTCCTTTAAGTGTTACAGATACCTCAAGGTCCTATACACTGACCTGGTTCCACATCCTTGGTTCCCATTGCTTCAGGTACCATCTGAATCCTGACTGCTTGCAAACATGTATTTCTAACTCTGAACTCTTTCCAACCTCTGGACCTACATGCCTATTTATTAGATATCTCATGGTTACCTCAAATTCAACATGCTAGAAACAGAACTCATAGCATCTTCTATATCTGTCATATACTCATTGCCCTTTATTGGATTTATCTGTCTTTCCTAATAACAGAGGGTATGAACCTCATTAGTCTTATTTATCCATGACCTGTTGCGGTAAATTGTTCGTTCGCTAAGTCATGTCCAACTCTTTGCGACTGCATGAACTGCATTGCAATAAAACAGGCAAGAAATAAATAATTGTTTGCTTAAATTAGGGAAATGTTAGTGGATGTGGGGAGAAGCAATGTTTTGAGAGAGATGAGATAATAAAGTCATTAGGACCTGGTGATTGAGTAAATAGAGAGGAAAGAGATAAGAATATAGTCCAAGTTTCTGGGTTGCTCATCTGGGTAGGTTGTGGAACAGTCAGTTGAGATAGCAATGCTGAAAGAAACAGGTTTAAAGAGAGAGCTGGTAACTTCAATTTTGGAGATGATGAATATGAGGTGCTTATTATATATCCAGATAGATAATGTGAAAGTATATGTTCATTGTAGAATGTTTAGAATACACGTTTTCTGGGTGATTTTTTTTTTCCTGTCATTAGGTTAGTGTCTATTATATATTATTCAATAATATGCAGAAGGGCTGCTTAGAAACTGCTTTGGTAGAAAAGGCTTGATTTTTAATACTGTTTTTAATACAGAAGCAAAGAAAAACAGCTTTTGATGCCCCCTGAAGAGACCATACTAACTTTTGCTGAGGTTCAAGGGATGCAGGAAGCTCTGCTTGGTACCACTATAATGAACAACATTGTTATTTGGTAAGCTTCCCCTTGAGNTAATACAGAAGCAAAGAAAAACAGCTTTTGATGCCCCCTGAAGAGACCATACTAACTTTTGCTGAGGTTCAAGGGATGCAGGAAGCTCTGCTTGGTACCACTATAATGAACAACATTGTTATTTGGTAAGCTTCCCCTTGAGAGCCCTATTTTTCTCATCTGTAATATAAGGAAATATCTCTTAATTTCACAGGGTTATTAAGATTAAATAAGAAACTCTGTAAGTATGATTGTGTTATTGTTTGTTTCTGTCAGATGCTATATACTTATCTTAACGAGAACATCATATTAATTCAAGTAGTCCAAGCAGACTACTTTAAAATAAGTGAAATTTTATTGTTGTCAAAAATGTACTCTTTCTGGTTAATGGCTGAGTAACTTTCTGAGATTAACTCTTCTGCTTCAAATACCTATGAATTGTGTGCAAAAGATAGAGAACAAATATCTGAAAGCACTAAAGAGGGAGAAAAAAATATATACTGGAGGAAATTGAATATGTAGAGGAAGGAAATGTCACTGGGCAAGTTTCCTATTCGAAGGTGAGGCCCCAGTCTGCACACTTGGCTACAGAAAAACTCCTGTCCTACTGCCTTAAAGGACCAAAGGACAGAAATCAAGGTGATTGCAGCAGCTAGAAAGCAAGAAAGAAAAATCCCGAAAAACAGACAGCCAGAGAAGGAGCCCTGCTGTCCAGCTCTGTGCGACCCCATAGACGGCAGCCCACCAGGCCCTGCCCTCCCTGAGATTCTCCAGACAAGAACACTGGAGGGGGTTGCCATTTCCAGCTCCAGTGCATGAAAGTGAAAAGAGAAACTGAAGTCGCTCAGTTGTGTCCGACTCTTAGCGACCCCGTGGACTACAGCCCACCAGGCTCCTCTGTCCATGGGATTTTCCAGGNTCCAAAACGCTCTGCAGCCCACGCCTCCCGCGGCCCAATTCTTAGAAAGCACTCCCGCCTGTGCCTCCCGTGTCTCGCTGCCCCCATGACCTTTTTTAGATGCAAGTTTGGCTTTGGGAAGTGTTTTGGAGTTTCTTCTCGGTCCAAGCACTGAGCTGGTAATCACCAGTTGTCATATAAAATCCACTTATTGCACATCACAGTCCGATCAAGAAATGGTTCATTGTTGTTGCAAAAAATAAGAGATGACCCTTCAAAATGAAGGACTTCCCTAGTGGCTCAGACAGTAAAGTGTCTGCCTACAATGTGGGAGACCCAGGTTCAATGCCTGTGTTGGGAAGATCCTCTGGAGAAGGAAATGGCAACCCACTCCAGTACTCTTGCCTGGAAAATCCCATGGATGGAGAAGCCTGGTAGGCTACAGTCCATGGGGTTGCAAAGAGTCAGACATGACTGAGCGACTAAACTTTCACTTTCGCTTCAAAATGATGATTTATTCAATTCTTGGTCAGTCGTGAGGCACCTATGTATCAAGATTTTTACCTTTCTAGTTTGCTCCAAATGCCAAATTACCATAAATGGTAAACCTTGAGTTCTTTGGCAACTTCTCNTAAACTTTCACTTTCGCTTCAAAATGATGATTTATTCAATTCTTGGTCAGTCGTGAGGCACCTATGTATCAAGATTTTTACCTTTCTAGTTTGCTCCAAATGCCAAATTACCATAAATGGTAAACCTTGAGTTCTTTGGCAACTTCTCAGGTAGTTGTAAGAGGTTCAGATTTGGTGACTGCTCTCAACTACTAGGTGTCAAATTCCGATGGCCGCCACTATGTTCCTCACCGTTAAGGATCTTGTCTCCTTTGCAAAACTTCTTGAAACACCACTGCACTGAATGGTTATAGCCATTTCTGGGCCAAATGCATTGTTAATGTTGTGAATTGTCTCCGTAGCTTTACAACCCATTTTGAACTTAAGAAAATCACTCAAATTTGCATTTTGTTTAACATCAGTTCCAGAGTCTAAAATACATATAAAATAAACAAGTAATAAGTCACTAGCAAAAAACATAAAGCTTGCACATTAAAATGATGTATAACTTAATCACATTTATTTAAGAATGTATTCCTATATCAAATGGCAAATTTCAGCAATGTAAACTGCAATTACTTTTGCACCAAACTAATATTTACACAGAAATAGACACATGTTCCCATGAAAATTTAAGGCAAATGAAACATGGTATATAAAATATGCTAATATATTTTAAAGCAATGGTACATTGCCACCTTAAATTGAATGTTATTTTACTTTAAATAAAAGCATTATATGAAATAATAAATGACTCACAAATTTAAAATTTGTTTGGGTAAAACATTAATGAACTCCATAAAATGTAAAATAATATACAGGACTCTGAATATTTTTAAAATTTTATTTAACCAAAGATATACTTATTTTTCCTCAAGTTCAAATATTTCTACTAATTAACATTTTTAATCAAAAAGGATTAGAAGGTTGTTGCTGCTGCTGCTGCTAAGTTGCTTCAGTTGTGTCTGACTCTGTGACACCAAAGATGGCAGCCTACCAGGCTCCCCATTCCCTGGGATTCTCCAGGCAAGAACACTGGAGTGGGTTGCCATTTCCTTCTCCAANATAATATGCAGAAGGGCTGCTTAGAAACTGCTTTGGTAGAAAAGTCTTGATTTTTAATACTGTTTTTAATGCGGAAGCAAAGAAAAGATAAAGCAAAGAGAACTGAACTGGGTTTTCAGCATTTAGAATTTGAGTTTAGCCAATTTAACTGTTGACTAGAGTTAAAAACAAAATCAGTATTCTTCAGAGGAGCAGAATGGAGAGTTTATATGATGTGTCATTGTGTGTAGAATACAATCCAAAATTACTGGATGTATAAAACTTGTTTGATTAGATGATTCACATGAACAAATTTGTGGTAGGGAAATGACAGTGGAAGTCCCCAGCCACCTCTTTCCTGACCATAAGGGAGAGCCACACCAGGCCTTTTCACTTGCAAGATTAATTTGTGGTAGGAGAAGAGATTGGCTTTTTTTTCTCAGAAGACTCTCCAGTAATTACTCCCTTGAGGCCAAAATGGGTCTTGGTGAGAGAAAGTTATGAGTGTCATTCCTACGCGCCCGTTCTGCGTTGTTCAACCCTAACCCTCTAGGAATAAACTAGGCAAGTGTGGCCCCGAGAGAAACTGTCTCCCCCAACCAGGGAGCCTCTGGAGCTTGACCCAGACCTAACCTACCAGGTTTCCACGTTAGGCACTTGCCTCGGGGCTTCTGCACATAGGTCTTATTTCAGGCAACATTCTTTGTAAACGTTGTTTTTTCTGTTCTGTCTGCTATTTCTATAGTCTGGCCCTTCATTGTTTGGCTCCTAAACTATTAATGTAGTCTACTGATTAGTCTCAATACTCAACCTCCAAATTATATTTTATGTTATCGCTTTATAAATACTCATTCTTCCACACACACCCCCCCACCGCCCCACCAAATAAAACCTTCAGTGGGGTCCATGTTTGCATTCTCCACCTTCCATTTCCCTAATGTTTCATTACAAACATTCTTTTCCAGCTGTTTCCTCCTCTTTCCCTTTTTTCATTCCATCCTTCAGTTTCCCTCTTTTTGTAATAATAGCCTTTCGGCGTTTTGTCAATAAGGGATCACATTGGAATTCGAGGTTGGAAGGGGCTATTCTTAGAGCTGCTGAGTATCAGTTTAAGATCTAAGTTTAAGGGGGTATATTCAGCCCCACAGTTGCCTTAAGTTCTGTCGCAACGCCTCAGCGCTTCCCTGGTGGTCCAGTGGCTAAGACTCTGGGCTTCCATTGCAGGGGGTGTGGGTTCTGTCTCTGATTGGGGAACTAGGATCCCACATGCCATGTGGCACAGCCAAAAACCCGAGGGTTTCTCATAAGTGGGGTCACATGGTAGAACAGTAAATCAGTGTCACACATCCTCAGTAGAACTAAGGACTGGTTCCAACAAACTTTTTTTTCTTTATATTTGCCGTCTTCTGTCTTCCTTTTTCCATTTTTTATTCCATCTCAGTCTTCCCTTCTCTCTGTGTTATCTTAGTCTAGCTCTAGTATTAACATATTATAGAGATATAATTATGTCTGTTCTATATGTAGTTTCTCTCCTAACCAGATTTGGTTTCCTGAATGTTGACTTACATGGAAAATTTAGACATATAACATGATATAACACATATCATGATCTTTAGTAATAAGATCATGATAGAGCTATGCCCTGTGCCTAATTTCAATACAAGTGAAATGAGATCCCGGAAAACTTTTCTCCTGGGATTTGAAAAGATTTATCCCTAATGGCATAGCAGGTTCAATCTAAAGCTAAACTATCAAATTACACAATTGGCAAAGTTAAACTGTAGTTCTGTTTTTAGCTAAATCAGTGGCTAATCAGAACTAAGGTCCTGTGTCCCTTAGTTTTTCCCTTGGTCACCTCCTGAAGGATGCTGTGATACATAAGAGAATATTATGTGAAAACCAGTTTGTCAGAAGAATGATATGAGCTTATTTATTTTTGGTGTCCAAGGAACTTAAAAACTGGTCAGCTCCTGAAAAAGATGCACATCGATGATTCCTACCAAGCTTCAGTCTGTCACAAAGCTTACTCTGAAATGGTAAGTCTTGATCTGCTGGGACCACTTTGTGTCTAGTCTGTGTGTTACTATTGGTCTCACTGAGTGAGAGTGGTAACTTAGTAAGTCATAATTACTGGGCCCTCTCTGGTGCCTGTTTTTTTAAAAATTGGATAGCACTCCTTGCTCTTTCTTGAAATTTATGAGTGCATATAAGTAATCGTACAATATGACTGGGTAAAATTTCTGACTGTATGACTTAAGCGCAAACCTTGATTTCTAGACTATACCTAGAAACAATATGCCGATTTTCAGATTTGGCTCCCAACCACATTGCCATAAATGATTTATGATGTAAATGGATCCCCTTAGGAAGGGTAATTAAAGGGTCCTCGACATGTTTTTCTCTCAGGCTTCAGCATTACTGTATAGAAACAAACAGCTTCTTAGGCGCTGTGTCAGTAGACTTGGCTTACAGTCCAGTTTTAACATCTGAACAGGCTGAAGGTACTTGTCCAGGAGTCAGAGGTAACTGCCTGAGTTACAGGGACTGCTGAGCCACAAGCAAAGGCAGAAGCAGCCAGCTCAGCGCTGAGTGGAGACTAACTTGCCCAGCGCAGTGGCAGCCCTGCACTCATCAGCACCCACAGGCTCTGAGCACAAAGGGTGCATCTCCCTCTAGCCTAGCAACTTCTGTGGAAATGAACTCAACTGTTGTGTGATCTTAGGTAACCTATCACATCATCTTGGGGCTAACTTTCTGTATTCTAAAGTAAGAGGGTTAAGTTCATCTCTGGAATGATTAAATATACCTAATAAGCATTTAAATAATTTTATATTTTTGTTATTACATTGATACCTGTTTGATATTAAAACATTTAATGCAGAAATGTATGCTATAGGAAGTAAAATGTCACCATGAAGCCAGCCTCCAGAAGTAATAGTTAATAGTTCAGTGAGCTGCTAAGTCACTTCAGTCATGTCCGACTCTGTGTGACCCCATAGACAGCAGCCCACCAGGCTCCCCTCTCTGGGATTCTCCAGGCAAGAACAGTGGAGTGGGTTGCCATTTCCTCCTCCAATGCATGAAAGTGAAGTCACTCAGTTGTGTCCGACTTCATGACCCCATGGACTGCAGCCTACCAGGCTCCTCCGCCCATGGGATTTTCNCGCAAAGAGTTGGACACGACTGAGTGACTGAACTGAACTGAACTGAACTTGAGTATATTGAGAGTACATATGCATGATCTCTCTCTTTTTTTTTTTTTGGCCATACCACACACAGCATGCAGGATCTCAGTTCCCTTGACAGGGATGGAACCTGCGTCCCCTGCAGTGGAAGCGTGAAGTCTTAACCTCTGGACTACCAGGGAAGTCCCATACGCCATTACTTCTCTTTTAAAGATGCCTTTCAACAATATATCTATAGTGGGTTTTGCTAATTTCATTACTACCCTTTAATCAG
Organism: Neotragus pygmaeus; assembly: GCA_006410875.1. Taxonomy (NCBI): domain Eukaryota; kingdom Metazoa; phylum Chordata; class Mammalia; order Artiodactyla; family Bovidae; genus Neotragus; species Neotragus pygmaeus. The sequence continues at coordinate 473,937 of SJYV01012447.1, read as the reverse complement.
TTCAGTTCGGTCGCTCAGTCGTGTCAGACTCTTTGTGACCCCATGAACCCTTTAATACCTTTGCATAAAAGCAAAGCACTTTCTCTGCTATACTAACTCTGTCCTCACGGTCTCTAACCTCAAATGAGTTAATAACTTTGCAAGCACATCATGGATAATAGAGGGATTTTCATAAAGATTTAATTTACTCAGGAACCCTGAGAAACATGATACCCTAAGTTTAAGAGGAGGGAAAGAGTGCTTTTAGATCATCTGGCAATGGGCATTTGGATCTAGGACTACAAAGCCCAAAGAAGAGGCCAGTCTTGATGGAGGTGGCAATTAAAGCCTCTAGAGTGAATCAATCGTGAAAATGTATATGTTTAAAGTCAAGGACGGGTCAAGGACAAACCCCCCACAAGGATCAATATTTAAATGATGAGCAGAGAAAATAGGGCCATGAAGAGGGCAGAAAAGAAATGGTCAGAGAGGTTGTATCTACTGGACTTCAGTTAAGATGCAGTTTATGAAGTTTCACTGGTGGGAGTAGGGGGTCAAGTATAATCTAGATTAGAGTGGATTAATGAATAGGACAAATGAATTTACGTAGAAAACAGAAATACAGTCACAGATGTAGAAAAACTTATGGCTACCAAGGGGGAACGGAGGCGGGGAGGGATAAATTGGGAGATTGGAATTGACATATACACACTACTTACCATATATAAAATAGATAACTAATGGGGACCTACTGTATCACACAGGGAACTCTACTCAGTACTCTGTAAAGTATCGAAAAGAATCTAGAAGAGTGGATATGTGTGTATGTATAACTGATTCACTTTGCTGGACAATAGAAACTAATGCAACACTGTAAATCAACTGTACTCCAATGAAAATTAATTTTAAAAAAGAATGAATAGGAAGTGAAGAATTGAAGATTTAAAACAGATTATTCCTTCAAGAAGGTTGACTATGCGGACTTCCCTCGTGGTCCAGTGGCTTAAGACTCCAGGCTGCCAATGTAGGGGGCTCCTGTTGAGTCCCTAGCCAGGACACTAGATCCCATAGGCCGCAACTAAGAGTTTGTATACTACACCTAAAGATTCCTCATTATGCAACGAAGATCCTGCATATGGCAACTAAGACCCAGATCAGCCAAATAATTTTTTTTTAAGAGGTTGACTATGAATGGAAAAGGAAATGGTAATATTAGAGGTATAGTAAAGGTCACTGGAGGAGGCCTGTCGCCTTGATTTTAGGTGGGGAGGAACTTTTGCATGTTTAGGGGCTCAAGAGAAAGAACTAGAAGGGAAGGAAAGGTTGAAGATAGCGGGGAGAAGAGAGAATCGGTGGTATAACGTGCCAGGGGATCCAGGAGGGGATGTGACGGTAGTACAAATGTGCGGGGCAGAGGGAGGGCTGACTGGTGGGCCGAGGGGTGATGTGTGCAGGAAGCTGACCTAGTCAGTGTTCATACCCCTTTGATGGAAGTGCTCCCGAAGAGCACTGGTGCTCTCTTAAGTCTTCCCCAGCTGCTAAGGATTCGATCTCAATAATGAACCTCTTACCCTATGTACTGTCTTGGCTGACATTTTTCTCTCTGTTTGCTGAAGGAAAAGTAGCTCTCCCAAAATATGTCAGTTAAATAAGAGGTGATTCTGCTATATTTAAAATGGATAACCAACAAAGACCTACTGTATAGCACACAGAACTCCGCTCAATGTTATGGGGCAGTCTGGATGGGAGGGGAGTTTGGGGGAGAATGGAAACATCTATGTATGTGGCTGAGTTCCTTTGCTGTTCACCTGAAACTATCACAACGCTGTTAATTGGCTATACCCCAGTAGAAAATAAACAGTTAAAAAAATAAATGAGGTAATTTGTTGTGTTTGACCAAAAGAATCAAATGTTAACACAGAAATACAGAGAGGTTATGGGAAGAGAGGGTCCTATATGTGGACTTGGTCGGAATAGAGCTCTTCGTGACTGCTCCCTCTTCTGAGACCATCATAGGTCTGTCCTGTGGGTCTGCCACAGAGCATGGCCAGGAAGGCACAATCAGAGGCCAGGGTGTCACTGGTGACTTAAGCAGATCTTATTGGCCCTAGTCCTAGGACTCCAATCAGGTGCCTGTCAGTTTTCTGCAGAGATGAAAGCCTGCTACTCCATGTGGAGCTTGGCCGTTAATTCACTGACAATTCCAAAGAGGTGATCCAATTGCTTAATAAGCAGTGAAGTGGTGGTGTTTAAAATAGGATGCAGGAGAAGCCTGGGGTGGACCACGAACACAGCCACAGGGACTGATTGGCATCAGCAACAGCAGGGTGACTCCCAAGGGTTTCTTTTCCATCCTCCTGACTGATGAAAGTCTTGGCTCAAGTGTCACCTCCAAAGACAGGCCTTCAAGGACCACCCTATCTAAAATAGCATACCTCTCATAGCCCCCTCTACCCCCTTCTCTGCTTTATTGGTCTTCATTGTACTTATCACTACTTCCTGGAGGGTTTTTTTTTGGGGGGGGTGTTATATTTTTTTGTTGTTTATTCTATATCTGTCCAATCTATCTGAAAATAGATTGCCAGTCTGGTTTGCTCACTGATGTAGCCTCAACAACTAGCACATAACAGATTATTGATATTTTCATGAATACATAAATAGAAATTACAAAGCAGGGCATTTTATTTTACTTGGATTTAATGAAAGTAAAAAGAAATAAGTAAACTGAAGGCATGATTGGAGTGTTCATCCAGGCAGTATTCCGAGTTTGGAGCCATTGTTCAAAGGTTTCGATTTTCCTGCTGAATAATATGAATGAATTAGCACTCCTCAGCTTACTCCCATGTTCCCATTTCTGTGAGCTATATAGTTTACACACTGTCAAGTTTTTAAACATGTATATGATTTTTATTGCCCCACATTTTTTAGTCTTAGTTATACATTTACAGGACTCACATTCTTTTATGCTGAGTTTTGACCTATTCAATAAACAATATGAAGAACTGGAACCATTTGGTGTAGTTTCAGGTGGCTCCATAAAGGTATAACAGTCCTTTATGTCTCCTCTCAGAAAGACTCCAGTGAGAGGCAAAGTGATAGATAAGTGATTTATTAGACTAGGATGCTAGTTAGGCTTACAATCCAGCAGGTGAGAGATGCTGTGCCCTGAGAACTTAGTAGGTTACAGTTTTATAATCAAAGGAAAAAGCAGGGCTGGTAAGAGACCACTTTCTTCCTCATTCTTGGGTGGACATCATGCTTCCATCATCACCTCCTCCAGGTTGGGCAAGGGAGTTTTCTTGTCCCTACAGGGTCAAGCCAGGACTGTTAAGGCACTATGGGAATATTTCAGATCTCAGTGCAATGAGGGTCTTTACTTTGAAATGTTAGCTTCCTGTAAATTATTGTTTTTTACCCATGCAGAGAGCATGACCTAGGGGTCATTAACTTACTGAACTCAGTGGGCAGGATGTAGGTCTCACGCACCCATTATTTTATCGTTTGGGGGTATGTCTCCCGCTTCTTCTGCATGGTTTTGTTGCTAAGCAAGCCTGTTTGGTTTTGCGGTTAAGAAAGCCTGCTTTCTTGAGTGATCATTAACTTACAGGGGTTTACCATATTTTTCTACTTAGAATCCTCTAGTGGGATTAACTAGTTAATCACCTACTTTGTCCCTTTGCCCTATCAGAATCACCGACATCAAAATTTAACTTTCAAAGAATAAGTAAAACGAAGTTCCGTTCTTGTGTCAGTGATTAGTGTTTGGGGAAAGACAATATTTACACCATGTTAGCTCTGGCTCTAGCATCTATTCGCCTCTGGACCTGGACTGCAGGGCCGCCCGCCCCGATGGCGCAGTGCAGACAGGAGCCGCCAGGGGCCGCCACTTCCAGCCGCTCCCCATAGCAGCCGCTCTGTGCGTCGCCTGCGCAGAGCGTAAGGGGATACTGAACCCGAGGGCACGGCGCAGTGCATCCTGGGTCGGCGTAGTCATGGCGGCTCGTGTCCTTTGCGCCTGTGTCCGCCGATTTCCCACGGCCTTCGCGCCGCTGCCCAGGCTCCCCACGCTAGCCGCGGCCCGGCCGCTTAGCACTACCCTCTTCGCCGCGGAGACCCGGACGAGGCCTGGGGCTCCGCTGCCGGCCTTGGTGCTCGCGCAGGTGACTGGCGGTGACTTTGTCGTGGGGCTTGGCTGGGGTCAGGCGTCGGGCCCACTCGGGTGAGAGGGAGGGGCCAGGCAGCGGGGCCGCGGCTACTGTGGCTCCGGTTGGTGGGGATGACCAGGGGACACCTGCTCGCTCCCTCTCCCACTGCCTAACGGTGCTTGGTTGACCCCTGCCGGCACTCGGGTGACCTAGAGATTGTGAACAAGAGCACAGAGCTGGAGTCAAACACCCCTGGGTTCGAATGCAGGTTGCCTCTGAACGGAACTTTGGACAAACCAGGTACCTTCTCCCAGCCTGTCTGAATCGTAAAACTCTACCTTGTGCAGTTCCAACGAGGTTTAGAGGAGATCATACTTTTAGAATGTCGAGCTCGGTGCTTGGTAAGCTCTCAAAAATACCGGTCGCCGTTAGTCGTAGTGATAATGATAAATACCGTGATGGCTTTCTAGGGAAAAACTAATGACTGGGTGCAAAGAGGAAGACACGCCGCCCTACAGCTTTCTCCACAGCACTTCTCTCCCTAGATTTCTCCCTGTGGCACCTTTTGCTTGTTTTGGGGTCTCCTGCAAATAAGGATAGGAAGCACGTTAGTTTTTAAGTTTTTTTTAATCTGATGAAACCTTTTAGAGGCTGAATTTCTCCTTATGTTAATGATTCTCAACCTTAGTTGCACATTCAAATCACCTGGGTAGCTTAAAAATAGGTATGTTCCTCGTGGGCCCCCCACCTATCTGATTTACCTCCTCTGTGATGAGGCACTGACATGTGTACTCTGTAAGTTCCCCAGGTGACTCTGAAGTGCATCAAGGTTAAGAACTATTGTCTTAAGGGTAGACAGATTCCCAAAGTTAAATAGAGAATGCTCTTTTCAAACTCTAGGACTTAATGTAATTGTAGTTTCAACCTCCAGTAAGGTATTAGAATAAAACCTAAGAATGCCCAGGCCAAATCAATTAAAATCTGTAGCAGTCCAACGTGGTCATCTGTTTTTAATAAAGTTGTCAGTGATTCTTATGTGCAGCCATTGTCAAGATTTACTGACAGTGTAGTAGATTCATCCAGGGGGCATTGTCCTGTCAGTGAATCAAAAAGTTAAAAGTGTCACCTTGATGTTGAAAGAGCAGTGTATATAGTTACCGTTTTGTTCCTGAGACCAACTTCAGTGTCAGGCTAAGAGGCAAAGTGATAATTCCTTATTCTTGGGGCATTGCTCTTCAGACTTGATTGTGTGCTCTGATCACTTGCATTAAAATATAGATTCTGGAAAAGGGCCTGAGAGTCTTCATTTCCAGTGGCCTTCCAGAAGATCCTGCTGCTGCTGCTGCTTGGACCGTGCCTTGAATTGCAAGGTGCTCAGAGAGGTTCCACTACCCCTGCTGGGTTTACATACACAGCAGAGTAGCCATTTTCTTTATGCTTACAGAGTGGTTTTGACTAAGTGCTCCCATTTAGCTACCTTATATCCTTTTTGGATTAAACTGGAGAGTAAATACTTGTTCCTTCAAAGAAATTGAGGGACTGTGTGCCAGGCCTTATGCTAGCAGTTGAGAGATAGAGATGCATACAAGAAAGATATCAATTCATGTCTTCATTGGACACGTGGCAGCTATGTTAACCTTGCCAGCTTAGTCCCTGCTGTGCGGTTTTCCCTAGGTGGTTTCTGACATTATTTTCCCTTCGTTCATCTCTCATTCCACCTTGTTGGGAACTTTCTCTATCAAATCATTAAATGTTGGTAAGGTCAAGAGACCACTTGCCACACACTCTCCCTCGCCCATCTCTTCGCTCTCTTGGTTTCTGTTACCGCTTGTATGCCAGTCACCCCAAACTTCCCCCTCTAGTCTTTGTTCATTTCATCTGAACCTTTGCTCATTCTGCCTATTCTGTTTTGTCAGCTTTTGCCTCCTCAAATCCATCCACTATGCAGACCCTGGAACAACTAGTTATTCATTTATATTCTAATTTTTTTCCCCTGAAAAAAGGAGCCGAAGCAGCTTTCCTGGATATAAAAATAAAACAATATAAAATAGAAGGTACCAAAAAAAAAAAAAAAGATGTAGTGGCCTAAAAATGGGACCCTGAAGTCTTTTACTTGACCCAGAGCCCTGAATCTAGACAGGCAGCCAGAATACAGAGAATTTCCTAAGAGTTCTTGTGCAGGGAAAGCTCAGCTGTTCCTGGTACTGGAACCAGACTGACACGTGTGGTGGTGATGGACTTGGGGCTGCAGTCTGACCACGTCATTCATTCCCGAGTCTCGTATCTCTACCCTCATTGGCTCTCAAGGATTGAATGACAACTTCTGTTACTGAAGCAACCTACAAATACCTGTCATGGCCCTTGCCACATTTTTGTTGAAATGATCTGTTTGGATTAGTCTTTCCCATTAGACCATAGGCTTCTCCAAGGGTAGATGTCTTTATGTTTGTGGATCCAGCCCACTGCACCGTGCTTGGCACATAAGATAAAGCTCAAAGGCTGCTGAGCCAGGCAGGTAATAGGTAAAGGCAAGGCATTGCTGTTTGAGGACAGGTGTGTGTGCAGTGCAGCAGAAGAGTGGATTGATGAGAACCGCAGTGAGCATGGTCCTGAAGGCAGCGGCTTCCCATGCAGTGGGGGTGGATGTAGTGGCACATGCAGAGGCCAGGATGAGCCCAGCACTTAGTGTTGACCTTCCGGTGCCTGTGAAAGGGAGAGACCTAAGTTGAAGCGGGAAGACAGGTATATGGAAGGGTTCTCATTCACCCACAGAGGAATGTGGATGTTCTCTGTCTGGGTCACAGGGAGTAAAGATTAATGCAATTTGTTGAAGGAACATTTGAGACCTTCCCTCCCACTTATTTGGGTGACCCAGTAAACATGATGGTGAGAGCATGGGGAGAGTGGAGGCTGGCTCTGAGGTTTCCGGCTAGAGCCCCAGGGGTTGGAGAAGGAATGGAGGTCTGCAAGCAGGTGTTTTGGAGACAGGTAAGGAATTTATAACCAAACTGAGGGTGGGATGCCTGCTACCTGGGTAGAGCCATCCAGGGGGTAATTTGCAGAGATGGTCTTTAAAGCCACCTAGGTTCCTCTGAGTTCCCCTCAGAGATGGACCCAGTTCAGGGTAAGATGGATATTAATAGAAACTACTATGGTTTATTCCTGCTGGTTCACAGGGTTGGGTCCTCATTCTTTTCCTGCAGACAGTGGCTTCTCTGATGTCTGAGGGAGGTGATTTTGTTGCATATAATTGTTAAGTGTAGACCTTGGGGAAGAATAATTAACACCAGAAACAATGTTGGCTGTTGGGGACACTTTTCAGAAGTGCTTGTCCACTCTTTTTAATGGCTGAGATCCAGCAGAAAGGAGGCAGTAAGACCCTTCAGGAGGCCATTCTGGGAGACCTGGGGCAAGATGCCTAACCTTTTGTCTCAGTTTCCTCACCTGTAAAACAGGCTTATTCTTAGCTCTAAAGGAGATGACATATGTAAAGTGCTGTGGGCACTACTGTAACCTGATAGGAAATCAGTAAAGAGACAAGAAAGGGAAGGAGTCAGTCGAGTACTTTGGGCTACACTACTGCTTCACTCTCAAACTGGCAGGTCACTGCCATCCTGAGCCTGCTGCTGCTACGTCACTTCAGTGGTGTCCAACTCTGTGCAACCCCATAGATGACAGTCCACCAGGCTACTCTGTCGTGGCATTCTCCAGGCAAGAACACTGGAGTGGGTTGCCATTTCCTTCTCCAATCCATGAAAATGCAAGTGCAAGGGAAGTCGCTCAGTCATGTCCAACTTTTCGCGACCCCATGGACTGCAGCCCACCAGGCTTCTCCATCCATGGGATTTTCCAGGCAAGAATACTGGAGTGGGGTGCCATTGCCTTCTCTGCCTGCGCCTACTAGACAACCCTGAATAATACTACTCTGTATGTGCCAGGCAGTGTTCTAAGCCCTCTACGTTTCATTATCTTCTTGATGCTTCAACAATCCTGTGAACTTGGGTGCTATTGTTTCAGTTCAGTTGCTCAGTCGTGTCCGACTCTTTGCGACCCCATGAACTGCAGCACGCCAGGCCTCCCTGTCCATCACCAACTCCTGGAGTTCACTCAAACTCATGTCCATTGAGTTAGTGATGCCATCCAACCATCTCATCCTCTGTCGTCCCCTTCTCCTCCTGCCCTCAATCTTTGCCAGCATCGGGGTCTTTTCAAAAGAGTCAGCTCTTCGCATCAGGTGGCCAAAGTATTGGAATTTCAGCTTTAGCATCAGTCCTTCCAATGAACACCCAGGACTGATCTCCTTTAGGATGGACTGGTTGGATCTCCTTGTAGTCCAAGGGACTCTGAAGAGTCTTCTCCAACACCACAGTTCAAACGCATCACTTCTTTGGCTCTCAGCCTTCTTCACAGTCCAACTCTTACATCCATGTGTGACTACTGGAAAAACCATAGCCTTGACTAGACAGACCTTTGTTGTTTATGGTCACTTAACAGATAAGGAAAACTAGGGCATAGCAAGATGAAATAACTTGCCCAAGGCCAAACAGCTAGTAACAAAGAGCTAGTGCTGGGATACTTTCTCTTTCCAGAGCCTGAGTTCCCACAGTGATACACCCTCCTGTTTCCTGCACAGCCCACTGCAGCCACCTTTTGAGACTGGCCTGTGGTTTCCAGGTGGGGCCCTGTTTAATCTCAATTTATGCAGGTCAGGAAGCAACAGTTAGAACTGGACGTGGAACAACAGACTGGTTCCAAATAGGAAAAGGAGTACGTCAAGGCTGTATATTGTCACTCTGTTTATTTAATTTATATTTAGAGTACATCATGAGAAACACTGGGCTGGCTGAAGCACAGGCTGGAATCAAGATTTCCAGGAGAAATATCGATAACCTCAGATATGCAGATGACACCACCCTTATGGCAGAAAGTGAAGAGGAACTAAAAAGTCTGTTGAAAGTGAAAGAGAAGAGTTAAAAAGTTGGCTTAAAGCTCAACATCCAGAAAACTAAGATCATAGCATCTGGTCCCATTATTTCATGAGAAATAGATGGGGAAACAGTGGAAACAGTGTCAGATTTTATTTGGGCGGGGGGGCTCCAAAATCACTGCAGATGGTGACTGCAGCCATGAAATCAAAAGACGCTTACTCCNGTATGTGCCAGGCAGTGTTCTAAGCCCTCTACGTTTCATTATCTTCTTGATGCTTCAACAATCCTGTGAACTTGGGTGCTATTGTTTCAGTTCAGTTGCTCAGTCGTGTCCGACTCTTTGCGACCCCATGAACTGCAGCACGCCAGGCCTCCCTGTCCATCACCAACTCCTGGAGTTCACTCAAACTCATGTCCATTGAGTTAGTGATGCCATCCAACCATCTCATCCTCTGTCGTCCCCTTCTCCTCCTGCCCTCAATCTTTGCCAGCATCGGGGTCTTTTCAAAAGAGTCAGCTCTTCGCATCAGGTGGCCAAAGTATTGGAATTTCAGCTTTAGCATCAGTCCTTCCAATGAACACCCAGGACTGATCTCCTTTAGGATGGACTGGTTGGATCTCCTTGTAGTCCAAGGGACTCTGAAGAGTCTTCTCCAACACCACAGTTCAAACGCATCACTTCTTTGGCTCTCAGCCTTCTTCACAGTCCAACTCTTACATCCATGTGTGACTACTGGAAAAACCATAGCCTTGACTAGACAGACCTTTGTTGTTTATGGTCACTTAACAGATAAGGAAAACTAGGGCATAGCAAGATTAAATAACTTGCCCAAGGCCAAACAGCTAGTAACAAAGAGCTAGTGCTGGGATACTTTCTCTTTCCAGAGCCTGAGTTCCCACAGTGATACACCCTCCTGTTTCCTGCACAGCCCACTGCAGCCACCTTTTGAGACTGGCCTGTGGTTTCCAGGTGGGGCCCTGTTTAATCTCAATTTATGCAGGTCAGGAAGCAACAGTTAGAACTGGACGTGGAACAACAGACTGGTTCCAAATAGGAAAAGGAGTACGTCAAGGCTGTATATTGTCACTCTGTTTATTTAATTTATATTTAGAGTACATCATGAGAAACACTGGGCTGGCTGAAGCACAGGCTGGAATCAAGATTTCCAGGAGAAATATCGATAACCTCAGATATGCAGATGACACCACCCTTATGGCAGAAAGTGAAGAGGAACTAAAAAGTCTGTTGAAAGTGAAAGAGAAGAGTTAAAAAGTTGGCTTAAAGCTCAACATCCAGAAAACTAAGATCATAGCATCTGGTCCCATTATTTCATGAGAAATAGATGGGGAAACAGTGGAAACAGTGTCAGATTTTATTTGGGCGGGGGGGCTCCAAAATCACTGCAGATGGTGACTGCAGCCATGAAATCAAAAGACGCTTACTCCTTGGAAGGAAAGTTATGACCAATCTAGATAGCATATTAAAAAGTAGAGACATTACTTTGTCAACAAAGATCCGTCTAGTCAAGGCTATGGTTTTTCCAGTGGTCATGTATGGATGTGAGAGTTGGACTGTGAAGAAAGCTGAGCGCCGAAGAATTGATGCGTTTGAACTGGGTGTTGGAGAAGACTCTTGAGAGTCCCTTGGACTGCAAGGAGATCCAACCAGTCCATCCTAAAGTAGATCAGTCCTGGGTGTTCATTGGAAGGACTGATGCTAAAGCTGGAACTCCAATACTTCGCCACCTGATGGAAAAGACCCTGATGCTGGGAAAGATTGAGGGCAGGAGANTCCAACCAGTCCATCCTAAAGTAGATCAGTCCTGGGTGTTCATTGGAAGGACTGATGCTAAAGCTGGAACTCCAATACTTCGCCACCTGATGGAAAAGACCCTGATGCTGGGAAAGATTGAGGGCAGGAGAAGGGGAAGACAGAGAATGAGATGGTTGGATGGCGTCACCGACTTGATGGACATGGGTTTTTGTGGACTCCGGGAGTTGGTGATGGACAGGGAGGCCTGGTGTGCTGTGGTTCATGGGGTCGCGAAGAGTCAGACACAACTGAGCGACTGAACTGAAGGGAACTGACTGAATCACAGGGAACCTACCTGGCCGCTGCAGGCAGTTGCCAGTGCTCCTGGGTCGATGCTGACACCTAGTGGGCCACTTGGGTAGCTGCATGTGAACGTGCCCTCACCAGCCTCTTCCCTTGGGCGCCGTGCATGTCAGCCTCCCGTCTCACCCTTTCCCAGGGTAATTCACCTCGTACCACTTCTTGCTGTGCTACACACAGAAGAGGCCTCTGTTAGATCCTCCCACCTCAGATTTCTTTTCTCTCATTACCGGTATTAACTCGTCTTCTCCCTCTTTCTCTTTAGTCCTTTTTGCTTCTTCCCTTTTGTTTGTGGTTTGGAAACCTTTTCTAGTCATTGTTGATAAGTTGGCCTGTGGCATCCCCAGATCAGAGGTCTCCTTAATCTAACATGCTGTAATCGGAAAGGAAAGGAGACCATGAATGGAAACAAGAAGAACACGTGCTCTGATCTCTTTAGCTTGCTGATTAAACCTGATTCCAATACTTGATTTTCCTTTTTTGCAAGATAAATGTTCCTTAAACAGATGTGTACTGATTTGGTTAATTGGCAGCTTTTTTGTTTGTTTTTTAATCATTTGTTTTTATGGTTGTGCTGGGTCTTCGTTGCCGCGAGGGCTTTTCTTTAGCTGCAGAGAGCAGGGACTGCTCTTTAGTTGCAGCGCGTGGGCTTCTCACTGCAGTGATTTCTCTTGCTGCTCTAGGGCACTCAGGCGTCAGTAACTGTGGCACATGGGCTCAGGAAGTGTGGCTCCCCGGCTCTAGAGCACAGGCTCAATAGTTGAGGCGCACAGGCTTAGTTGCTTGGCGGATGTGGGATCCTCCTGCATCAGGAATCAAACTGATGTCTCCTGCGTTGGCAGGCGGATTCCACTGAGCCACCAGGGAAGCTCCAGCAGTTTTTAAAAATACATTTATTTTGGTTGCGCTGGGTCTTTACTGCTGTGCAGAGGCTTCTAGTTGTGGCAGGCAGGGAGGCAGGCATTTCTAATTGAAATGCACTCTCACTGAGGTGGCTTCTTGTTGCAGAGCACAAGCTCTAGGGCAAGGGCTCAGTAATTGTGGCACACAGGCTTTGTTGCCCTCAGGCGTGTGGGATATTCCTGGACCAGGACTTGAATCTGTCCCCTGCACTGGCTGGTGGATTCTTAACCACTGGGCTACCAGGGAAGTCCTGGCAGTGTTTGGTTTTGGGTTTGTTTTTTTTTTTTTTAACAAATTTTCATAGACCTTTGTGACTGGAGGACCTTAATCCCAAAAAGGAAACCCACTTCCTATGGGTTTCTATCCCCTAAGAACTCCAAACTGCAGACCTAAAATCAACTTCAGAAGGTGAACACACCAGTTGAGGTTAAAGACTTCTGTACTACGAACTGCCAGACGGCTGTCTCACTTTCCCCTCTTGTGCCCCATGCCTTCCATGGCCTTAAGTCTGCTGATCTGTGACTTGGACTCCCTTTCACATTCTGTGAAGGAATCCAGTCAAGACCGTCATATCTAGTTGAATTCCAAGTGGGCTAAGATCAGAAATTTGAGATATTACACAATCATGGCAAAGATCAGAATGTCGTTATTTAGTGGGTAGAACAAGGCAAGCCCACTTGGAAGGAAACCAGATTGGAAACTAATGCCTGCGAACTCATCATCCTCTTCTTTGGGTTCATAGCTGGCTTCATTTGTCTTGGCCAAAGTCTATAATTACCAGCAGGGCCGAATTAGACACTTGTGGTGTGTGATTCTTAGTGTCAGTTCACCCTGACAGCTCTTCGGAGGAATTATTTTGCCTTGGGTATTAAAAGGGTAGTGGGCTGCTTGAGATGTGAGAAGCGTTAGGGTCCTCTGCAGACTCTAGATGATTTGAGTGGCAGTTTCACTGAGTGGGACAAATGTCCCAAAGCCTGGACGCCGACCAGAGGAGAGAAGAGTGCCTGTCCTGACTCAGAGGAAAGATCTTTTTTTCGGCCACACCATGTGGGATCCTAGTTTCCTGACCCGGGATGGAACTCGAGCACCTTGCATTGGAAACATGGAGTTCCAACCACTGAACTGCTAGGGAAGTCCCAAGAAATCCATTTTTATGCTGTTGAACTGCTATGGCTTCTGATTCTACCCTGCATTAGGCGTCTGTGTGTCCTGGTGGCCACAGTGAGCCTCCCTGGAGGTGGATTTGCTAGCCCCGTGAAAGCTCTGTGAAAGACATCTGTAGCCGGTGCCTTCTCGAGAGGCATTTTGGGCTCCACAGCAGCGCTTCCCTTATCCCTTGCTCTAGGTTCCAAGCAGAGTTACACAACTGTGCCGCCAGTATAGCGACGCACCCCCTTTGACATTGGAGGGAATCAAGGACCGTGTTCTTTACGTCTTGAAACTCTATGACAAGATTGACCCAGAAAAGGTAATTGATGTGGTTTAAATGATTTTTCTTTAAATGTGTATTTAATCACATGGTACAATATCAATTAAAGACAAGGTGATAATAGACACTGTGTGCCATTCCTGAGGGAGCAGGATGTCACTTCTAAGGTGTGGTGTCTTGGCAGTAAGGCAGCAAGGAAAAACAGACTCTCAGATGTCATTCAGAACAGTGATCAAAGATCATTGTAAAATGTACAAAGTCAGTTCATCATTAATATATATTGCTATTTCAAAATTAATGTTGAATAAGTTAACATATAAAGCACACCAAGTGTGTGTTGCCACAGGTTAAAAGTATAATATTATTAATTGTTATGGCTCTTGATATTTAAAATATGACCTCTTTATATTAAAAAAAAAAATTCTTCGTAATGATTAAGTGACATTTCACCATTCAGTTATTTTGAGAAGCAAGTGTTCTCACAGACTGAATTTTGCATTTTGTGTTCTTTTCTTGTAGCTTTCAGTAAATTCCCATTTTATGAAAGACCTGGGCTTAGACAGTTTGGACCAAGTGGAGATTATCATGGCCATGGAGGACGAATTTGGTAACGCACAGGCGGGATCTTGGTTCTTGATTTAGGTCGATTAAATGCAGAAAAATGCTGGGAGTCTGTTGGGGATTTGCAATTGTAGTGCGCTACCCCCAACCTCGACTGGCTTACTGTCGGATGAAGTACACGTCAGGGACAGTGTATTTAATAATATTGGGGAAGCAGGTCAGCAGAGCGCCCAGTGCAGTACCAAGGGCTCAGTGACGAGAAGAGGCCTGGGGGAGCATGGGCCTCAGATTCTTGGGGTGGGGCTCCTAGATGAAGGGCGTAGCCTTCACCTGACGGCTGATGACAGCTTGGAGCACCCTCCCCACCAGTGAGCTAGACCTAAGTGTCCATGTCTAGAAAAGCACCAGGTGTGCCTAGGTTAGGATGTGGTGCCTGTACACACACCCATATACACGTCTTGGTTTCCTGCAGCGCTTTCCATGCATATTCCCAAGTTACCCTTGTCTGGGATGGTTAGTTATACAAATGAGACTGTTACGAGGTTCCACGGCTCATTTAGGGGGTGAACTGCCTATCATCTGGTACATAACAGGCTCACAAATGGGATTCGAGATTGTTGGACATTTTTGATGTGCTTATGCATGTTTTTGAAGGGTTAGATGCTTTCGGTTCTAAAAGATTTGCTTTTTCTACACTCATGCATTGTCGTAAATTTCACTTTCAGGGTTTGAGATTCCTGATATAGATGCGGAGAAGCTAATGTGCCCACAAGAAATTGTAGATTACATTGCAGATAAGAAGGATGTATACGAATAAAATATCAGGTAAATACTTTGTTTTATTGTTCTCCCATAGAATTAATCTCTCCATGGTTCTTCAATAAAAACTTAGGGAGAAATGGAAAAATGGAAGTGCTTGACAGATTTTCAGGAGTTATAAAATGCAGGTACCTTGTGGTTATCTGCTGCTCCAAGGGGGCCAACCCTACTGATCATATTTCTCCAGAGGGATTGACAGCAGTTCATTCCTAGACAGGACTCTCTGTCAGCCCTCCTCTTAAAAGCAGACTGGTGCTAAAAAAGTGAGCAAGGTCACCCTGAAGCAGAGGCCTTTGCCTCCCTCAGTTACCCGTCCACCCCAAGGCCTTCCAGCCTGCAGTCCCGGAAGCTGAGATGGCCTGGTTCCTAAGTAGGCAGGAGAGGCCTTCTGGGTAGGAGCATGAACTCCGGCGACAGATGCCTGAGCTGACGCAGCATTGCCGCATCCTGTGAGCCTGGGATCTTGGGCAGACTGTGTAGCCTCCGTAGCCTCAGTTTCCTCATGTGTAAAATGGGGGTATGACAGGGCCTACTTGGGGCTTTCGTGAAGGTAAAACTGTGTAGTGTGTGTAAGTCATTTAACACAGTGCCTGAAGTAAAGAAGCCTCTTAATATTAGCTGTTATTCTTTAGGCTATAGAATAAGTGATCAGACTTTAAAAATAAAACATTGTATTTGTGTCTGTAACGTTAGTTTACCCTGATTTAGCACCTCAGAGATTATCACTTAAAGTTAGTAACACCAGAGAGAATTTACTTTGTCTTTTGAATTTACTTTGTCTTTTGCCAGACCCCTTTGCCTCACTGAGAGAAGGCTGAGAAGATGCTGGCAAGAGTCTGGCAGTGAGAACACATTTCTGCATCATTGCTGACTTTGAGAGTAATTCTGTTTAGACTTGTATTTAAATTGTCTTAAGTGTTTTTGCCCTTTGAAAATAAATCTGTAAAACCAAGATTTTTCTCAGTCTTCAGTTTTTTATGTCTGGAGTGCTTTTTTTTAATAGATTGACATTGCTTAGCATTTTTAAAGATTAGTCTGTCACTGGTATTCATGGATATCAGAAATATAACTTTTTCAGCAGAGTGCTTGAAATAAGTTTCTCTCTGACCACCTTCAGTATGAGGAAGGAATTAGTGATAAAAGGATGTTTTGCCTCAAAAATACTTGGTGCCCCCGTTAGTTTACTGATTATTCCTCGTATCAGCTGACACCAGTGTGTGGGACTAATTTTTCATCCCTGTCCCAAGGATCCATTTCTGAATTAATGGCATTTAGTAATTTTGGTAATTTAGTAATTTGGGGAAGATAAAAGGTTCTCTTTCCCCCTAGGTTGCTTTGACTTTGTGTCTGTTTGTCATACATCAGTAACAACCCTGTTCCTTTTATTCCTAGGTCTTTGGAGTTGATGTAGGCAACTCAGCTCTTGGAGGCTTAACTTGAGACAACTATCCTAAAATACTTGCTTTACTTTTAGCGGAACTTCTAGTATGCAGGAGGAAGGGGATCAAAATCTTGTACTTGCATTGTTACAGAGGTACAGGGACTGGCTGTGTGATCCTCAGCCAGCAGAGAATCTCGTGGCTAAGGGACAAGGTGACAGGACTCTGCAGTCTGGTGTGGGGTTTGGGCCACACACCTGCTTCTCCTGGAGGTACGTGGTGTTGCCAGTTCCTTCTGTGTCACTTAGAACTACTATGGACAAGAAAGCAGTCCCATTTCCCTCCTTTCTAAGTAAACAGGAAGCATTCATTGCTATGCTACTTTTTTTTTTTAAGCACTTAAGATATTCTTGGAAACTGTGAAATTGGAGCATAAGGGACTGCCTCTTTCCCAGCTGCATTTATTCAACAAATAGTTTGAGTGCTTACTAGGCACTAGAGATCTAACAGGCAAAAAAACAGGCTGCACAGGACTCCTGATTGGAACATACCTTAATTTAATATCTGGGGCAAATGTCCTGGCTGTTTTATCACCCATAGCAACTACACATTTTGCCAAAAATTGCAAATGTGTTTGTTGCTGCCTAAAATCCTGAAGTCAGCAGTACTGCCACTAAAGAGATTGCTAAAATCTTAACCACATACCTACTGTGAAATGGCCCACTCATAACCATTCTGTGGTGGTTCTAAGTCTTAAAAGAGCCAGAATGAGGTGGGGGAGGGGTGGGGAGAACAACCACACACTATTTGGTGATAGTGGTATTTAGGATCTGGGTGCATGTTCAAACAGCAAAGGCCTTTCTGGTCTAAAAACAGGCTGTAAAGTTCTTTGAGAAACCGGTGTGCCCCTATACATAGGCAGCAAAAAGGCCAAATACAGCATTCCAAAGTGTGTCAATCAGAATAAACAGGAGGATCAGTGTGTCTGCTGCAGGCAGGTCCCTTTGGGAAGGGGCGGCTGGGAGGCCTGTCACGACTAGCGTCTGGGCCCAGTACTGTTCTGTCTCCTCCGAATAGCCGGGGCACTCATGCACCCAAGGTAACTACGGTGTGCCGGCCATTGCGGAGCACTCCTCCAGGCTGGGCCTTGGGTCACAAGTGGAGAGTCTGCTCACCGGAAGCTCACCATCTGGTAAAGGAGACCATGAAAATCCATGTGATGTTTTACATTCGGCATCACCACTGACACCAAGCATTGGACAGGTCACCTTTGTGGTATTCTTCATCCAACTGATCATGAAACAAATCCAGAGGGTGGGACTTTAAAAAAAACAGTGACATGGAACAGAAAGGACAGGGTAACTAAATTAAAGGAGACCAGAGACACGTTAACTTCTCGGGAAATGTGAAGCTTGAAAGGTTTGGGGGAAAAAACAGGACATTTTGAGGACAACTGGACTCTACACAGGTGATAAAACAATGTTAAATTTCTTACATATTATCAGTATTGTGTAGTAAACTAACCTTATGCTCAGGAGAACTTAGAAGTGAAGCAGCAAGATGTCTGCAGGTGACTTTATCTGGCTGCTCCAGGTGTTAGTTGTGGTATGTGGGATGATGTAGTTCCCTGATCAGGTATTGAACCTGGGCCCCTGGCATTGGGAGCTTGAAGTGTTAGCCACTGGACCACCAGGGAAGTCCCTGCAGGTAACTTTTGAATGGTTCAGGAAAAAGAAACAAAAAAGAAACGGTAGCACAGTGTCAACAGATGGTGACTAGGTGACAGCCCGTCAACTATCCTGTTTGAAATGTGTTGAGAAGACAACATGATAGGGTGTTATGGACGGCGTTCAGCTGGATATCCCACAGTGTGGGTTCGGTTCAATGGGAACAACTTTACACAATGAAAAATTGGTATTTTATTTGAAAAGTGAAAGTGAGTCACTCAGTCCTGTCTGACTCTTTGCAACCCTATGGACTATACAGTCCATGGAATTCTCAGCCAGAATACTAGAGTGGGTAGCCTTTTCCTTCTCCAGGGGACCTTCTCAACCCAGGTATCGAACCCGGGTCTCCCACATTGCTGGCGGATTCTTTACCAGCTGAGCCACAGGACAGACTATAAACAGCAGGATGCCATTTCCATACGGCACATACCAAAATGCTCTATTACCACCATGTGGTAGAAATACTTTGGCTTAGTTTTGTTAATCAGTGTTTTCTAAATATAAACACATGTTGTGTAAAAAGTAAGAAATCTGTGAAAACTGGGAGTTCATTAGGAGCCAAGGCTTGGGAAAGGCATTCCCAAGCGGTGAAGCCTGGGCCGTATCCCTAAGGCTCCGCCGAGGTCAGCCCCGAGGCACGGGCAGGAGCCACGGCAGCACGGCAGCACCGCGTGAGCAGAGGAGGTGACATGCCGGGGTTATGACTAGAGGGTGGAATCCTGGGCGGGGTGGCCTCTGGTTAAAGCGGTGGCTGGGATCAGGTCACGAAGCAGGGCCTCACTTGTCTGGTAAGGAACTTGCAGGCAGCAGGCGCAGGATTTCCCAGAGCAGATGCAGTCAGACATACTTGAGCTCAGTGGCTGGCAGCTGGCTGTGCAAAGGGTAAACTGAAGGGGATCAAAGTGCTGGGTACTAGAAGAACCCACGAGAAAGATGCGGATTTGGAGGTTGGGATAAAGAGAAGAGGGATTGCAAAAATACTGAGGATAAAAATAGCAGGTGGTCAGATGACAGAGGAAGTGAGAGTCTAGGGTATCTCTCAAGTTCATGGCTTGGGCTACTGGTCCTGGGTGAACTGCTGTCTGTAAGAGGGAAGAGAGGAGAGTCAGACTGAAGAGATACAGGGGCTTCCCTGGTGGCCCAGCCAGTTAAGACTCCATGCTTCCATTGAACCGGGACGCGGGTTCAGTCCCTGATCAGGGAACTAAAATCTGGCAAGCCACATGGAGTGGCCAAAAAGGAAAAGGAAAGGGATATCGTTTCAGTTTGGGATGTTGGATTTACTTGTGGGATACCCAAACAGATGACAGATAATGATCTAGAACTCTAGGCTGGAGTATATTTGTGAGGTGCCTCCTCTGGACCTGCTCCCTCCTGCTTTGAAGTTCCTCTGTGGATACCCCGAGTCTGATGAGGGATTTACGTGGGAAAGACTGACCCTCTGCTCATGAGATGGCCTCTTGGTGCTTAAGCGTAAAGTGGACTCTGCTTCCTCCAGGGATGGAACACAGCTGGTGTGGAGAGCTAGAACTACGTTGAGACTTACCTATCACTTGAGATTTCTCTATCAAGCCCATGTACTATTTACCATCTCGATTTTTAAAATGGTGGCCAAGCAATAAATATCAAGGTTCAAAGTTAAAAAAACAACTCACAAACATATGTTAGTACCCTCAAGATAAACCAGGGAGAAAAAAGAAAAAATATGAAAGCAAAACAAAGCAGCCAAGCTCTTTCCTAAGTTCTCAGCAATAAGACCAGCATCTTGGAGCACAGACTCTGGGGTCAGGCACATCTGGATTCTGAATCACAGCTTCGGTCTGTGACAGGCATGTGACCTTGGCTAGGTCTCTTCTCAGTTTCCTCCGATGGGTAAAGGGGTGGACAAGAGGTGATGGAGTGGTGACAACAGAATGCACATACTTTGTGCTGGTGCCTGGCAGTGGACAGACTCAATGCAAGAGCTGATGTTAAACAACGTGCCCGCCCTGGAGAGAGGGTTCAGGAGCAACCATTCTTCACCGAGGCCGGAGCCCTGCAGAAGGTCCTTTCCCAGGAACGGGCCTGGCGCAGAGCATGAGGCCCAAAGCCTGCCGGGTGGTCTGCCGCGGTCTTCTACAGGCTGGAGTGTTCATCTGAAAGCCCCAGACTCACAGTGAACTGAAGTCACCGGGAACAACACATCTCAGATGCTAAGGTTATTGTGTGTTTGTGGAGGGCAGGGTAACATGCCAGTAAGAGCCCTGTCTGGTATGTCTACTCTGGAATTCTCGGGCAAGAAAACACTTCTCTTTCCCTTGGGGTTGCTTCTGCTAGAAGCTGAGTCAACAGAGAACAAAACAGAGCTGAGAGCTAGAGGGTCAGGCGCCCACTGCGACTTGGGGGTCCACACAGGCCTAGGTCTGACACTGGACTTTCTGGTTACAATCCCCTTGTGTAATTCACATGAACTGGGTTTGTCCTCAGTCGTGGATCCCTGCAGTCAGCAAGTCTCACATGTGGGAGGGAGCGCAGAAAACAAGGTGACTCTGCCAGGTGGGGGCGCCAGTTCCCGACCACCACCAGAACCAAAGCTCCAGAAGCCTTGGTAACAGGGTAACTAACACTCAAGACAGGACGGGAAGGAGCGTGCAGGGGGTCAGGATGCAATGATGATTAGAGACACATGGAGGGGAGGTTTCTTTAAAACGAGAGCAAGGCTAGCAACGACAAAGTTAAAAAAGGATATTAAAAAAAAAGACAGGACTCAGAAACATAAGAATTATTGATTGGGAAGAATCATTCTAGAAAGTGTATTAACTAATATTACTAATTTCACAACGTCTATATATTAGGTGATATTACTGAATTGATACTCGTTTTCTTAGGTGAGGTACCCATGTCATGCTAAGGCGTAATAATGGCCTTACTCTTTGGAGATGCTGCTTACGTATCCCAGAGAAGGCAATGGCACCCCACTCCAGTATTCTTGCCTGAAGAATCCCATGGGCGGAGGAGCCTAGTAGGCTGCAGTCCATGGGGTCATGAAGAGTCGGATATGACTGAGCGACTTCCCTTTCACTTTTCACTTTCATGCATTGGAGAAGGAAATGGCAACCCACTCCAGTGTTCTTGCCTGGAGAATTCCAGGCATGGGGGAGCCTGGTTGGCTGCCGTCTATGGGGTCCCACAGAGTCAGACACGACTGAAGCGACTTAGCAGCAGCAGCAGCTTACATATCCACACGAAACATGTCATGGCATCTGTAAGGCAGTCAAATGATTCAGCAAAATAAAGTATGCATGTGAAGAGAAGGCAAATGGAGTTAATGTTTTAACAACTGGTAAACCCATGTGAAAGCATGAAGTGGTCCCTAGCATTTTTCAACTTTCTGTAGGTTTGAAAATGTACAAAAAAGGGAAGACAGCAAGTGATTACAATGAGATAGAGAGGAAAGTGGTAAAAATAGAAGAAACTTGAAAGTTAGGAGTTATAAAATGACGTGAAGAGTAGGGAGGGGTCTATCATTAGAATAAGACAGGCTAGCCAACTAAAGTCCGTCTAGTCAAGGCTATGGTTTTTCCTGTGGTCATGTATGGATGTGAGAGTTGGACTGTGAAGAAGGCTGAGCACCGAAGAATTGGTGCTTTTGAACTGTGGTGTTGGAGAAGACTCTTGAGAGTCCCTTGGACTGCAAGATCCAACCAGTCCATTCTGAAGGAGATCAGCCCTGGGATTTCTTTGGAAGGAATGATGCTAAAGCTGAAACTCCAGTACTTTGGCCACCTCATGTGAAGAGTTGACTCATTGGAAAAAACTCTGATGCTGGGAAGGATTTGGGGCAGGAGGAAAAGGGGACGACAGAGGTTGAGATGGCTGGATGGCATCACGGACTCGATGCACGTGAATCTGTGTGAACTCCGGGAGATGGTGATGGACAGGGAGGCCTGGCGTGCTGTGCTTCATGGGGTCGCGAAGAGTCGGACACGACAGAGCGACTGAGCTGAACTGAATAAGGCTTCAGAACAAAACTAGCCTTGAGAAACTGGAAAAGCCACTTCGGGCAAAAGCAGGAAGAAATCCTCACCTCTTGCCCTCATGACAATGTTTTGTGGGGTCCCTGCTGTCGAGTGTTTTGACAGTTACCCCCAGTTGAGAAAATGCCAAGGTGTCTCCCCCTAAAATATGGTACAATATTCGAAGTGGAGTTCATCTCATTCTCCGTCTGAGGAGGCTCAATCACCCTACCTGGCTTAAGGTGCCTCCAGTAACAGTTCAGAAGTGCCCTTTATGCAGACAGAAGATTCCCCAGGGGCATCAGCCCACAGACAGCATGGAGCACAGCCCCACCCCCAAACAGTCAGAACCTTAAGAACCTAACGGTGTGGTTCAAGGATTGTGAAGCAATGGGAAACCACACAGAGCCAGGAAGGGGGAGTGAGACCAGAACCTTCAGGAGCATTTACCAAGAAGGGCGAAGAGGAGAGAGGGTCCAATGGGAGCAGTGCTGGGTCAAAACCAGTTCTGCCAACTACAGTCACTGCCCGTGCCCAGGTCTCTGCTTTCGTCCCGCTGCTGGTAACAGACCTTCCTCCCTCCTCCTGGGTCTTTGTGGCTTGTGGCTGAAGCTGCAGCTCCGTCTCAGTGCTTGATCAAACGTGTCCTGGCAGAGTGAGGACTGCGTGGCGGCCTGCCCTCCAACCCCTGGGGGCCAGGCAGAGAAGGCCCTGACAGGGCTGACCACCAGGCTGGGAGCTGGATTCACACGGAGCGCATCAAGTCGGATCCCTTTATCGGCTGTTTTCAGCAGGAACAAATGTGGATATACCCAAGAGCCAAACGAGGAAGATGGTAATGTGGTACCCCACAACGGGACAAAAAATGACTCCGGGCCCAGTTTCAGTGTTTGTCAATTCCCAGATCAGGCGCATGAAGAATTGGAAGGAAAAGGAGACGCAATTAATTATCAAACTTTAATTGATAGACTAATCTTACAGGATAAACAATAATAAGACAGCTAGTCAAGGTTACACTTTAAAAAAAAAAATTTTCCAGCAGCGCAAATCTAATAGACTAAATACGTTCATCTCCTCCCAAACAGGCATTTGATTAAAAACAAAAACCAGAACAGAGCGTACACCACAAGGAAAACATGGTACTTACGTACATTGTCAAATAAATCTGCAGAACTCGTTAGGAAAGAAAAAGAGATTCTTAGAAATACGGAAAGCAGTAGAACCACCCAGCCTGGCAGGGCAACTGACCGGATGTCACGTGCACTGGAGGGCTCCTGACCACCCGCAACTTCAGAAAGGCCACCAGGCCCCGTGAAGAAGGGAACAGGTGCCAGTCCTAAGATGACTTGATCACACAGCCTGAAGACAAAGGACTATCCTTTCCAAGACAACAGGCAAGGAGAGAAAGAGGCGCCCTCAGAGGACGGGGTGGAAAGCAAGCCGCCCTTGGCACACAGGGTCCTGCCTCTGGCAAAGAGGGCGGGCCAAGTGTGAGCGCCCGGGACCGTTCCTCCAGGCACCTGGTGAAAGGGAGAGGAGGAAGCAGGGCCGCCCCTTCCAGCTGAGATCCGGCAACTGAGTGGCGAAAGGAGTCTCCCTGGCCCTTGTCATGGAAAGCAGGAACCTACAGAGGCCTCACCTAGCCCACCATGTCCACGATATAGCAAAGTGCACCCTTAGCTCAGCTTGACTTTCTTTTTAAAAAGAGCTGACGCTACTTGCAAAAGGTCCATCATCGATTAAAACTGAATACCAAAGAGTTCAATACTGAACACCAAAGAGTCGGAGCAAGTCTTGGAGCATCTCTCTCAGTTTTCTGAAAAGGCTGACTGAAACAGAGCTGACGGCAGGGATACCTCATCACTACTCTGCCCAGTGGCGGAGGGGAGGGAAGGAAAGGCTTGCTGTCCTGCGGAAGGTCTGCCAGCTCCACGAGGGAAGGCCGCCTCACCCCCTGCCTGCCTCAGAGCCCTGCAAGGGGTCCTGCCCCCTCCCCAGCGAGGACTCCGCACGGAGAGAAGCCCGACGGAGAATGAACATCACGACGCTACCGAAGGGGAAGGAGCGTCTGAATTTGCTAACACAGATTTAGTACATCCTGGACCGTAAGATGATGATGACGAGCCCGCTCACGGGCCGAGTGACAGACTAGTGCGCGTTGCTGGGACCCAGGCGCGGCGCTCACCAGACGCTGCCCCCGGCGGCTCCTCTGCTCGCCGGGGCTTCCCGCAAGGGCTCCACACGGACGGGGCGGCCAGAGCCCAAGATCGGGCCAGCACAGCTCGTGGGCTCTGGAAAGCAACGCTCGAACAGGTCCATACGAAAAGATGTCATTTACAGTATTTATATAGAAGATCTCCAAGTAAGGAAAAAAGCACCATTTTTACTTCAAATAAAAAGGCTCACACAGGCTTTGGTCCTGTTTTGAGACGACACTGGCCTGAGCGAGAAGCGGTTTGGCCCTTGGGGAGCAGGGAGTCGGGATGCACGCTGTCACTGGGAGGAAGGGGCGTCAGGTGGCGAGGGGGGGGGCAGCCGCCCCAGCAGGGCGAAGGGAGAACCTGGTGGGAAGGGCCTTGGGGAGCAGCCCCGCGAAACGGGGACAGGACGCTTGCTTCAGGAGCGGGCATGTGGCACTGTCAGGACAAGCCTCTGGGACGGGCAGGCTGGCCAACGGCAAGAGCAGCATTCAAACCGCCACGCCACTCTGCGAGCCCGCGAGGCCTGTCGACTGCAGAGCGAGGCTTCCACAAGCGGCAAAGACATGCTCTTTCCGCCGGGGACCGCGGGCTGCCAAGGACAGAAGAGCTGCAGGCACTGCTCCTCTGGCAAGGGGTGGAACACAGGCCGTCCCCTGGGTGCTACACTTCCCGGACGGACTTGTGCCCCCCAGAAAAGCACAAGGAGATTTTCCTGCCTAGATCCGTAACCTGGCATGGACGACACCACGAAAAGCAAGAGTCGGTCTGGATGGGCTGGATTCTTGAACTACAGCTTAGAAGGGAAGGGCGCGGAAGATCACCATGAACTGGCTCACAAGGAATAGTCATCTTAGGCGAACACATGCTAATACATCTCACAGAAAGAAGGCTAACAGTCTAGAATCCAGAATGTGAAGTTTGGGACATCTCCTGCCAAACTTTACTATGAGGGCCTGCACCAGTGAGAGGAGAATCGCAAAGACAGCAGCAGAGCAACAGCGAACAGCACAAAGGGTATCATTCACCAAGAGACTGTCCCCCGTTCCAGAGGCAACCGAACCACTGGGAGACGACAGAACTTCAGGCGGACAAAGGACGTTAAGGGCTAAACCCGGAAGAGGGAGAGCTAGTCACGAAAGCCGTTTATCCCATTTTCGATGTTGAAATACACTGGCCAACCCACTAGGTCAGATAACTTCTTCTTGAGAAAGGCAGCATCTCTAAACCTGGGATGAAGGACACTTGAACATAATGCATGAGCAGAAGGACCAAATGCAGACGCGTCACTGAAAGAATCATTGGACTGCTGAAGGATTTCTCAAAACTTCCAAAGAAAGGAGGAAGGATCTGGGCCTGTGGCTGTATGGCTGTATAACTGGCTTCCACGTGGCTCCTCTCAAGAGGGGCCTCTGTCGGCACACCCATGCCAGGCTGGGCCTCAAAGCCGAACCAGCGAGGGCTGTAGGCAATTGTCAAAGCGGCAGTGCCGTCTCCCCAGATTGGGGCCCAAAGGGCAAGACGTTCAGATCGGAGTTGCTGGGACACACTCCGCTGCTCAGCGTATACCAGAGCCTGTGTGAGCGTCCCGACCAGACCCCCAGCTCTTCCTCTCCTGCCACGCGTTCACGAGCAGCAGCGTGGCGGGAGGGAGGCCAGCAAGGAAGCGGTGATGAGGTACAAAAGGAGGAACTGGCATCTTTGGGTTTTCAGAAACAAAAATTCCCATCTAGGAAGTGAGAAAATAAAAAGGGAAAGAACTCATTCTGAACCAGTGGACAGAGAAATATGGCTTACTAACCCCCACATTTTGCATACAATTTTATATGAAAAAGGAAAAAATAACCCCACCCACAACTCATCACAACGCAGTCCAAATGTTTGCAACCAAAGAGTTATGAAAATATTTCAGGTGAAATCACTTAAAAAAAAAAAAAAAACCACCAAAAAAACAGAAAGCTTTTGACCATTCCTTTCTAAACACAATTGGTAGATCTACTCTCAAACACACTTAAGAGTATTCCACACAACATGTTCAGAATTCAGATTTATTGATTTCCACCGTATTGACTTTTAAAAATGGTATGAAGCTGACTGCAAGAAAGGGAACCGGTGATTTTAAGTTAAAATTAAGCTAATGGTGAAAGTACATCACCTCTGGCTTCAGTCACCACATCACCTCAGATTGGATATAGATATTTTTGAACAAAGTTCCAGAACTCTGAAATCCAGGGATGCTGCAGGCCTCTCCCAGCAATGTCCTTCACTTTGGGTCAGTCTCCTGGGCCAGAGGTGAAAGTGCTTTCAAAAATACTGCCATTTCCCCAGCACAGTGTCTTTGATTGCATCCACATATTGAGTTGGAACCCAGTACACCCAGTAGTAAGAGGCTTCCGTGGGGCCCAACTGAAACGCCTGGAAGGGAAAAAGGAAAACCAAGCGGTACTTCAGAGGTCAGGAGACTTGAGCAGGCAGCACAACAAACAAGGGGAGGGCTGAGAGGTGAGTCCATTAAAATGGGAAGGGGAAAAAAACAAAAACAAAAACAACTGTGTACATGGGGAGCATTCTCCTGTCAAAAATGAATGAATAAATAAAACATAAAAAGGTGTGGGAGCGTTAGGCATAGACGATCCTAAAGCGGTGGTTCCCAAACTCGCATGTGCAGCAGGGCCGGCTGGGGGCTTGTTACATCAGACTGGGGGCTCCAGCCCTGAGACTTTCTGATTCCAGAGAGTTGGGCTGGGGCCTGAGGATCTGCATGTCTAACAAGATCCCAGGTGAGCTAACACTGCCGACCCAGACAACAGTTTGAGAACCACTGCCCTAGGCAAACCGCCACACATGCATGAGGAGACGGGAGTGTTGAAAGCAGCACTGTCAGAAATGATAAAGACCTGGAAACCACCTACATATCCATCGTAAGGGAACGCAAAATTAAAAGTGACCTACTCAGATGAACACTGGGTTTACTTTTACAAGGTATGAACTGGATCTAGAGTGAATACAGACAGATCATAATGTCGAGCCAAAAAAAAGCAAGCTGCAGAACGATACATACCATGATACCATTTATGAAAACTGAAAAAACACAGAACAATACTGTATCTTGGTCATGGAGACACGTGAAAATAAGCGCAGAGATGGGAAGGATCCACGTGATAAATTATGACAAGGGCGAAGGGGGAGGGGAAGACAGTGGGGACATATTCACTGTTGGTGGATTTTCCTTTATTTAAAGCAAGACTGAAAGCAAGTTGCAAGATATTTACGACAGTCATTTTTTGGTTGATGGATATATGGGTTTGTTTTAGTACTCTCGGTTCTTTTCAGTACTCTTTTAACATTTCTCTAAAAATGAAAAAGCACAGCCACCCTTTTCTAAGGTGAACTGTGAATCTAGTGGAGTGGCACCTACAAAGAGGGAATAGATATCTTCATTAAGACAAAGGCCAAGGCACTCGATGGTGCTTAGAAAAGAAAGAGGGCAATTAGAACCCACTTCTGCCAGCAATAGATCCAGAGAGAAATCGGCATTTAAACTAAATGCGAAGGCATTAGCCATCCACACCACCTCCTTAAAATATGTCCAAAATGGTCCATGCTACTTGTTGGAAATTCCTGTCCCCAGACTGTTTGAAAACTGTGGCTGTGAACCTTACAGGGTCAAACTGGTGGGACAAACCTTTCAAAACGGAGTGAAGGGAGGGGCCCAGATGACAATGTTAAAGGCCAACTTTTAAAACAGAAAAAATAACTGAGCAAAAAAATAACAAGTCACCTGTAAGCCTTTAAGGACTACACAGAGACTAGAGGGCCTGGGAGGAGCCTGAGCCATCACTACCTCTACCAGGAGGAGGACTGGTGAGCTGGGCACCCAGGGCTGCACTGCCAACCATGGCCTGGGGCAACCCTGCGCTGCCAGACCCCCGCAGGGCAGCACAGGGGCCACAACTGGCTGACGTCCTAGAGCCAGGGGCCCTGCCATCTGCCCAGAGAAGGGTCACAGCTGGATACGCCCTCTTCCTGGACCTTCCAATGCCTCCCTCTACCACAAACTCTGTACGCCAGCCGCATGCAGCCGCTCCTCCCTGGGATGGGGCTGACGTGGCTACCGCACGGTTGCCTGCTTCACTGAGCAGGGTGGGCAGCCCCACTCGCACCCTATCACTGCTCAGGTCCCATCCCTGCCACAGCGACTTTGGAGCGAGGTGGTTCAACATTTTTAAAGCAGTCCCTTCATGAGTGCTGGGAGAGCGGAAGGGCTTTGCCTCGCTGCTCAGGGTTGCTCGTCCCTGCTCTGCTCTGCAGACCCGAGAACATCTCCAGAGGCTCTGTCTGCAGAAGAGCAGTCACTCTCCTGAGTGCAACTCCAGGCAGGACCAGGTAAAGGCCCCACCCTCCCTACAGGGTCCTCGGCCACTCGAGGGCAGCTCCCCCTGGGGTAAGCACTTCACGGCAGAAGGGGGCAGCCTGGTGCCCTCACAGGCGCAAAGGCTAGGGACTAGGAGGCTCTGTTTCATACACGAGACAAAACTTAAAATGAAGACCCACAAGCCATTAACCTCCTCTTTGCATTTATTTTCCTGGTCTAAAAACAAAATATTACAGATATGAGAGACTCGCAAGAGATAAAAATGTATCCCCTTTAAACTTCGTGAAGGTGGTGGGTGGAGCAGGGGGAGGGGGTCAGCTGCAAAATCAACAGAACTAGGAGCAGATCAAGGATTAAGTTCTAAGAATTCGAAGACAACAGGAGGGTCTTAAGACTGTTGTCTTCTCTACAGTGAGCTCTCCCCTCCCTGCTGGAGGCGCTGCAGGCGAGGCCGCCGGCCACTTACCATCATGTGATAGTCCTCGTGCCCTTCGATGGGCTCGCTGACCACGTTTTTAATGGAACCCATGGGCAGTTTCTCAGTCCGCTCTAAGTTGAGAGGGATCACAGAGATCATTAAAGGCCCCCCCACCCCTCCTCAGGGCTGGCGGCTGGGGGGTNGACGTGGGGCAGGGAGGGGGCAGCCGGGGCTCGCGGTGGGGGCCCCAGGAGCCCGTGGCGACCCTCACCGAGTGCATCTCCCTCCTCGGTTTCATCAGAGGGCAGAGGGTCACCAGTAGAGGGTCACCTCTCTGTCCTTAAGACGAGAGGTCTTTCCCCCACCCTACCTCTGTCTAAATATGGCGAAATATTTAGTACTAAACCCCTGTATTTTAGATTTGCCATGTAGACATTATTTCCACAATAAAGTGGGTGAGGGTGGGGCGGGGTGGGGGCGGTGGATATTTTGGCCTTGGAGATATTTTTCTTTAGTTTTTCGGATTCCTTTCTCCCCAAATAGCCCATCTCTTGATTTTCTCCAACTCTGTGGAAAGTAGAGAGAGAGAGAGAGAGAGAGAGAGAGAAAATGTCCCTGCCAAGTTAGAAACCTGCTCACCAATTACTAGACAAGTAACCTAGTGGATCCTTTCCCCAAGGAAACCTGTTTCTATTTCTCCTTTATCTTCTGGGCGGTTCCCTGGGGTTAATGCAGTCTTTGCCGTAGCCTATTTATTTACTTATGTTAACTCTTTGCCAGAGAATTGTCCTGGGTGGTAAGTAATATAGATAATTGTTCTGAGTGGTAAGTAATACAAACATTTAAGTGTCAAGAACTAGACTCTAGGTTTGGGGGTATGTATGTGAGTGTGTTTAAAAGAAGGCTTTGTTGGCAATAACTTGTTTAGGGCAAGGAAATTGTACAAAATGCCTTCTGTATTTGTGGGAAAGAGTACCTTTTGTCTCTGGACTGGCAGAAACTTTTCTAAAGATCTTCAGACAATTCCCTTTATAAATGAGGTAGCCGAAATTTTTGTTAAAGGAAGAAAAGTGGGGGGAAAATAGGAATCTTGGTAACGCTGTGAAAAAAACTTNGTCCACTAAAAGGATAGTCCAGTAGCAGGAATCTTAAGTGTTCCACCCTGACCCTGCCCACTCCCCCTCCCAGCCCGTTCCCTCCCCAGTTTCCCACCCCTCCAAACACACACACTTGAACAAGCTCTCTGAGAACATCCATAACCTCTTCTGGTTGACCCTTGGGATGTACTTATCACATCAGGCCAGAAGCCCTTCTGCAGCAAGTTTCTAAGGATGGCAGTTAAGAAAGAGGTGGCAGCGAGGCATGCCTGGAGTGAGAGGAGACTGCAGACAAGCAGCACAAAAGGGGGCGGTGGCGCCTGTGCGGCAAAACCACCGCCCGGAAGCCGCAGACCCCTCAGGACAGGGGGCTCTCAGCAAAAGGTGAGCTGGGTGGGGAAAAGCGCACTACTGGCTTTGCACCAAGCAAAAATCTAAGAAAGAGGTAAGCCGACAAAACCCCAGGAACTCAGCACCCTGGACCGTCACCTAGCTGGTGGCTTGAGACACGTAACTTCTATCCTACAGGCCTCGGTCTCTGAAAAGGGGGGTGGGGAGACGGGGCCTGAATATGCTCGTTCAGATTCTGACTTTCTGAGTGGCTCTAACATAGTCACCCACAGGCAGGATCTGACCAGCACTGGTCTTTTAAGATGGAAACTGTTTTAAACATCAGCCATTTTGAACTGTCCAGAGATTTCACACAAAAACATGGACTTCTGGCTTCTCCTGCAAACACGGAAGATTCAGCAATCCTGGGCCCACATTCCTAAGTGACAGCAATCAGCTAGATTAGAGACCTGAGCGCCCTACACACAGGGCACATACTCCCCGTGGCAGCTTCACGAGGTCACGTCCCATCTCCTGCCTGGAGCTCATTCTTCTTGCTCCACCCGGCCTGAAGCTATCGGTACTGCCTCCCACGCACGCTAGCAAGGACAGTTTAAGCTGCAAGCAGGAGCCACTGCATGCCGCTCCATAAAGCACCCCGTTGAGAAAGACATCAACGAATTGCTGGGACAGTCACTTCAGCAGAAAGATGAAGCCAGTGGCTGTAAGCCAACTCCCAGAACAAGCCGTCCTCTTAGGACAGTGCTTAGGACACGCAGGGGGCAGGACTCCTGGGCCCACAGTGAGAACAAAGCCTGAGGGACACCAACACCACTGCCTGGATGGGAATGGAAATCCTGGCCCCGGTCACCTTTGAAGATGCGCATGTTCACAGCCAGGCTCTTTAATGAGGCTGGTGAGCCACGAGGCTCTCAACAGCTCTGAACCCCGATCCACCAGGATTCTTCCAGAGCTCTGCCTTCAGGCCATAGCAAAAAGGTGGCAGCTTCTATGAGCTAAAGCAAAACCTCTAACATACGGAAGGGAGGCTGTCATTAGCCCCAGCAGTTACGCCATTGTTTCCTACAGAACTTCACCACCCGGAAACATTCCCTAGGAACCAACGAAGGCTTACACACTCAGGCCTCATCCAGTTCCCCTACCTGCACCCACCCTCCCGGCCAGCAGCCTTGATCCCGGCCTCCCAGTAGGCTGCAGGAGTGAAAGTGCAGGCCAAGGAAGAGGCAGGGTTCTGGCAAGTCTGCGTATGATGGAGAACTAAGCCAACTCCCCTGCAAGGTCATGAGTAAGTGAGGATCTGACAAGAGATGGGGCAGCTCATGACTGAAGNAAGTGCAGGCCAAGGAAGAGGCAGGGTTCTGGCAAGTCTGCGTATGATGGAGAACTAAGCCAACTCCCCTGCAAGGTCATGAGTAAGTGAGGATCTGACAAGAGATGGGGCAGCTCATGACTGAAGAAAACTGATGATGTGCCAGGCTCTGTGGAAGAGAATGACCTACTACAGAGTTCAAAAGCCCCTGGGAAGACTGGGAAAGCCCTTAAGTTTTATGCACAACTTGCCTTGCCCATGCAGTGAGAGTCAAAAGTGAAAAAGAAGACTGGGGCAAGAAATCACAAAATTGTTAGAAAACTCAAGTATCTTGCCAGTTTAGGTCTTTGTTCATTTTAAGAATCAAGATTGGGTTAAAAATGAGAAACCTACTTTCACATTTTAAGATGATTACAATCTCATTCCCCACCACTCCTGCTCCAATTATTTTCCCTAAAACTTTGGTCCCATTTTGGGATTCCCTGGTGACTCAGACGGTAAAGAATCTGCCTACAATGTGGGAGACCTGGGTTCAATCTCTGGCTCTGGAAGATCCCATGGAAAAGGGAATGGTAACCCACTCCAGTATTCTTATCTGTGGGAATCCTTGGATGTGGAAGCCTGTTGGGCCACAGTCCGTGGGGGTGGAAAGGGTCAGACACAACTGAGCAATTAACACCTCCTTGCTCCCATTTTAAGCAGAATCATACTAAGCGGCCTGTCCTTGAAACCAGCTAACCTTACACAATGCACGCCACTATACTTCTCTTTACATCTACCTCGAACTCTGAATACCTGCAGTGCTGGCCAGAAACAGGGGAACTGGGCATGTTTGGTTCCCTCCAGGAGTCTGATGGGGGACAGATAAGTCTGAGGGTAATGAGTGCTCCAGGGATAAAGCGGGGTGCTCTGTGGACAGAAGCAGCAGCAGCTCATTTGCAGGGTGGTGAGATATCAGGGAAGGCCTCCTTAGAAAGGCATGTTTAAGTAGGACCTTGGAAGATTTTTGTTAGTAACAGGAACAGGAAGTAGGCATCCTGGGCAAAGGCACAGCATGACCGAAACATGAGCTGTGCAAAGCATGGTGGGAAGCTCATGGAGTGATGCACCTCACGTATGCAGGGCACAATAGGGCAAGTAGGGCAGGAAGCTGGGTCAAAAATCCGAAAGCGAACCCCACGGTTGAGAATACTGGACACTAGGTTGAGGCATCTCAACTTGGCCTTAAAGAGCCTGAGGTTTTTGAGGACCGGAACCAGTGAGGAAAAAGCAGTGTGGAAGATGGGCAGGACAGAAGAGATCGCAGATGGGGTTGGCACAGAGATTAACTTGCTTTAACAAAGTTCACAGATGGCAGGAATCAACAGGCACAACAGAGGAGAAAAGAGATGCAGATAATTCCAGAATGTAACTGACAAGACTTTGAACCCCCTGGGGGAAGGGAGAGGGACATCCCAGCAAACAGCATGCCTGACTCCCAGACACAGGCAGGGAAAGTGGGGGGCAGCAGGGGGCAACCAGGCAAGGAGGGAAGGCAGGTCCTGAGCCCAGGCAGCCTCTGGCCTACAGGGGCCAGGCCGGCGACACACGTGATCAAAGCTGGCCGCAGTGAAAGGGGACGGACAGTGAGGGCTACAGCACGGCCCACGTGAAATGGCTACTTGGAGCCAGCTGACCTCCTTGTGCCGCGTGAAAATGGAGGTCCCAAACGGCTAGATCTTTTGCTTCAAGAAAAGCCAAAACAAAAAATGAACAAACAAAAAAACTCTGATCCAGTGAAATCTCCTGATTTTCACAGACTGTGTGTAAACTCAGAAAACCCTTGCCCACAGACAGGACCTGGCCCTCACGCCACAGTTTGGAACCTCTAGTTCTGGCTGCAACTGAAGAGCCAATGTTTGATGGATTGGCCCTGAGATCAGATTGAAAAGAATGAGGGAAGAGGGCCCAAATAGAGGCAAGCAACAAAAGGCAAAATCTAAAGCACGCAAAACACAGTGGAGAGAGATTCCAGACTGAGGAGCAGAGATGAGCCCGAGCCCAAGCTCTGCTGGGTGCCAGAGGCAGCGAGCCAGGAAGAGGGGAGGCCAGCCCGTACCTTTAGTGCCGATCCACAGCTGGTCTTGTTCTAGCTTAAAGGTAAGCCTCACTTTTCCTCCAGACTTGTTGTACATGCCAGATAATGGTACAGCTGGCAGGCGCTCCTGGGGGCACAAGAGCATGGTAAAAGAGAAAGGAACTAGTAACAAGGCGAGGCAGGAGAAGACAGGAGTCGAGGACACGACTGCAGGAACCTCAAGAGGGCAGAGGTGGAGGCTGGTTCCTTTTCAGAATGCTCACAAAGGAGTTTGGCTTACCTGAGCACCCTTAACAGAAGGCATCACGTCTTCAGGCTTTCCTTTATCCAACACTTTTCTGTGTTGCTATAAGTCAGAAAAAGATAATTATATGAAACAGCTGACTGCATTTCTGTCTTTTACTACCTCTTTGAAAAACAGATGAGGCAAGCCTTAATATTTTGGTGCAAAAGCTTGTCCTGACTACAGATTATGGGTCCCTGACACTACAGGGCAGTGCTGTCCAGCAAAAATTTCTGTGATGGGAATATTCTGTACCTGTGCTGTCCAAAACAGTAGCCGAGAGCCAGGTGCAGTTGTTAAGCACTTGAAATGTGGCTAGCGTTAAGAACTGAATTCTTAATATTACTGAATTTTAATCAGCCACATGTGGCTACCATAGTAGACATCAAAGCTTTAGGGCAATCAGGATTTCCAAAGTGCTAATTCACATAAACTCGACTTCCTTCTCTCCCTTCCCCGAAATCACCACTGAAGACTACACAGCTAGCTTAAAGAGAGCCACGAAGGGTGCTTGCTCTCCTGGCAGATACAAAATGGGGACAGCCATTTCCATCAACTCAAACTTCCACAGAAACCTGTAAGGATGTGACCGTCAGCTTAGCTCCCTAGAAGGGACATTTCTTCAACACATGGAGATTCAGCCCACTGCAGAAATCTTCCCCACGACCCCACCCTCAACCAAGCTAACCAGAAAGCTCAAGAGCCACTTTTCCAAAGAGAAACGTTAACTACTCTATAGCCCGACAGTAAGCCTAACTCCACTCCCTCCTCAGGAGTTTGAAGCAGCTCATAAAGGGTTCTAATTAGGTGCATGGCCCCCGAAAACTGCTCTGGTCTGGCCCAAATGCCTAAGTCTTGTTTCCTCTCCACCTGTGGCTTTAGAGGTACAGTCGCTGTCTGGTCAAGCTAGAATTGTGGGTAATGGGTGGGTAGAGAGTAAACATTTCATTGAATTTAAGTACCAGGTGGCCACAAGCCAGTTCAAACCCTCATTGGCAGGGCGGAAACCCTCTGGTTAGGAATAACTTCAAAAGTGCCAGACTACTAGCAAAAGGTCACCCTACGTATCAGCCCCAGATTCTTGAACAAGCTGATGAAAAGCTAGGAGAATGGGTCCCTCTCATTAGGCCACCTTATGCCTTATAACCAGCATCAATGGAACAAAGCTGTGTGGATTAGAAGTTTAATTTGACTCATACATCCCAAGTATCTTTTGAAGAATTTTCCCTTCACTGTGGAGAACAGTTCAAAACCTGTTAAGCTACCATTAGTAACTCAAAACCTANAATTGTGGGTAATGGGTGGGTAGAGAGTAAACATTTCATTGAATTTAAGTACCAGGTGGCCACAAGCCAGTTCAAACCCTCATTGGCAGGGCGGAAACCCTCTGGTTAGGAATAACTTCAAAAGTGCCAGACTACTAGCAAAAGGTCACCCTACGTATCAGCCCCAGATTCTTGAACAAGCTGATGAAAAGCTAGGAGAATGGGTCCCTCTCATTAGGCCACCTTATGCCTTATAACCAGCATCAATGGAACAAAGCTGTGTGGATTAGAAGTTTAATTTGACTCATACATCCCAAGTATCTTTTGAAGAATTTTCCCTTCACTGTGGAGAACAGTTCAAAACCTGTTAAGCTACCATTAGTAACTCAAAACCTATATTTAAGAAGCATGTTATGCTCCAAAGGCGTGACCAGGGAAAAGACTCATGTTTGACATGTTCCTATTTGACAATTTCATATGTCGTGAAAAAGGAAGATAGGAAAATGGAAATGAACTCAACTGGCTCATATCACCCGATATCTGGAGGGGAAAATGTCCAAATAAACACTTTTTAGATGTGAACAGAGGCTTACAACCCCTTATCTGAAACCCTACGGACAAATGTTTTGTATAAACATAGTTTTAAAACACATTACATGATATTCTTTGTGGGGGTCTTGGGAAGCACCTGTCACCAGACTTGTTAACATTTCTAGGGTAAAACATGACTATCAATGCTAATTCTGGTCGGGTGTTGCTGCCTAATCTGTAAGAACACTTTTGGTTTTCAGACTTGGGGTTCTGGTAGCACATATAAGGGGTTATAAACCTGTAACACAAAATTGTGTGCCACATTATTGGCTGTGTGCCTTGATGCCTAAGGTCACTGAAATTAATGTTGGTCAAGGTCGGTCTATTCTCCGCAGGATACAGGTTGAGTTGAAAACATTATCCTGGAACACACCAAGAGTGGCCGGGAGGCTCTGTAACTACAAGCGGGGTTGGCTGGGTGATAAGATTGCAAGTGACCGTTCTTTCAACCAGTTCCCTCCACAGTGAAACACTCTTACTTTTCCTAGTTGCAAAAAAGAATCTGAATGGCTACAGCGATCACAAAACAAGGCTGGATCTCTTCCATCTGAAACAAGCGTCAGAGCATGTGAAAAATCAGACCCCCATTTCATGACCAGAAAAGAGGGAAGAAGAAAAAAATCAGTGTAGTTATCTTCCAGGTCAGCTTCATTTGGCTTCCTGAAACAGCCAGTTTCAGAGGGACAGCTAATAGCTACTGATTTCCCTACCTATGGAGAAAAAGGCTTGTTGAGGGAAGCCACAAGCCAAAAAAACAAATGTAATCATTTGTGTGAAATGGAGGGTCAATTCTAATAGTGGCACTTTTCTCTGGTGCTAAATAGGAGAGAAACCCGCATCTGCTTCCTTTCAATACCTGGTCTGAACCCTGCCTTTACAAAGACCTCATCCTAAAGTAGATAGACTTGAGACACACTGACCCGCCAGATGAGACAAAGATGCAAATCTCAGGTAGTTGTCACCTCCACTCAACAGCCAGCCGCACCCAACTGCTGCCATAAATTTCCATCATGGGCCCTGTCCGAAAAGGAGCTTATTCTAGAAAGGAGACAACCAGCCTAGGCTCGAGAAGACAAAGCCTCACTCTTCCTAGGACCAATAATCACACAAGAAACTCACTTTCTGCCTGCAGAGGGGCTCCTTCTTGTTCTCTTCGGCCTTTGCGTCCTGCTGGGCAGCATCTTTGGGTGTGTTTACTGCTAAAACATCATTTATCGTGGAGCCAACCACCATGATCTTGGCCCCGCTGGTCACTTTTATTTCTCTCAATGTCTTATCCTCAGGGACAAGTCCCTTATACATGACTTTCTGCATGGCAGGCGGGAGACCTTGGGAAAAGGCAGAGGACAATAAAAAGAAGAAATGAAAAATATTCTTTGTACAACAGACCCGTAAGTGAATACTGCTTTATCACTAATCACTGTTGTGCACTTAGGCTATTTACAACCTCTCTGAGCCTCCAGAACGTCATAAGGGTGATGACAATAGTTCCTTATATATGGATTTGCTTTAAGGACTAAGAGATGGGACAAATATAGAGCATTTAGTGCAGCACACGGTATTAAGTAACCAATCAATGTGTGTGCTCAGTCGTGTCCAACTCTTTGCGACCCCACAGACTTTAGTCCACCAGGCTCCTCTGTCCTTGGAATTTTTCAGGCAAGAACCCACTGGAGTGGGCTGCCACTTCCTCCTCCAGGAGATCTTCCCAACCCAGGGATTGAACCTACATCTTTTATGTCTCCTGCACTGGCAGGTGGATTCTTTACCACTAGCGTCGTATTACGGCTTCCCTGGTGGCTCTGTCGGTAAAGAGTCTGCCTGCAATGCAGGAGACCTGGGTTCGATCCCTGGGTTGGAACGATCCCCTAGAGGAGGGCTCCAGGATTCTTGCCTGGGAAATCCCATGGACAGAGGAGCCTGGCAGGATACAGCCCACAGGGTTGCAGAGAGTTGGATACAAGTGGGCGACTACACCTACCAACCTAGTGTCATATCAGGTATTATTCCTTCCAAGTAGTTCCTCAACCACCCTGTGACTCAAATATCAAGTGAATGTCCACAAATATCACGGATATAGAAACCAATAAGGTTGCTGTTCTTATGGAGCTTACAGCCTACCCAGAGAAAGTTTAAAAAGGAAATCATTTCAGATGGCAAAGTGCTGTAAATAAGATAAATCTGCCTAATAGGAGCTTCTGTGAAGGGGCCAGCATGATAGCCACTAGCAGTGTTTCCCCAAAGTTCCCTTATTAGAATGACCTGAAACATTCCCCCAAAATAATTCCTGGCCACATTCCAGACCCACTGCATCAAATTCTCCAGGGGGATGGGCCTAGAAGCTGTAAACTTAACAAATGCCTTATGTAATTTTATTAGAGATGTTAGAAACAGGAGTTAGAAACTTGGGCCTAAGAGTCAGCGCTGGGCCTGAAACCCAGCTCAACCGATTGGCTCTGATTTTGGATCTCATTTTCTCCATCTGAATTACGGGCACATTACTACTTCGGCAGGCTGTTGGCAGCATTGAGAAAACTGATGTAAGAACACAAGCAACGCGATACCTAGCCCAGCGTATACAGTAGGCAGGCGCGGTAGGGAAGGCTGTCAGGCCCACGGGGATTACCTGTAATCGAGTGAATCTTCTGTTTCAGCTCGGAGCCCGTGCTGTCCAGGGGAACCCTGACGTCGTGCTTAGTCTTGTTCCAGATGATCTTCAGGTCCACCAGCTCCCTGCCCGCGCCGCCGCCCGCGTCCTCGCCGTTGCTGACCGAGGCCTGGGCCGCGGGGTCCCCAGGGGGCTGGGCCGGGGCCGGCTGAAGGCTGCCTCGCGCTGCGCAGGAGTCCTCGGCCGCCGCCCCCGCCGCGGCTTCGGCCTCCACGCAGATGAGGGACCGCGCGGGCGCCTCGGTCGCCACGGTCTCGGCCTCCGTGTCCATGCCAGGCTCCTCCATGCCTGCAAAGGGGTAAGGGGGTGGACGCTCGCCGCGGACTGGGCCTGGAACCAGACTCTGCGCGGGGGCCGCCGGAGCAATGCGCCCGAGCCAGGTTACTGGCCCCCTCGCAGCGCCGGGCCACGTCCCCTAGGAGCGCCTGCTTCATCCCTGCCCGACCCGGGCGCCCGCCACCCCCTCCAGACTCACCATCCGGGGCTCCGGCCGCCGCCATGATGATTGTGTACAACACCCACCGCTCCCGCAGAGGCCGCCGGGAAAAGGCGAGCTGGCTGAGATTGGCCCCCGCAGCAGCCCCTAATCTTGCACAGCCTGGCCGGAAACAGGTGGAGGTTTCTATGGAGACCCGCCTCCTCCGCTTCCCCGGCCCGGCCCCTGCCACGCTCTAGCTTTCGAGAACCGAGGGGGGCGGGCCCGGGAAATCGCCCGCTTGCTGGGCTCTGCCCCCTTGAGGCCGAGTAGGGCCGCAGTCTTGGGAGGGGGGCGTGGGCTTGCAGGCTAGGAGGCTGGCGCCTTTAAGGGGCGGGGTTGCGCCTTCTGTGGCGGAAGCGGATTGGCTGGGAGGAGTCCCCGGAAGTGATGCACGGAGGCCCACGTGTGCCTATGCAGCTCCACATGGCGGTGCTTCTGAAGAGGTTGCTGCAACCCGGGGGGTCCCCGGCTGCCTTGGCCCGCCTGATGGGGCGGCGCGAAGCCAGCCTGGGCACTGATCCCGGGGCTGCGGTGCGAGTGCGGTTCGCCCCCAGCCCCACAGGTAACCTTGGCGGACGTGACGCTGCAGGCCGAGGCCCACCGTCTCTTGCCCGCCCCCGAACATTCCGAACGAATCCCTTCCGGTGGAGTCAGACTGGCGGGGCAGTGAGACCTCATTATACGGAAATAGAAATGTTTACGAGCGAAAATTATTCGCGTTGCCAGGAATTTCGTGCTTATCGTACTGTACCATTTCTTTGGGTTCCTTGTTTCTTGTGTATTCAACAAATGTTTAGTGAGTACAGCCTGTTCTAGGCACTGAGATGCAACGGCCTTGGAGAAAGTAGGGCCCCTACTCCCAGGAAGCCTACACTGGTAGTGACTGCTACAAACATGTAAGAAAATAGCTGTAGTTTTAAACAGTCACATGTGTCATGCAGGAGGTGAAGCAATGTGGGGGACAAGGGGATAGGTAGGATGCTTGGGAGTGCGTTGCTGAGGAGGTGCCATGAGAGTTGAGAACCAAGTAACAAGGAGCTAGGTACCTGAAGCCAGTGGAAGGAACCTTCTGGGCAGAGGAAATTGGAGGTAGAACGGTCCTGTGGTTAGTGTTGGAGCTTAGCAAGCCAGAGTGGGGCAGGGACCCATTGTGTACCCTAGCGGCCTCCCCACTAGTTCCTCAAGTTCTTTTCCATCTGAGGCAACCTCCTACCCTCTTCACAAAAAGCACACCTCTCGTTCTAAAGTCCTGGGTCCCAAAGCTACCATTGTAAAAGATCCCTCCTGCACAGGATGACAAGGGTATTTCTTGCCAGGCACTATAGTGTAGAGCCTGCTCCTCAAACCACCCCGGGTTTGACTGGCTTCCGATTTTCAATGAATTACAGATTAATACTTTTATAAAATCCATATGAAGAAATTACTAGAAAATTGAAACTCTGGGAAGCATACAAAATATGAGACTTTTTGTTGAATTCAACAGATGTAAAATTATTCTGTCAAAATGTTCTCAGTTTCTAAGCATTTATTTGCCATTTCTGTACCTACTTGGTTGTGAACTGCCAACAGTTTTCAGACAAGCTCTGGTTTGGGTGCAAAGGCCTGGGATTGTCTGGGTGCAGATATCTGGCTTTGCCACTTGAGCAAAGCATTGAACCTCTGAATTTTAACATCTTCCAAATAGAGCTGATAATAGTACCTGCCTCATCATTTGAGGTAATCTAACTGAGGCACTGGAAAGGTGTGTTACCTCATGGAAAGCACTTAAGCAGAAGCCTCCTTTATGATGATCTTAAGTCTTGTTTCCTTGATGATTTGCTGGAAAAGCCCATGTTGGCAAGGCGATTGACTACAGACAGAAGAATATAGATCATTGTAATAGCTAAAATTAATGGTATACTCTGATCAGCATATATGCCTCACAGCAATCTTGCAAGAAAGGTTTCTATTTTTTGTTGTCAATCTCTCTCAACAGATTAGGAAATTAAAGCTCACAAAAATCAAGTAGAATGTCCAAGGGGAGCAGAATTTGAATCAAGATCTGTAAGACGTCTTGGCTTCAACTACTCGACCCATGTCTTCTATCTTGGGGAATTCTGGTTTTGCGGTGTCCTTGCAATAACTAGTTGAAAGTCACCTATATAATCAGTGTTGAGCTAGAGTCTGCCTGATCCCAGAGGAGCGTGTCCTGTCTCATGCAGGTGCTAGTACCTGAAGATGCAAATGAGCTCATTGTGAAGACAGGGCCACGACCTTGTCCAAAGAAGGCAGGGTAAGGGGGGAAATGACAGCCCTGGGGAAACTGTTTAACTATTCAGTCAGGAATGATGAAAAAAGTCTTTTAAGAGTTTAAACTTGGGTGGAGAAATACAGTGGAATCGAATATTAGTTTTCATTAGTATCTAAAGACAGCACTTAGAGCATCAAGTAGTCAAAATTCAAAATGTGTGATGTGGTTAGTCCGTACAGTGCATAGAGGGTATGTGCAAAATGTAATTATCCATTTTCAATTAGCAAAGTGTTTTTTGCCCAGGGACCTCATTGAATTTGCATAAATGAAATGCATGTGTGAAGTGGCTTCAGTGACTAACCATCTGTTTCCCCTTTGGGTGGAGCGTGGTCTCAAGGCAAATCTCAGAGTAGAACAATGGGTGCAGGTGG
Source organism: Neotragus pygmaeus (assembly GCA_006410875.1). Classification (NCBI taxonomy): domain Eukaryota; kingdom Metazoa; phylum Chordata; class Mammalia; order Artiodactyla; family Bovidae; genus Neotragus; species Neotragus pygmaeus. The sequence continues at coordinate 432,188 of SJYV01012447.1, read as the reverse complement.
GGAGAGCTGGAGCCGTTTTACAAAATGATATGCTCCAAAACCTGGGTGTTCTTCCACTTCTAGGATGAGGGTCAATGAGTCAGCCACCCCAGTCCTCTGCTGTGACAGTCTGACTGCTAGAGAGATGGGACAGGGAGAGCCATTTCCTGGGCTTTGATGTTCCTTGGGCCCTTTTATCACAAGCAGAATTGACTTGCCCTTCATCTTCCCCATCTCATGGGCTGTCCCCTTCTTCCATCAGGCTTCTTGCACCTGGGTGGCCTCCGCACTGCTTTGTACAACTACATCTTTGCCAAGAAGCACCAAGGGAGTTTCATCCTGAGGCTGGAGGACACAGATCAGACCCGTCTTGTGCCTGGGGCAGCGGAGAATATTGAGGACATGCTCGAGTGGGCAGGTGAGGCTGGCAGGGAAAGGACCCTTCTCCAGGGAAGGAGCAAGGTTCTCCCAGGTGGCGCTAGTGGTAAAGAACCCATCTGCCAATGCTGGAATCACAAGAGACTCAGGTTCGATTCCTGGGTGGGGAAGATCCCCTGGAAGAGGGCCTGGCAACCCACTCCAATATTCTTGCCTGGAGAATCTCATGGACAGAGGAGCCTGGCTAGTTACAGTCCACTGGGTTGCAAAGGGTCGGACACGACTGAGCAATTTAGCAAGCCAGAGAAGGAACAGGAGAAAGAGCCTGAAAGTCTTCTCATGGGGCCCAGGGTGGAGAACTTGGGAGTCCCCAGAAGAATGGGTACATTTGTGTTGTCTGGGGGGCAGGTACCACCCAGAAAGATACTGAAGCTCCCTGGGGCGGGGGAGGGGAGGCTCCAAGGCACTTCTGAGATCCTTGTTTTTATCTCGGAATCTCATCTCCTGGGATCAGGCAGGAAACAGGCCAAGTGGAAGATGGACTAGGAGGCTCCAGGGCTGTGAAGAGCCTGAGGAAGCGCCAGCTCTTTTTGGCCATGTGGGAATCCTGGCCCAGCTCCTCAAATCTTCCGATTTCCAGGAGGAGCCAGATGGCCAAAGTTTTTTGTTTTTGTTTCGGTTTTGATGAGTGCTTCCCATTGTCAAATCTGAACTCAGATGACACATTGTATGAATCAGACAAAATGTGTGCAGTCTCTTAAGTCAGCCTCCCTGTGGGAAGTTTAATTCTGAAGCCAGGTATCTCGGGGATGACAAAGAGGAGTGTGTGTGTGTTCCCCAGGTCAGTTGCTGCCTACCTGTCAGAACAGGTGTGACTACTTAAGCTCCCTACGGGAAAATGCCCCAAACTCCAAGACTGTCTCGACAACGTGTGCTCTAATCTCAGGTAAATCATTAACTAAACTCTGGGTTACCAAAGAGCAAAAACTGATTTCATTTCTGTCCTCAACTGTAGAAGATTGTAGCAGAAACTCAGTCGAGATTAGCTGAGTAAAAGAATTCATGCACCAAGGTCACTTACTGTGGTCCGGGTAGTGTTCAAGCATAAAACCAAGACCCTGCCCTCAGTAAATAGGGGAAGACAGACTTCAGACAAACAAACAAACTGAATTCTAGGGACTTCCCTGGTGGTCCAAGGGTTAAGACTCGAAGCTTCCAGTGCCGGGGGCATGGGTTCTATCCCCGGGCAGGGAACTAAGATGCTGTATGCCAGGTGGTAGGGAAAAAAAAAACCACAGGTGAGTTCATCCTTACTCTGATATGAAGCAGTGATAAGTGCTGTAGAGAAAGGGGTAGCAGGTGAGCAAACCAGCAAGGAGAGGTGGGTGCTCTTTGAGATAGGACAGACTTCCCCAAGGGGTGGACAGGAGCGCAGAGACTTGCACAAAGTGAGAAGTTGGTGCCGTGGTTGCCTAGGGGGAGAAAGCTCAAAGCCCAGGGAGTAGCAGATGTAAAGGCCGTACAGAAGCTTACTGCTGGGCATATTTGAGGAACAGCAAGGAAGCCAGAGTGGCCCAAGCACAGTGAGGAGACCAGCAAAAGTGAAAGTCGCTTAGTCATGTCTGACTCTTTTCGACCCCATGGATTGTATAGTCCATGGAATTCTCCAGGCCAGAATACTGGAGTGGGTAGCCTTTCCCTTCTCCAGGGGATCTTCCCAACCCAGGGATCAAACCCAGGTCTACCTGCATTCCAGGCGGCTTTTTTACCAGCTGAGCCACAAGGGAAGCCCAAGAATACTGGAGTGGGTAGCCTATCCCTTCTCTAGTGGATCTTCCCGACCCAAGAATCGAACTAGGGTCTCCTGCATTGCAGATAGATTCTTTGCCAACTGAGCTATCAGGGAAGCCCAAGGAGACCAGAGGACTTGGAAATGTGACTTGAGGACGCAGTGATGGGCAAGAGATCATGACTGGCCATGTGTGGAGCACGTGCTCCACGTCCCACAGACTATGCTAGCACAAGGGTGCTGGGATGAGCAAGACTGAAGCGTCCAGCCTCTTAGAGCCCTCGGCTCGGCCCAAGGGTATGACCGAAGCGGGCAGGGATCTACACCCAGGTGGGTAATTTCTGGATGTTCTTGCTTCAGCATTCGAACTGTAATTTATATAATATGAAATACACCATTTCAAAGTGGTCTTCAGTATATTCACTGTATTGTGCATCCATCACCCCTCTAATTCTAGAACATTTCCATCAACTCAAAACTGGAAACCAGTTAGCAGGCACTCCCTGTTCCTCCTTCCCTCCTGCCAGTGGCAACCACTAGCGTCAGTCTGTATGGTTTGCCCATTGGAGACATTTCATTTTATGACTGGCTTATACTTAGCATAAGGTCCATGTACATTGTTGCTGTTCAGTCACTAAGTCGTCGTGACTACATGAACCGCAGCACTCCAGGTTCCCCTACCCTCCATTATCTCCCAGAGTTGCTCAAATACATGTGCATTGAGTCAGTGACTCTAGCTAACCATCTCAGCCTCTGCCACCCACTTCTGCTTTGGTCTTCAATCTTCCAGCATCTGGGTCTTTTCGAGTGAGTCACCTCTTCACCTAAGGTGGCCAAAGTATTGGAGCTTCACCTTTAGCATCAGTCCTTCCAATGAGTATTCCGGGGTGATGTCCTTTAGAATTGACTGGTTTGATCTCCTTGCAGTCCAAGGGACTCTAATGAGTCTTCTCTAGCATCACAGTTCAAAAGCATCAGTGCTTTGTCATTCAGCCTTCTGGGCTTCCCTGGTGGCTTAGTCAGTAAAGAATCTGCCTGCAGTGCAGGAGACCCAGGTTTGACCCCTGAGTCGGGAAGATCCCTTGGAGAAGTAAATGCCAACCCATTCCAGGCAAGAATACTGGACAGAGGAGCCTGGCAGGCAAGAGTTGGACTCAAGTGAGCGACTAAACCACCATCAGCAGCCTTCTTTAAGGTCCACTTCTCACAACCATACATGACTACTGGAAAACCATAGCTTTGACTATATGGACCTTTGTTGGCAAAGTGATGTCTCTACTTTTTGATACACTATCTAGGTTTGTCATAACTTTTCCTTCCAAGGAGCAAGCGTCTTAATTTCATGACTGCAGTCACCATCCACTTTGATTTGGGGGCCCAAGAAAATAAAAGTCTTCACTGCTTTCACTTTTTCCCCTTCTATTTGCCGTGACATGATGGCCATCTGGTCCAGATGGCATGATCTTAGTTTTGTGAATGCTGAGTTTCAAGCCAGCTTTTTCACTCTCCTCTTTCACCCTCATTAAGAGACTCTTTAGTTCCTTTTTACTTTCTGCTGTTAGAGTGGTATCTGTGTATCTGAGGTTGTTGATATTTCTCCTGGCAATCTTGATTGCAGCTTGTAATTCATCCAGCCTGGCATTTCGCATGATGTACTCTGCATATAAGTTAAACAAGCAGGGTGACAATATACAGTCTTGACAGACTCCTTTCCCAATTTGAAACCAGTCTGTTTGTTTTTCCATGTCCGGTTCTAACTGCTGGTTCTTGACCCCCATACACGTTTCTCAGGAGACAGGGAAGGTGGTCTGCTACTCCTTTCCCTTTAAGAATTTTCTATAGTTTGTTGTGATCCACACAGTCAGAGGCTTTAAGCATAGTCAGTGAAGCTGAAGAAGATGTTTTTTTGGAATTCCCTTGCTATCTCTATAATCTAATGAGTGCTGGCAATTTGATCTCTGGTTCCTCTGCCTTTTCTAAACCCAGCTTGTATTAATACATCTGGAAGTTCTTGTTTCACATACTGCTGAAGCCTGCTATTGCTTATTCGTTCAGTTGTGTCCAACTCTTTGTGACCCCATGGACTGTGGCTTGCCAGGCTTCTCTGTCCATGGAATTCTCCAGGCAAGAATACTGAAGTGGGTTGCCTGTTCCTTCTCTAGGGAATCTTCGCAACCCAGGGATTGAACCTGTGTCTCCTGCATTGTAGGCAGATTCTTTAGCTACCAGAGGGTAAAGCTAGGCTGAAGCCTAGCTTGAAGGATTTTCAGCATAACGTTGCTAGCACATGAAATGACCACAATTGTGTGGTAGTGTGAATATTCTTTGGGATTGCCTTTCTTTGGCATTGGAATGAAAACTGACCTTTTCCAGTCCTGTGGCCACTGCTGAATTTTACAAATTTGCTGTCATGTTGAGTACAGCACTTTAACGGCATCATCTTTTAGGATTCTAAATAGCTCAGCTGAAATTCTGTTACCTCCACAAGCTTTATTCGTAGTAATGCTTCCTAAGGCCCACTTGACTTCACACTCGAGGATGTCTGGCTCTAGGTGAGTGACCTAGATAACTCACCATGGTTATCCAGTGAGTTATACCATCGTGGTTATCCAGATCATTAAGACCTTTTTTGTATAATTCTTCTGTGTATTCTTACCACCTCTTCTTAATCTCTACTGCTTCTGTTAGGTCCTTACTGTTTCTGTCCTTTATTGTCCCCATCCTTCATGAAACGTTCTCTTGATACCTCCAATTTTCTTGAAGAGATCTCTAGTCTTTCCCATTCTATTGTTTTCCTCTATTTCTTTGCGTCATTCATTTAAGAAGGCCTCCTCATCTCTCCTTGCTCTTCTCTGGAATTCTGCATTCAGTTGGATTTGTCTTCCGTTTCTCCCTTGCCTTTTGCTTGTCTTCCTTCCTCAGGTATTTGTAAAACCTCCTCAGAAAACCACTTTGCCTTCTTACATTTCTTTTTCTTAGGGATTGTTTTGGTCACTGCATCCTGTACAATGTTAGGAACATCCATCCATAGTTCTTCAAGCACTCTGTATACTAGATCAAATGCCTTGAATCTATTCATCACCTCCACTGTATAATCATAAGGGATTTGATTTAGGTCATACCTAAATCATCCCAAGATAGGCACAATAAAGGATGGAAACGGTAAAGATGTAATAGAAGCAGAGGCAATCAAGAAAAGATGGAAAGAATACACAGAACTCTACAAAATAGATCTTAATGACCCAGATAACCATAATGGTGTATTCCCTCACTCACCTAGAGCCAGACATCCTGGAGTGTGAAGTCAAGTGGGTCTTTGGAAGCACTGCTGCCAATAAAACTAGTGGAGGCGATGGAATTTCTGCAAGCCATTTAACTTCCTAAAAGATGATGCTATTAAAGTGCTACAATGAATATGTCAGCAAATTTGGAAAACCCAACAATGGCCACAGGACTGGAAAATGTCAGTACTTATCCCAGTTCCCAAGAAGGGCAGTACTGAAGAATGTTCAGACCACCAGACAGTTGCACTCATCTCCCATGCTAGAAAGGTTATCCTCAAAATCCTTAAGCTAGACTTCAGCATTATGTGAACCGAGAACTTCTAGCTGTTCAAGCTGGGTTCAGGAAAGGCAGAGGAACCAGAGATCAAATTGCCAACATTTGCTCGATTATAGAGAAAGCCAGGAAATTCCAGAAAAACATCTACCTCTGTTTCATTGACTATGCTAAAGCCTTTGACTGTGTGGATTATCACAAAGTGTGGAAAACTCTTAAGGAGATGGGAATACCAGACTTTCTTACGTGTCTCCTAAGAAACCTCTGTGTGGGTCAGGAAGCAAGTTAGAATCCTGTAAGGAATGACTGACTGGTTTGGGATTGAGAAAGAAGTACAACAAAGCTGTTTATTGTCACCCTGTTTAATAAACCTATACACAGAGCATATGATGCAAAATGTTGAACCGGATGAGTTAACACACTAGAATCAAGATTGCTTGGAGAAATATTAACAACTTCAGTGTGAGGATAATGTCACTCTAATGGCAGAAAGTGAAGAGGAACTAAAGAGCCTCTTGATGAGGGTGAAGGAAAAGAATGAAAAAGCCAGCTTAAAACTAAATATTATATTGAAAAAACTAAGATCATGGCATCCGGTCTCATCACTTAATGGCAAATGGATGGGAGAAACATGGAAGTAGTGACAGATTTCCTCTTCTTGGGCTCCAAAATCCCTGCAAATGGTGACAGCAGCCATGAAATTAGAAGACAGTTGCTTCTTGGCAGAAAAGCTATGACAAACTTAGTCTGTTAAAAAGGAGAGACGTCACTTTGCTAACAAAGACCATATAGTCAAGGCTATGTCTTTCCAATTGTCACGTATAGATGTGACAGCTGTACCATAAAGAAGGCAGAGTGCCGAAAAATCAATGCATTTGGACTGTGGTGTGGAGAAGACTCTTGAGAGTCTCTTGGAAAGCAAGGAGATCAGACCAGTCAATCTTAAAGGAAATCAATCCTGAATACTCTATGGAAGGACCGATGCTGAAGCTGAAGCCACAGTACTCTGGCCACCTGATACGAACAGCTGACTTGTTGGGAAAGACTCTGATGGTGGGGGAGATTGAAGGCAGAAGCAGGAGAGGGCAACAGAGGATGAGATGGTTGAATGGGATCACTGATTCAATGGACATGGTGAGATGGTGAGGGACGGGGAAGCCTTCCATGCGGCAGTTGCAAAGAGTCAGACAGCTTGGTGACTGAAAACAATAACAAAAAGCCTAGAGGTTTTCCCTGTTTTCTTCAATTTAAGCCTGAATTTTGTAATAAGCTCATGATCTGAGCCACAGTCAGCTCCAGGTCTTGTTTTTATCTGATGTAGAGGGCTTTTCCATCTTCGGCTGCAAAGAACATAATCAATCTGATTTCGGTATTGACCATCTGGTGATGTTCATGTGTAAAGTCATCTCTTGAGTTGTTGGAAGAGGGTGTTTGCTGTAATCAACATGGTCTCTTGACAAAACTCTGTTAGCGTTAGCCCTGATTCATTTTTGTACTCTGAAAGCAAACTTGCCTGTTATTCTAGATATCTCCTTAATTCCTACTTTCACCTTCCACTTTCCTATGATAAAAAGCACATCCTGTTTTGGTGTTCGTCCTAGAAGATGTAGGTCTTCCTAGAACTGATCAGTTTCTTCGGCATCAGTGGTTGGGGCGTACACTTGGATTTACTCCATGTTGCATGGTTTGCCTTGGCAACAAACCGAGATCATTCTGGGATTCTGAGATTATACTCAAGTACTGCATTTTGTACTTTTTTGTTGACTGTGAGAGCTACACCATTTCTTTTAAGGGATTCTTGCCCACAGTAGTAGATAAAATGGTTATCTAAATTAAATTCACCCATTCCCATCCATTTTATTCACTGGTTCCTAAAGATGTTCATGTTACACTCTTGACATCTCTTTCTTGACCTCATCCAATTTACCTTGACTCATGGACTTAACATTCCAGGTTCCTCTGCACTATTGTTCTTTACAGCATCAGACTTCACTTTCACCGCCAGACACATCCAGAGCTGAGCACCATCTCTGCTTTGGCCCAGCTGCTTCATCCTGTCTGGAGCTGTTAGTAATTGCCCTCCACTCTTCCCCAGTAGCCTATCAGACACTTACCGACGTGGGGGTGGGGTGGGGTTCATATTCTGGTATCATTTTTTTGACTTTTCATACCGCTCATGGGGTTCTCACGGCAAGAACACTGGAGTGGATTGCCATTTCCTCTTCCTGTAGCCCACATTCTGTCAGAATTCCCCACCGTGACCTGTCTTGGGTGGTCCTGCACGGCCTGGCTCAGAGCTTCATTGAGGTACACATGCCCCTTCTCCAGGACAAGGCTGTGATCCCTGAAGGGGATGTTGCGGCATGTATGTTGTAGCGTGAATGAATGCTTTCTTTTTTATGACCAAACAATATTCATTATGTGGAGATATCACTTTTTACTTATTCATTCATCAGTGGTTGGGCATTTAGATTGTTTCTACATTTTGGATATGATGAGTCAAATTTCTATGAACATTTACATACTATTTCTTATGTGCATTTAGTGGAGTCTCTCTTAAACCCTGGAGCATATACCAAATGTTGGACATGCTAACATTAGATCAAGAAGGAACCCCAGATGCACATAACCCAGCCCCCGCTTCTCTGACAAATGAAGCACTGTCACTATCAACAGAACCAATGATACTGGCAGCCAGGACCTACTGAGAGCTGAGATATGCCAGGCAGGGTGCCGAGCCTTCCCATAGGCTGGCTTATTCTGGCTTCATGATGACCCTCAGGAGAAAGTAAATGTTTGTGTGTTACGTATTTGTCAGTCAGTTGTGATTGACTCTTTGCGACCCCATGGACTGTAGCAGGCTCCTTCATCCATGGGGTTCTCCAAGCAAGAATACTGGAGTGGGTTGCCATTTCCTTTTCCAGGGCATCTTCCCAACTCAGGGATCGAACCCAGGTCTCCTCCATTGTAGGCAGACTCTTTATGGTTTGAGCCACCAGGGAAACCTAAGTAAATGTTTGTTTCCTTCTTTTAAAAGAGGAAACCGAGGCTCCACAAAATGTCTTACCTGGCCTTAGAGCTGGCCAGTGTCTTTGAGCCCAGGCCCCTCTACCTCCAGAGACTGTGGGACATCGGGTGTGTGGGATTAATCCTGTCCTTAGCTTCCTGATTCATTTGAAAGCCCTCTGAGGGCAGAAACACCATCATATAGCTCTTCTGTGTCCCATCTGCCTCTCCTGGAAGCATTTATAAGTGAAATCTATCCTTTGTGACCTGTGGAAACCAGACCTTGGTTTGGGGTTAGGGCTTGTAATGGATCACGTTTGATCTAACAGCATATGTTGCAGCTTCCATGTCCTACACGGAAGCCACTGGGCTAATCACTTGTGAGCACTAATGCATTTAAGTCTTAGTCACTCTGCACAGTAGACTCTTAGCTCCACTTTTCAGAGGAGGAGACCAAGGCTTAGGAGAGCTAAGGAATGCAGGAGGCAGTCCATGGAGTGGTTAAGAGCATGGGCCTGGGACCAGCTAGCCTGGCTTTGAATGTTGTTATACCCGCTTGTCCTTGGCCAGGTGACGTGACACAGCCTCTTGGTGCTCCTGTATCCTCCTTTCTGAATGGGATTCACAACAGCACCTGCCAGCTTGAGTGATTTGGACCCTTAACAGTGATCACAGAATATAAAAGCAGCCTCGTGGGTTCATGGCACCACCCTTTGTCACAGTAGTCAGGGGCCAAGCCAGGAGTCCAGCTGGCCTGGACGGACTGTTCCTGGACCACACTGCTTCCCTGAGTCTGCTGTGCCAGGGCAGGGCTGGTTTGTCACTCTTCGGGGCAAGGAGAGAGGGAGAGGATATACCAAAGAGGGTGTGGATCGTGGAGCTGGTGCTCCTCCATCCAACTGCTTACCCACCATCCTTGTGACCTTAAGTGTTAATCCCTCTGTGCTTTACCTCTTCATCTGGAAAAGGGAAATGATGAGAGTGACACCCTCATGGATTGTTGGGAGGATCAAAAGCTCTGCAGTGTGTGTGAATTGCTTCTCTGGCGGCTCAGATGGTAAAGACTCTGCGTGCAACACGGGAGACCCAGGTTTGATCCCTGGGTCGGGAAGACCCCCCTGGAGAAGGGACCAACTCCGGCATTCTTGCCTGGAGAATCCCATGGACAGAAGAGCCTGGCGGGTTACAGAGTTGGACACGACTGAGCAGCTAACACCACCACCACTGGGGTGTGTGGAACGGTTGTAGCAGTGCCTGGGAAGCTGTGCTGTGTCTTTGGGGTCATTATCGTTTGGTGATTGCCCTCTGCCTGTGTTCCAGGCGTTCCCCCAGATGAGAGCCCCCGGCGCGGAGGGCCTGCTGGGCCCTACCTTCAGTCTCAGCGGCTTGTGCTCTACTCCCAGGCCACTGAAGCCCTGCTGAAGAGTGGTGCTGCGTACCCGTGTTTCTGTTCACCCCAGCGGCTGGAGCTCCTCAAGAAGGAGGCCCTGAGGAACCGCCAGACGCCCCGGTGAGAGCCCCAGCCTGTCACTGTGCCTCCCTAGGGGCGGCTACGTTCGTTCGCTCCTGCTGCGTAACAAATGACACCCAACCCACCTACCTCGGTTCTTGCAGGTCAGGAGTCTGGGCACAGCTTAGCTGGCTCCTTGGGCTCAGGGTTTCTCAAAGCCGCCATCAGGGTCTAGGCCAGCCTTGCCGTTGCCTCGATTGCTGGGCTCGCCGAGGATCTACTTCCATCCCTCTCGGACGCTGTTTCCTGGAGACAACAGTCCTGGCCGAGTGGGCCTCTCTCCACTGCACGGCTCACCACTTGGCAGCTGGCCTTCCTTCAGGCGAGCTGGGGAGAAGGCAGTGGGCAGGGAGGGGAGTGAGCAGGGGGGAGCCGCAGCCTCTGCATCACCCAATCGAGGAAGTGACGTCTCGTGGCTGCGTTGTGCTCTGGTCACCAGAAGGAAGTCAGGAGAGCCAGCCCGCACTCGAGGGCGGGGAGGACACAAGGCAAAAACGCTGGGAGGGGTATCTCTGGGGCCGGGTCAGCTCTGCCTGCCACCCTGGGCCTCAGATGTATAAGGTCATTTGAAGTCTCTCTTATTTGGGGACTTCCTGGTGGTCTGGTAGCTGAGACGCCGCACTCCCAGTGCCGGGGGCCTGGGTTCAGTCCCTGGTCAGGGAGCTGGATCCCACGTGACGCAACTTCAGAGTTCACGTTGTTGTTTAGTCACTCAGTTACATCCAACTATTTTGCAACCCCATGATCTATAGCCTGACCCCATGGACTGTAGCCTGCCAGGTTCCTCTGTCCATGCAGTTTCCCAGGAAAAAATATTGGAGTGGGTTGCCATTTCCTTCTCCAGGGGATCTTCCCAAACCAGGGGTCAAACCTTGCTTCCGTATCTCCTGCATCGCGGGTGGATGTTTTTTTACTGCTGAGCCACCTAGGAAGAGCAAGAGTTCACACACCACAACTGATAAAAAAGATCCCACATGCCAGCACAGCCAAATAAATGTTTTAAAGTAATTCTCTCTTTTTAGATTAGTAAAATCTGTCTCATGTTCAGGAAGGTGTATACGCAAAGATCTGTCCCAGCCCTGACTCTGGCGCTCCGATTCCTTCTCCAGAGACAGTCCAAAGGTGTCTCCTCCAGAGACATGCAGTGCAGACCCTGACGAATGCGTGCTATTTCCCCTCCTTCTCTGCTCAAATGGTATCACACATATCATATCATGTGGCTTATAGATGCCACTGACTGTGATGACGATCAGTCTGTGTGAGTCCATAAATTTCCTTACATTTGCAAACTATTCTGTCACAGGGCTGAGTCCTCACTCCATCAGTTCCTTATTAATGAACATTCATGTTACCTCTAATCTTTTGTATTAAAAATTGAGGGTGCTGAGGAGCAATGTTGATGTCCTTCATTTTGCATGTCTGTAGAGTGTGTGTGTTGGGTTACCTCCCTAGATTTGGAGTTGCAGGGTCCGTTTGCAGCTTTGATAGATACTGTCTAGTGCCCCTTTCTTAGCTTTTACTCCCTTCAGCATAGCATTCAAGTTCCAGTGTCAGTGAACTCTTTGGACACGGGCTTGGATATTCATACAAGGTCACGACGTTCACTGCAGCATTGCTTTTTAAATCATAAACAGTCTTATTTGCCTGTTGACAGGTTATTTTTTTTTTTAATTACCGTCATGCTGTGTCTCGGAATCCATGAAGCCATTTATGATTGAACATTTAGGTCAGTGTCGAGGACAGTGCTTTCAAGTGTTACGTTTGTGTGTCAGGACACTTTCGGGAGCAAGTAACAAATACTCTTTAAAATGGACAAACTGGAGCTTCTCACACTTTAATGTGCAGAAGAATCACCTGAAGATCCAGTTAACGGGCAGCTTCTGCTGTAGCAGTGCTGGGGAGGGGCTGAGATGCTGCATATCCGACAAGCCCCCACGTGAGGCTGATGCTAGCAGTCCACAGACCACATTTGCGTAGTCAGAGCATAGACCACGCAGACATTTGTCCTCTCATTCTGCAGCATCCGGAGGTGTGGGACTCCAGGACGAAACCAGCAGCTCCGAGAAGGCGGGACTCTCTTTTGTTCTCCTGCTGCCTCCCTCCCTCAGTCATTTCCAGGTGGCTGCAGCAGCTTGTGGCTCACTCTCAGGCTCACTTGGAGAGAAGAATCTTTCCCAGAATCTTCCTCATCCCCTACCTGCCAGGCATGCGTCTCTTTGAATCTCGGTGACTAGAATGGTCCAGTGTGGACGGGTCAGTTGTCTAGAGGAATGGGATCGCACGCTTAGCAACACCCATCGTGATTCACCCGCTTGGGTGACACTTGACAAGGAAGAAGGTCAACCAAGGAAGAAAGGAAACAGACTTGAGTCTGCTGTGCTATGTTATTACACTTAGTTCTCCCACACAACAACCTTATCATCCCCATTCAGGACTGAAGATAGTGCTGAAAGAGGTAAATGACCTACCCGGGGTCACGGTTATCAGACGCACAGCTCAGGCTCACGCCCATCACCAATGCTCTTAGTAACCCTTAGCTCCCGCTCTGCTTCCCAACAGGTATGACAATCGGTGCCGGAGCCTGAGCCAGGTGCAGGTGGCCCAGAAGCTGGCCACGGACCCCAAGCCTGCCATCCGCTTCCGCCTGGACGGGGAGGCGCCAACCTTCCAGGACTTGGTATACGGCTGGAATCGGCACGAGGTGGCCAGCGTGGAGGGGGACCCAGTCATCCTGAAGAGCGATGGCTTCCCCACGTACCACCTGGCCTCCGTGGTGGACGACCACCACATGGGCATCAGCCACGTGCTGCGGGGCTCCGAGTGGCTGGTCTCCACCTCCAAGCACCTGCTCCTCTACCAGGCTCTGGGCTGGCAGCCCCCACACTTTGCCCACCTGCCTCTGCTCCTCAACAGGGATGGCAGCAAGCTGTCCAAAAGGCAAGGGGACATCTTTCTGGAGCATTTTGCTGCCACTGGCTTCCTGCCGGACGCCTTGCTGGACATCATCACCAACTGCGGTTCAGGGTTTGCAGGTACCCACTCCCCTGAGAGGTCCTGGAGAGACCGTAGTGGTGAGGAGCCGGGGCCCTGGGTCAGGCTACCTGGCCTTCGGTCCCAGCTGGGCTGTCCAGAGGCTGTGTGATTGTTTTTAGTTTATTGATCTTATTTTATTGTGGTTTGCGGGCTTCTCATTGTGATGGCTTCTGTTGAGGAGCACAGGCTCTCGGTGCATGGGCCCAGTTGCTCCGAGGCACGTGGGATCATCCTAGATCAGGGGTCAAACTGGCATCCCCCACCTTGCAAGGTGAATGCTTAGCCACTGGACCACCAGGGGAGCCGTGGCTGTGTGATCTCATGTGAGTTGTTGCTGTTATTTGTCCACCACTGATTGAGCCAGGCACCATGTTAAGTTCTGGGGCTACAACAGTGAGCAAGATGTAATCCCTGGCCTCAAAGGAGCTTCTGATCTGGGAGCCTTGTCTGCCTTGTCTGTAAAATGGAGCTAAGTGTCTTCCTCTGTGAGTTAAGTTCAGGTTCACTGAGCTCCTATGGGGCGCCAGCACAGTATCTGCTACACGATAAGCACAAAACTACAGATCCTGTGATTACTGCGGTTATGTTATTAGAGTAGAGTAAGTATGTACTCTGGGAGTGTTACTAGTATTACTGTGACCCCAGTTTATTCCAGGCTTGACCCAAGACGTCAGGCCCACATCTTGATGATGCNTTTGCTGTGCCTGGCAGGCAGTATGTGGGATCTTAGTTCCTTGACCAGGGATGGAACCCGTGCCCCCTGCAGTGAAAGCATGGAGTTCTAACCACTGGACCACCACCAGGGAATTCCCTTCTTTCATTTTAGAAAATGATGTTTTGGGGCCACGGCATGCTCTGGATTTGCTTCCCAGAGGGTCTTGTCCTTCCACCCTCTGCCTCGCTTAAGCCTCTGCTCAGACTCCCAGCCCGTCTCCGGCTCCCAGACATGGCGGCTACACTGGCCTTGTGCTCAGTGTACACAGACAGCCCGTCCCTTACTCCGCCCAGCGCCCTTTGAGGGAGGCTCCGTTGTCCCCATGGTCACAGACGAGCATCCTGAGCTCTGAGTGCTTGTGTCACTTGCTGCAGATGTCTGGCAAGGCTGGCTTCACTCACAGGCCTGCCCGATCTCAGAGCTCATGAGATGGTCACCCGTCCCTTGCTGCCTGCCTGTCTTCCACGCCAGGGACAGGGGGGCACGCTCCTGCAGAACAGCCTCGCCCTGTGCTGTTCACGCCCTGGGTCCCTCCAGTCCTGCCAGGGACAGGGTGAGGGCAGCCCGGGGACTGAGGGCCGACAGGGCCTGGTTTCAGGCTTGGAGTCTTAGAGGCTCTGCTGCTTCTNAAGAGACAGGCCTCGCCCTGTGCTGTTCACGCCCTGGGTCCCTCCAGTCCTGCCAGGGACAGGGTGAGGGCAGCCCGGGGACTGAGGGCCGACAGGGCCTGGTTTCAGGCTTGGAGTCTTAGAGGCTCTGCTGCTTCTGAAGGAGGGAACAAGGTGGTTAGAAGAATTCTGAAAAGGAGAAAATTTGACGTGACAGCAAAACTTGAGCTTTTTAACTGAGTCCTGAATTCAAACGATAGCTCAGGGGAGGGCAGCAGGCCAGGTGAGAGGCGCTGGGGAGCTGAGTCATGAGCAGACCGTCGGGAGTCTCCCTGCTGCTCCAGCCCGGCTGGAGGGAGAGCATCCCCTGGAAGGAGTCATTCTGCAAAGCCCACCCGCTCCCCTGGGGAGGAGGGTTTTGGCAGGGCTGGGGGTGGCCGCAGCAGCATGGTCCCTGGGCTTCTGCAGGCTGCACCTCCGCCGGCTGGTAGGCGACGAGACCCAGAGATGCCAGCTGGTGGGCCAGCTGCAGGCGCTCGTGGAGAAGGCGTTTGGGAGCCAGCTGCAGGACAGAGAGGTGCTAGATCCAGCCTACGTGGAGAGGATCATCCTGCTGAGACAGGTGGGTCAGGAGCCCAGAGACCCAGGGAGCGGGTGGCNATCTCGGAGAAGGTAGACATCATTGCCAAGCGTGTACTGGGGTGAGTTCCCACAGGCGGAGCTCGGGGTCTGCACCTGCCTCTCCTGTCTCCTTTCCAGGGCCCTCTCCACTCCAGGGCTTGGCAGTCAGGCCTGCAATCCGGCCCCAGAGCTGGCGAGAGGTTCTCAGTGAGAGGGTCACTCATGGTACTGAGAAGCCTGGGCTCCCCCGGAAAATGCAGTGGTTCTGGCTCCAGGGTTGGGCCCAACTGGTTGCCATTGCAGCCCAGCCACTCACTGACCCAGTTATTAGGTTGGTGCAAAAGTAATTATGGTTTCAGACTCTGAAATCATTATAACTAGGCTCAAACACATCTTCATTCATCAAAATTGGAACCATATAATCAACACATTTTTGCCGATGAGAAATAAGTTTGATTATTCCTGGAGCATAAAAATCTGTGCTTCGGGATAGAAAGTGATGTATAACAAAATCACATTTATTTAAGAATCTGTTCCAATATCAACAAAGCCAAACCGTTAATTACTTTCACACCAACCTCATAGTTCACCTGTCAGGTGACTTCAGCTTGTCCAGGTTCCTGCACGTCCTTGAGCTTCCCTTCCCTCCCCTGCAGGGTGGAGATGATACTAGGTCTCATTATTCACAGTCACAGGGCTCTTTAGATTGTGAGGGTACAAAGTGCAACCAAAACTGGCTTAAGTAAGAGGGGAGTGATTCATGTACATCATTGCAGAGGTCAGAAGGGCCAGGTTAATGCAGGGGCCAAAAATCATGGCACCGACACCTCGTTTCTCCCTCTGCCCCTTTGACTTTCTGCCGCATACTCTCCCAGGCCGGCTGCTCCTTCTGCAGAGGTCCTGTATTAGATGGATACGTGCATGTCTCCCTTACCTGCATTTGGATCAGGTAGTTCAAGGCTGAACAGTTTCTGTCCACATCTCTAGGGTCCTGCTGTCTTTAGTTCTGCCTACGCTCTCCCTCCCTCCCTCTCTTTTTTTGGGCGGGGGGCTACACTGGGTCTTTGTTGCAGCAGGAGGACCTTTGCAGAGCACAAGCTCAGTAGTGGTGGCACGTGGGCCAGGTTTTGCTCTTGTCCGTGTGGTCTGTGGTGGCTCACGGTTCAGCCAGAGGAGGAAGGAGGAAAGGGAGAGGGGACGGGGCGCTCCTTCCCCTCGAGGCCCTGGCTTAAAAGATATACATGTTTCCACTCACATCCTGCTGGCCTTAACGCCTGCGTTGTGGCCACGCCAAGCTACAAAGGAGTCCAGAAAATATAGTTTTTACCTTGGTGGCCACATGCCCAGCTGAAGATCGTGTTAGTATACATGAGAGGGAGAAAGGATCCTGAGGATCAAAAGCTGCCTCTCTCACAGTCCCCACTGTGGGGGTAAGAGGGCTGAACCGCAGCCCCCGACTCCAGCCGTGTCTTGAAATTCACTCTGATGGGGCCTGATTGGCCTAGTTTTTCTGCCTCCGAACCAGTCAAAGAGGCCTGGAGATTGTGATACGTTGACCAGCCTTGGTTAGGTCGTATGCGGGACTTTGAGTGGACCCCCAGCCAGAGTTCGTGGGCTGAGGACGGAGCCAAGTCATTTCACAGGGAGCGTTAGGGCCCTGGTATCAGGAGGAAGGGGAATGTAGGCTGAGCAGCAGATGCCACAGATGTCCATTTTGCGTAACTTCCCAGTTTTGTTGTGAAGATTATGTTTGATAGGAATAGCAAACACTCGTTTGTAAACTTGCTCCCACACGTGTGTGCAATGTGTTATATATCACATACGTTACATATGTAGACAGCTAGTGGGAAGCTGCTGTAGAGTACAAGGAGCTCAGCTCAGTGCTCTGATGACCTAGAGGGGTGGGATGGGGAGTGGGACGGAGGCTCAGGAGGGAGAGGATGTGTGTATACGTAAGGTTGATTCATTCTGTTGTACAGAAGAAAGTAATACAACATTGTAAAGCAATTATGCTCCCATAAAAACATAATACACACAAGATATGTGCACGTGTATATATGCTGGTGGCAAAGAGCCCGCCTGCCAAGGCAGCAGACGAGAGACACAGGTTCCATCCCTGGGTCGAGAAGATGCCCTGGAGAAGGAAATGGCAACCCACTCCAGTATTCTTGCCTGGAAAATCCCACGGACAGAGGAGCCTGGCAGGCTACAGTCCACGGGGTCGCAGAGAGTGGGACACAACTGAGCGCCTGTGCACGTCACATGGCGTGCGCTGTGCATGCACATATACCCTTAAGTTCTTGGCAACCTAATAAAGGAACTGCTGCTGTTATCCCCACTCTACAGAGGAGAAAGTTGAAGCCCAAAGTGGCTAAGTAACGTGTTTAAAATCATGCAGCTGGCAAGCTGGAGGAGCAGGGATTGAAAGGCCAGCCCACTGGGGTGAGAGAGGGGATGTGACGTCCTGTGCTCTGTTGCTGCTTCTTGGTGTGAAATGCTTGAGCAGCACCTGACAACAAGAAACCCCCACTGTACCATTAAAACATGCATTTTGAAAAGCTAAGAATATAATTAACGTGGCAAAAATACAAACAGTCCAAGAAGGTTTATAGCAAAAATTGTCTTCCGTCCTACTCAGCCCCCAACAGAAAGACTGTCCCAAATAGCAGTTTCCTTTGTGAAAGGTCTGCAAAGTAAAGGAAATGTGTATATAACTCCAATTTTGCAGACTTTTAGTTTAAGATTTAATTGTTATTCCTTCATTCAAACCTCTTGAATGTGGGTTTAAAACCTAGAAATTATTTTTAAATGTATATATCAGGAATCCTATTGTTTAAAAATAATGCTATTTATTTATTGATGTCGTTTTGGCTGTGCTGGGTCTTCACTGCTGTGCAGGCTTTTCTCTAGTCGAGGCAAGCAGGGGCTACTCTCGAGCTGCGGTGCATGGACTTCTTACTGTGGCTCCCGGCCTTCCGGCGCAGGCTCAGCGGTTGTGGCTCCCAGGCTCTCGGGCGCAGGCTCAGTAATTGTAACACATAGGCTTTTTTGCTCCTTGGCATGTGGGATCTTCCTGAATCAGGGATGGAACCTCTGTCTCCTGTATTGGCAGGTGGATTCTTTACCACTGAGCCACCAGGGAAAACCCATGAGTCCCATTTTTAATCCTAACCCCTCATCTGCCCCATTCCAGAACCCTCTCTGGATTTACTATTTTTAATTATATCTAGATAATCCTTATTTTCCACCTCTTTACACAAAAGATGCAATATAGTACAATCACACTGGTATCTTTTGGGGGTTTTTGGTTTAATTTTTTTTTTTTATTGAAATACAGTTGATTTACAATATTATTAGTTTCAGATGTACAACATAGTGATTCAATATTTTTATGGATTGTACTCCATCTAAAGTTTATGAAATAACAACTATATTTCCCTGTCTTTTGTGTTTTTTTGCTTGTTTGTCTGTTTTTCACTTAACAGCATATCTTTAGATCTGTCCAGGCTTAGAGAGCATCCTCCTCTTCCTCTCAGCTACATCTAGTCCCTTATCATACTACTTCACCATGATTTATTTAACTCACCTCCTGCTAATGGACATTTGCTTCCAAATTTGCTGTTGCAAACAATGCCGCAGTGAATAACCTTGAATAGACACCATTAAGCACCCTTGCAAGCATATCTCCAGACTAAATTTCCCTGGGGTATTATTAATAATACTCTGTTAATTTAGGACATTCCATATGAGGCTGTCCTAGTTTACCAAACTAATGTCTTCCCTCCCCACACCTGCCATGGGATTAGGTTTTAGGGACACTCTGGGGCTCCCACTCAAGGCAGAAAGCTGACACCCACATGTTGAGCAGCAGCCAGTTCTGTTGAAGGCCCTCTGCTCTTGCCAAGTCCTGGGCCAGCTCTTATTAACATATCCTGGCTGTGCTCATAGGCCTTCTGGGGTCTGTCACTTTCACCAGCTCCTTAGCAGCCTGCTTCCCCATAATGACATTGAGGAGCTTGTTGGGTTTTACCTCATACTACATTTTGTTTTTAAGTATGATTGATTTACGATGTTGTGTTAATTTCTATGGTACAGCAAAATGATTCAATTATACATATAGATACTCTTTCATATTCTTTTCCATTATGGTTTATCACGAGATATTGAATATAGTTCCCTGGGCTATACAGAAGGACCTTGTCGTTTATCCATTCTATATGTAATAGTTTGTACCTGCTCACCCCACACGCTCAATTTTTCCCTCCCCCCCACCACACCTTCCTTGGCAACCACAGGTCTTTTCCTTATGTTTCGTAGACATGTTCATTGTGTCGTATTTTAGATTCCACATAGAAGTGATATCACATGGTATTTGTCTTTCTCTTTCTGACTTGCTTCACTTAGTATGATAATCTCTAGGTCCATCCATGGTGCTGCAAACTGTATTACATTTTATATTTTCAACATTTCCTCTTCTCCATTTCATAAATAACAGCAGTCATGTGGTCTAGTTTTAAGATGCAATAAAAATAGTTACGTTTCTCAAACTGAAACTGAATTGCTCAAGTACTGGAGTGAGTAAGGAAATGTGCCCTGGAAGGCCGTTGGTTCCAATTTCCTCATGAACCCTGTTCCTGAGTTGGAAGCCTGCCAGCTTCCCAGTAAGCCAGCGTGGGGGATGGAGTATCTGGCCATTTCAGGAGCAGTCAGTGTCAGAGTTGGCGTCAAGGATTGTCTGCACTAGTGAAGGTCTCCAGCCTTGGCCCGTCTTTAGTTCTGCTCCCATCTCTTGTTCTAATTCCGAATCAGGGCTGGGATGAAGTTTTTGCAAGTCCGGCCTTGACTAATTAGGAACTTTCTCTTGAGCTCAAACATGCTTTTGGAAGAGGGTCTCAGCTGGACTGCCAGGCAAGTGGGGAAGGGTTGTTGGCCCATTGTACCTCCTGAACTGGTTCAGTTTGTGGGCAAAGAATGGTCATAGCAAGTGGGGACAGGGCCATAACTGGTGCCGGGTTCTCCTGATGTCTTTCTTTCTGCTCTTCTCTGCTGCATCCCCTGGAAGTCTTTGTTTATTTATTTGGTTGCACTGGGTCTTTGTTGCTGCACGCAGGCTTTCTCTAGTTGCGGCAAGCTGGGGCTACTTTGTCGCTGGAGTGTGCGGGCTTCTCATTGTGGTGGCGCTCTTGTGGAGCACGGGCTCTAGGCTCACGGGTTTCAGCAGATGAAGCCCTCAGGCTCAGTAGTTGTGGTGCCTGGGCTATGATGCCCTGACGCATGTGGAATCTTCCTGGGCCAGGGATGGACCCCAAGTCCCCTCCATTGGCAGGTGGATTCTTATCCACGGTACCACCAGGAAAATCCCAGAGGTCTTGAAGCCGTGTTTCAGATCATGTCTCAGAGGGCTCCATTCTTCCATCCTATATCTAACTCATTCGTAACTTTCTTTTTAGATCCTCTTGCAACGTCTCTGAGCTTTTGGATATAATATATATTAGCTAGTATTTAATTTTTTATTGAAATATAAGCTCTCATACTTTCGAGTTCTTACTGTCTGTTCAGCCAGGGCACTCTGTGCTTTTCAAGTTTTAACTCAGCTCCACCATAGCTCTGTGAGGTGCAGAGACTATTATTATCCCCACTTTATAGGTGAGAAAACTGAGGCGTGAAGATTGCATGGCACAGGTAGTAATTAGTAAATCCTCTTATGGTATCCTCTGAGTTTCCCTTTTTTATGCACATTTGCTTGGAGTCTCTGTGTTTGTAGTCCCTTGGTTGGTATTTCTTCACCAACTAGGATGGGAGTAGTAGATATCGCCCTCCACTTCCAAGCAGGCTTGAACATCGATTGTGCTGTTAATTTATTAATGTGTGTAGCTGATGGATAAGCTTCTGAAGTCCTCCCTTCCACCCACTTGCCATTGGCCTGTACTGGCCCCTCATAGACTGGCTCTCTTCTAGACTTTTAGAAGGACCTGGTATAAACTTAACTCAGGACGTGCTGAATGGAGAACTGAAGAAGCTGTCAGATGGTCTGGAAGGCATCAAACACAGTAACGTGATGAAGCTCCTCCGAGTGGCCCTCAGTGGACAGCAGGTGAGGCAGGCGGCTGGACTGGACTGGAGCCCTCTTTTATCCACTCAGCTGACATTGACCAGTAGCACTAAGTGTAGTTTGTGGGCACAGAGATGAATGAAACATGACCACCTCCCCACATTCAATCATTCAACAGATAGTACCTACTGAGTACCTACCATGTGCAAGCACCATGCTCGGTGCAGTGGATCCAGTAATGAGTGAAACACACATGCTGCCCGCCTCGAGAGACCTGGCAGTTGACTGGGGGAAGGGACATACCAACCCAGGGAGACCAGGCCCCGGGACCCATCCTCAGCCTCAGAAACTGAAGCTCATAAAGTGCACACCCAGCTCCTTGGGGTGCAGGCACCGGTGCCAGCGTTGGCTTGGGCGTAACTCCTGCAGCTAAGGCCGGGTGTGTGTTCCTCAGGCAGTTTAAGGCAACGTTTTCTCTTGTTTGTCCTCAGCAAGGACCTCCGGTAGCTGAGATGATGGTGTCTTTGGGACCAAAGGAAGTGCGGGAACGAATACAGAAGGTACTCTGCAGCTAGAGAGAAGTTGGCGGGCCGCTGGAGGTGGCCGCGGGAGCTGCACCCGCAGCAGCCGCCCTCGGAGGAGAGGAGCAGGAGGTCTGGGCCCGGCAGGAGCTTGCGGAAAGAACCAGGAGTGGACACAGAGCCTCTGGGTGCACAGGTGCATTTGTGGCCCCACGCCAGGCCCATCCTTATCACCTGGCCACGGACGCCCAGACCTGTCTCACCTCCCTGAGTCCAGAAAGGAAGGCCTCGCGTCTGATTGTGACACCCCAGTACACAGCAGAGGTTAGGAGCTGCCTCACAGAACAGTGGCAGCTCGAGCTTCAGTCTGCCTGGGCTGCCATGCGGAAGACCACAGACCGACGGCCTGAGCAACAGGAACTGATCCTCACGGCTCTGGAGGCGGGCAGTCCAAGATCAGGGTGTTGGCAGCTTCCGTTTCTCCAGAGGCCCCTCTCCTTGGCTTGCACACGGTTGACTTTTTGCTCTCTCCTTCACAGTCTTGCCTCTGTCTATGCCCTCAGTGTCTGTCCAAATGCCTTCTTCTCACGAGGACACCAGTCAGATCAGGTTAAGGCCCCGCCTCACAGCCCAGTTTGGACTTCATTACCTCTTTATCATCCCTGTCTGCAAATTCAGTCACATTCCGAGGTACTGGGAGGTTGGAGCGTCAACATGAGTTTTGTGGGGAACATTTTGTCGGCCCATATGTAACAGCTTGGCAGCAGCCTGGACTCTTGGACTCCAGTTCTCAAACCCAGTTTGACTTTGGAGCAGTGATTGACAAGTAGGCCTGAACTGTCTGTCAAACCTTCTTTGGGGCTGCCCAGGGGGAACACTTAGGTTTTATGCTACTCTTTGTCCTTGGACTTAGGGCAGCCTGTGTCTCCCTTCCCTAAAGGCTGTATCTTCCTCTTTTCCAGTTCTCCAGAACAAGTGCTTAGACTGGAGACCTTCACTCTGCCTATTTTGCATCCTCGTATTCACCGCCTCCTTCCACCCATTGTTTGTAAATCACTGTCTGAGGGTTTCAGAAATGAGATGTTCTTCCTGGGGTGAATGGGAATAACTCAGCGAAAGGAGGATGGTAGCTGGCTACAGAGGCCCCCTACAGGGTTTCTGGGCTTCCCCTGTGTGGCCCGCAGTCATCTTCATCGCTGCCTCCTGGCATTCACATTGAAGAGGACTGCCGTGTGCAGTGTGTCACGGCTTCTGTCTTGTTCCACGTGGTGAAGACACTCAAACAGATACGGGTCAGAGGCCTCCTGACAACAGACGTATGAATGGGCCATCTTGGAAGTCAGCCTTCCAGCCCTGGTCAAGCAGCCAGGGCTGACAGATGACAGCAACGCTGGGTGACATTTGACTGCAGCCTTCCTGAGACATCCTAAACCAGAGCCACGAAGCAGAGTTGCTCCCAAATTTCAGGCACACAGTTATGAGTTAATAAATATTTATTGTTTAAAGACACCGGGCTTTAGGATTATTTGTCACCCAGCAGTAGATTGCTAATACACTCTCTTTGTCCAGAGGAAGAGGGAAAGGGGATTAAACAATTTGCTGAGTTTCACAGAGACCTAATCATTCTCTGAAAAGGACATCACGTACTTTGATGACAAGCAGTGAAAACTAGTTCTGCCTAGCTTAGGTTTTTTGGAGACTTTATAGGAATTTAAATTTCTGAGAAAGTCAAAGAATCTATGGGAAAACCAGAGAACCAGATCTTGGAAAAGACAGGAGCCAGGAAGCTCTGATCATGTGGGCCACCGCAGAAGCTCATGGCCAGTCTTGTCTGTGTTCTTTGGTGGGAACACATTACCTCTTAAGTATTTTCTGTTGTGGTGACTCTGTATTTTTCCCACTCAGTTTTGGATGTGACTCAGCAAAAGATTCAGATACTAAGAAGAGGGTTCTAGTTGGGCTAACTGAGTCCATGTTACCATTCCTCAGCCAGGAATAGGTGGTCCCTCGGGGATGATATCCAACAGAGGAAAAGTTCCCAAGGAGAAGTAGGGTACTTGTTCCAGAAGAAGGGGTAATGGCAGAAACAACAAGTATTACACTGAAAGGACATAGAATAACAATGCTTGCAATTTATTGTGCATTTACATGAGCCTCAACTACTTGTGGGTTTTAAGTTATACTGGTAAACACTTTAGTCCATGTGTTTGAATCTTCACATTAGGCATTCTTCTTCTTCTTGTTGTTGTTTCTGTGTTTCAGATAGGGAAACTGGGGCTCAGCAAAGTTGATCAACTCTCTGAGGGTTTAGCATGAAGCATTTGACAACCCAGAGTCCAACCTCAACTCTTGACTTGAGTGACATCAGAGCCTCCAGTTCTAAGATATCAAGTATGCTTATGAGAAACTCTAGCTCTCAGTGAGGGAATGTGGCTGTTTTAACAAAGTGGGTGATCAGACTGCTGAGTTGATAAAGATGTGGCCACTTCCTCATTTGGAGTGAGTTGTCTGAGAAGCAGCACATATCTTCTGCTCTGGAGTTTTGCTCAGGATCAGAAGAAATGTGTCAGAGGACTTTATAGATTTTAAATAACCTCGGGTCCATCCCCCAGTGATTTTTTGAGTGAAGTGAAGCAGTGAAGATCATGGAGGCCAGAAGCTGGTTCTGCTACTTACTCACTGTGGCTTCTGAAGCTCAGTTTCCTCATGCACCATGGGGATAACAATTGTGTCTATCTCAACAATTTGTAAGAATCAAAATAGATGACCTATGTAAAGATCTTAAAACAAGTCCTGGCACTCAGCAAATGTTATCTCTTACTATCACCCTCATCACCAGTATTTTCCCATTCTTGGAAATGCTGGTTGCAAAACATAGAAACAGACCCAGCCTAACTTAAACCATGAGAGGAATTTATTGAAAGAATTAGGACAAATCCAAAAGCCGGACTCCCAGCTGGACCTTACAAGAGACTTGATCTCTAACCAGTAACTCCTCAGAACCCAAGACACTCACCATTGTCCCTCTGAATCTGAAGCTTGTAACCATTTCTGTTTGGGTGTCTGCTTCCCTCATCTTCCTTCTGCAGGCTGGCTTTTTTTTTCTTTTTAACCTCTGCACTTGTCCAACAACTGCCCCAGCCCTAAAACTGAGTCATCTCCCCTCTGATACCCTGGCAATTCAGTAACTAGTACTCTATGTCCAAAATCCTAGGAAAGAATCTGATTGGCCTAGCTTGGGTCAGTTGTCTACCTTTGGACCAATCAACTGTGGCCAGTGGGACAGAATCATGTAATGCAGTCATGGCTGCAGGAGACCCACTCTAGTAATCAAGACAGCCGTTCTGCCCCTGGGCATACTCTCTTAACGTGGAGTTTACAGAGTACCCTTGTCAGAAAATTACTATTGTTCTGTAGCCAACTTTAGATTCTCATTCATCATTGTCTTTATTTAGCTTATTTTTTTCTCATAATGCTTATTAATAGATGAAATTACTGAGCTGTACATGTTTATTGTCAATCTTACTCAAGAGGATAAGATTGAGGCAGGCAGTTAGTTTTCCTTATTCTTGGTTGTAACCATAGTACCTGGCACGTTGCCTGACAAATAGCTAAGGTCTCAGGGTGGAACAAAAAAAGGTTTGAGTCCTTTATCCGTTAGATCAGTTTCTTCAGAAGTGGCAATCATCAGCTGGTCTAACCCTGCCATATTCCATCAGTTTCCCAGGATGACTTTCATTGACACTGAGGAATCATATTTCTTTTGCAAGATTTGCAGTTGTAGTTTACCTGGTCCATTGCCGGTAAATTGCATTGAATCCAGCTATCTGTGAGAGGCCGACCTTTGACAAAGATTGATGTGAAGATTAAGATGGAATAGTTCGATATAGAGGGATGTTAAGTGGGAGCTAAATTAGAAATTGTCTAATTGATTGATATTTTTCTCATGATAAAATTCCCTAACTTCCCAGGGGCCAAGATAATAAATACTTAGAAAATGAGGGGACTTCCTTGGTGGTCCAGTGGCTAAGACTCCATGCTCCCAATGCAGGGGGCTCAGGTTCGATCCCTGGTCAGGGAACTAGATCCCATATGCCCAGTTTATAGAGTTCACATGCCACAACTGACACTCAGCCAAATAAGTCATTTTTAAAATTTTATTTTAATTCAGTTATTTGTAATTGAAGGTAGTTGCTTTACAGTATTGTGTTGGTTTTTACCAAACAATTTTTTTTTTTTTAATTTTAAAGAGAACTTTCTGGATTAGAGCAGAGCCCAGAGAAGGAAGTTCATGGTATGTTCATGGGTATCAGAGGACTTCATAGATGAACTTTGAACTGGATTCTGAGGGACAAGTAGGAGTTTCCAGGTCAGTGAGAATTGGAAGGGTATTGACTGGAGTCATAGGTAGGAGCTGAAGGAGTGAGATAAGTGGCTGAAAACCCAGCCAGAGGGGAAATCTAGTCAGCCTTGATGCCAGGTCAAAGGCATCAAGGTACCATTCACTACAAATAACAAAACATCCAGATTCAAACAAGCTTAAACAAGAAGATTCAGTGTCCCACAAAGCAGGAAGTGCAGGGGTAAGGCAGGCTCTGAGGTTGGTTAATTAACCGTTCAGTGACCTCACGGAGGTCTGAGGGACTCCGATGTCTTTGCTTGATTGGCCCCAGCATTGGCAATAGCCTCTGGTTGGTTCTCTCCGCTCACTTTTGGCCACCTGAAGCGCTCAGGCCCCTCTGCACTTCCTCTTTCATGCTGTTAGAGCATGGCTTTCTGTGGCTCTCTCCCTAAAAGCATGGAAACTTCTCTCCAGCACCTTCCCTTACATGACTTCTCCATTCTTGAATGCATCCCTTCTGGGGAGGTGGGTGGGGAGCCCTCATAGGTCAGCTAGATCCAAGAGCTGGGGCCAGCTCTTCTCTGGGTTCCTGGACAAAAGGGGGAGTCCATTAGAGAAGACATGAATTGTGTCTTCATGAAGTGGAAGGTGAAGAGCCACTGACATGCTTCAAGTAGGGAAGTGACAAGGTCAGATTTGTGCGTGTGTGTGTTTTCCAGATTTGTGTTTTTTTGATTGATTATTCCAGCAGCTTTGCTGAACTGAGATTTGAGTGGGGCTGGCCCAGGAGCTGGGAGCCCTGATAGGAAAATGAGGCACGAGGGACTTCCCTGGTGGTCCAGTGGTTAAGAATCTGCCTTCTAACGCAGGGGACACCGGTTCAATCCCTGGGCGGGGAACTAGGATTCCACATGCTGCAGAACAGCTAGAGAGCCCTCCGTTACTATGGAGCCCCCATGCTCTGAAGCCCGTGCTCTGCAGCAAGAGAAGCCCAAGAGCCACAACTAGAGAAAGCCTGAGCAGTGCAATGAAGAGACCCTTCACAGTCAAAATTTTAAGAGTATATAAAAAAAAAAAAGGCATGAAAGGGGGAAACATGATAAAGCCATTTTTTGTCATCACAGCCCGGCACTTCCTCCTCTAACTTTGCTGCTTCACTTCACTCATCCTTGCCTCATGAGCCCCTTTCGCTGTTCCCCAGCCATGTAAGCCTGCCTTCTAGCCACATTCTGGCTGGAATACTCTTGCTTATCTGCTCTTGGTCCTTTTGCCTGGTGTCTCAGTGTTCAGATCTCCGCTTTACTATCCCCTCTTCAGGAAGGCCTCTGACTCCCCACAGAAGCTCTCCTTCCTCTGCCGTTAATCATCAGCATCCTATTCTTTTCCAGGGAACACAATCGAATTGAATGTGTAAATACTGGGTGAGTAGTTCAGCAGTTATTTGTTAGTGTAGATTATAACGTCCATAAGAGCAGAGACGTGATCTGTCTTGCTCACCGCTAGACCCCCCAGTGCTGAGGATGGTGCCTGTTCACGTAGTCGGTGCTCAGTAAATATTGAGTAGACAGGCCAGACACCTGATTGGATGGATAGTCAGGGTGAGCGCTCAAGTTCACTGTGCTCAGTCGCTGTCCTGTCCGACTCTTTGCGATCCCGTGGACTGACTAGCCCGCCAGGCTCCTCTGGATTCTCCAGGTAAGAATATAGAGTGAGTTGCCATGCCCTCCTCCAGGGGATCTTCCCAACGCACAGATCAAACCCAGGTCTCCTGCATTGCAGGCGGATTCTTTACCCTCTGAGCCACAGGAGAAGCCAAGGAATACTGGAGTGAATAGCCTATTCCTTCTCCAGGGGATCTCCCTGACACAGGGGTCGAATCCGGGTCTCCTGCATATCACGTAGATTCTTTTAACAGCTGAGCCACCAAGTGCGCAGTCATATGTTTAGCCTGGGTACTGTTTTGCAGTATTCAGAAACTTCACATCATTTGTGGGTACTATTTTCACTAGTGAGTTACAGGATGTGCATTTTTTTAAATATAGAAGGCAGTAGAAGCTTAACTTGGCACTCAATAAACTCATTATCACACCCTGGGGATCTCTAGCTTAGTCTTCATATATGGGCAAAATGTTGGGGTCCCAGGCCTACATGCTGTCTCCTCTGCCCCCTACCACCCCTCCCGCAACCCTGATTGCAATAGGACAGCCCAGGCAAGGAGGGGCAGCCTCTTGTCTGAGTCCATTCTGTCCTGTCTTCCTTCATTCATTTCACAGTTACCTACTGTGTGCCAGGCCCTGTTAAGCCTAGGGGTGTGAGAGGAATTAGACAAAGCCTTGTTGATTGTGGGGTTAAGACTCCACAGATTTGTGTTCATTCCTTTCCTTAAGCTTTTATTTTTTTAAATTTATTTTTATTTTTACTTTATTTTGCTTTACAATACTGTATTGGTTTTGCCATACATTGACATGAATCAGCCATCCTTAAGCTTTTAAAAATAAACACCAAAGATAAGCCTCCTGCCTCAAAGAGATCACCATCTCATAGGTGACTGACAGTTACAAAATTGCAAGTGTGGATGTGGTGGAGGAGGGGCAAGCAAAGTGATACAGGGATGTGGGTATCCTTGCGTGTCGGGAGCCAGAGAGGAAATGCTTTCTTTTTTAATTAAAAATTTTTTAATTTTAAAAAATATTTTAAAATTTATTTTAATTGGAGGCTAATTACTTTAAAATAGTGTAGTGGTTTTTGCCATACATTGACATTAATCAGCCATGGGTGTACATGTGTTTCCCATCCTGAAACCCTCTCCCACCTCCTTCCTCATCCCATCCCTCAGGCCTGAGCACCCTGTTTTTTTAATTAAAATTTTAGTTTATTATATTTTATTTTATTTGTTTTTTAAAGCCACACCATGGGGGTTGTGGGATCTCAGATCCCAGACCAGAAATCAAACACGGGCCCTCTGCAGGGAAAGTGTGGAGTTCTAACAGTGGATTGCCAGGAAAGTCCCAGGAAATGCTTTCTTGACAAGGAATTGGATTGTTGTTTTTTACTGTTAATTTCAGATAATTAATAATTTTTTAAGTATGTCCCAAACAATATTTGTAACATACTTACGCTAAAAATTATTTGTAACTGTATGCTATGCTTAATCTCCCAGTCATGTCCGGATTCTGTACGACCCTATGGACTGTAGCCCACCAGGCTTCTCTGACCATGGAGATTCTCCAGGCAAGAATACTGGAGTGGGTTGCCATGTCCTCCTCCAGGGGATCTTACCAACCCAGGTCTCCCACATTTGTAGGCGGATTCTTTACCGTCTGAGCCACCAGGGAACCCCAAGAATACTGGAGTGGATAGCCTATCCCTTTTCCAGGGGACCTTCCCGACCCAAGGATTGAACCGGGGTTTCCTGCATTGCAGGCGGATTGTTTACCAGCTGAGCTATCCAGGAAGCCCCTTGTAATTGTATCAGTTCAGTTCAGTTCAGTCGCTCAGTCGTGTCCAACTCTTTGCCACCCCATGAATCACAGCACACCAGGCCTCCCTGTCCATCACCAACTCCCACAGTTCACTCGGACTCAGTCCATCGAGTCCGTGATGCCATCCAGCCATCTCATCCTCTGTCGTCCCCTTCTCCTCCTGCCCCCAATCCCTCCCAGCATTAGAATCTTTTCCAATGAGTCAACTCTTCACATGAGGTGGCCAAAGTACTGGAGTTTCAGCTTTAGCATCATTCCTTCCAAAGAAATCCCAGGGCTGATATCCTTCAGATGGACTGGTTGGATAGGGGTAGGCAAAATGAGTGAAGGTGATCAGAAGGTACAAACAGCAAGTTATAAAGTTGCCAAGTCCTGGGGATGCAATGTACAGCATGGTGACCCTAGTTAATACTGCACGATATATTTGAAAGTTTCTAAGAGTAGATTTTATAAGATTTTGTAAGCCTTTGTAAGTTCTTACCACAAAAGAAACATTTGAAATGATGTGTGGTATTGAATACTAACAAGACATATTATGGTGATTGTTTTTCAAGGTATATGAATAGCAAATCATGTTGTACACCTGAAACTACTACAATATTATATATGTATGTCATTATACATCAAAATATAATAATAATAGAAATACAGTGCACAATAAATGTAATGCACTTGAAAGTGAAAATGTTAGTCGCTCTGTCGTGTCCAGCTGTTTGTGACACTTTGGGACTGTAGTCTGCCTGGCTTCTCTGACCATGGTATTCTCCAGGCAAGAATGCTGGAGTCGGTCGCTGTTCCCTTCTCCAGGGGATCTTCCTGACCCGGGGATCGAACCCGGGTCTTCCACATTGCAGGCGGATTCTTCACAGTCTGAGTCACCAGGGAAGCCTCATGCCCCAAACCATCCTCACCCCTGCCCTGCCCAGGTCCATGGGAAAATTGTTTTTCATGAAACTGGTCCCTGCTGCCAAAAGGTTGGGGAATTAGACATGGCCCCTGCTTATGAAAGTTCATTGTCCAGAAAGAGGAGACAGACCACGGGCCATGCATGTGACAGAGGAAACGAAATGGAAAACAGAAGAGAGCTTGGGCAGGAAGGGCTGTACAGACACGCAAGAGGGGTCCTAGGAAGGCTGGTGACGGTTAACAGCATTGTTTGGTCTGAAACCAAAGCTTCTGCACCCAACCACTACACAGAACTCCCAAACCACTTCCTGACCACCCACTTACCCTTTAACCTTTCAGTTGTGGTCTCTCAAGCATTGACTAGAGGAAGAATGATTAGATTCTTGTACTTCACCCCACTTCCTAGCTTCAGAGAATCTGCCTTCCAATGCAGGAGACACAGGAGATATGGGTTCAATCCCTAGGCTGGGAAGATCCCCTGGAGGGAGGAAACAGTAACTCATTCCAGTTTCTTGCCTGGAGAATCCCATGGACAGAGGAGCCTGGCAGCTACAGTCCATAGGGTCACAGAGACTCGGCTGGAGTCTTTGTGAATGGCTGAAGCGACTTAAAGTGAAAGTGTTGGTCGCTCAGTCGTGTCTGACTCTTTTCAATACCAAGGACTGTAGTCTACCAGGCTCCTCTGTCCATGGGATTCTCCAGGCAAGAATACTGAAGTGGGTTGCTATTTTCTTCTCTAGGGGATCTTCTCAACTGTGGGATTGAACCCAGGACTTGCGGATGGCAGACAGTTTCTTTACCAAGGAAGCCCAGAAACGGCTGCAGTTCAGTTCAGTTCAGTAGCTCAGTTGTGTCCAATACTTTTCGACCTCATGGACTGCAGCACACCAGGCTTCCCTGTCCATTACCAGCTCCCGGAGTTTACTCAAACTCATGTCCATTGAGTCAGTGATGCCATCCAACCATCTCATCCTCTGTCATCCCCTTCTCCTTCTGCCTTCAATCTTTCCCAACATCAGGGCCTTTTCAAATGAGTCAGTTCTTCTCATCAGGTGACCAAAGTATTGGAGTTTCAGCTTCAGCATCAGTCCTTCCAATGAATATTCAGGACTGATTTCCTTTAGGATGTACTGGTTGTATCTCCTTGCAGTCCGAGGGGCTCTCAAGAGTCTTCTCCAACACCACAGTTCAAAAGCATCAATTCCAACANCAGTCCTTCCAATGAATATTCAGGACTGATTTCCTTTAGGATGTACTGGTTGTATCTCCTTGCAGTCCGAGGGACTCTCAAGAGTCTTCTCCAACACCACAGTTCAAAAGTATCAATTCTTCAGTGCTCAGCTTTCTTTATAGTCCAATTCTCACATCCATACATGACTACTGGAAAAACCATAGCTTTAACTAGATGGACCTTTGTTGGCAAAGTAATGTCTCTGCTTTTTAATATACCGTCTTGCTGAGAAGCAACTTACCACACATGCAAAATAATTCCCAGGCCCCAAATCAGGTAACTCAGAGGGTGTGCTGTGGAGAACGTGGTGTTGTTGAATTGCTCAGTTGTGTCTGACCCTTTGTAACCCCATGGACTGCACTCACCAGGCTCCCTGTCTTTCACCATCTCCCAGAGCTTGCTCATATCCTTTGAGTCAGTGATGCCATCCAACCATCTTGTCCTCTGTTGTCCCCTTCTCCTGCCTTCAATCTTTCCCAGCATCAGGGTCTTTTCCAATGAGTTGGCCCTTTGCATCAAGTTGCCAAAGTATTGTAGCTCAGCATCAGTCCTTCTATTGAATATTCAGGGTTTGTGTCCTTTAAGATTGACTGGTTTGATCTTGCAGTCCAAAGGACAACATATATTTTCATTAATTTCATACAGAATTTCCCTGATATGAATAATGGTTTAGATTGAATCAAATTGGCATGCTGAAGTGCTAATGTCCATGTGATGGTATTTGAAGTGGGTGCTGTGGGAGGTAATTAGGCTTAGCTGTGGTCCTGGGGTGCATCCCTCATGATGGGATTAGTGCCCTAAGAGGAAGTGATCAGAGTGTGCTGTCTCTCCACCCTGTGAGGACAAGAAAGCAGCGCTCTGCAAACCTGGAAGCAGGTTGTCAACAACACCTTGATCTTGAACTTGCCAGCCTCCAATGGGAAATAACTGTCTGTTGTTTAGGCCACTCAACCTTTAGTATTTTGTTGTATCAGTCCAAGTTTACTAAGGTAACGACTGTATAATTTTCATATAGAAAAGTACTACAGGCAACAATCTGTGAGATGGAGATGTGTGTGGCTGGATCTATTTTGAAGCTAACGTAGCACAGCAAATGAACTTTGAAACTTATATTGTGTGTTTATTTGGGGCAGGGATGGGGCCTAAATTCCTATGGACACATGCATGCGTCTGACTCTTTGTGACACTATGGACTGTAGCATGCCAGGCTCCTTTATCCATGGGGTTCTCCAGACAAGAATACTGGAGTGGGTTGCCATGCCTTCATCCAGGGGATCTTCCCAATCCAGTGATCGAACCTGCATCTCATGTCTCCTGCATTCGCAGGTGGATTCTTTGAGCGCCACCTGAGAAGACCCTAAATTCCTATAACGACCTCTTATTGCTTCCACTGTTCATCTGGCCATTCAACAAGTATTTATCAGTACTGGTGTGCCAGGCACGATGCTAGGTAAGTGGAGACAGAGAATTGTACAAAGTTCCTGCCTGTTTAGTGGGGGGAAGCAGGTAATGGAGTACAGAGCACTTGAGCTTCAGAGGAAAATTACCCATTATCTAGAGAGCACACCTTTCCAGTGCCTAGCCTTTCCTTCACTATCCTAGAGATGTCTTACAACTATGACAGCAATGCAAATAATTCTTGCCTATAAACATGCAAATTGGGGGATTCCCTGGTGCCTCAGTGGTTAGGACTTCCGGCCTCTACTGCAGCGGGCTGGCATTAGATCTCTGGTCAGGGAACTAAGATCCGTGTAAATCTCACCGAGAAGCCTTAAATGAAAAAGGTAAAAGGCAAATGAATATATATATAAAATGCAAATTAATTGTGAGCTTCTTTTGTGTCTATTTGCATATC
This sequence comes from Neotragus pygmaeus, assembly GCA_006410875.1. Taxonomy (NCBI): domain Eukaryota; kingdom Metazoa; phylum Chordata; class Mammalia; order Artiodactyla; family Bovidae; genus Neotragus; species Neotragus pygmaeus. The sequence goes on along the minus strand of SJYV01012447.1, from coordinate 398,602 downwards.
TGTTGCAACACTCCTTTATTCTGTATAAATGTGCCCTTTTCCTGACTTCTCTTGAACAGATTATAACATCTGCTTGGTTCCCTCGTTCAATTCGTGTTAAATACTTAACATGTGTTCATTTTATAATGTATGAGAATCATGACTTTTTTTTTGTTGGGGGGGGCGATTATCCTCTGACACAATGAGTAAGCGCCTAGCACGCTCATGGTGTAATGTATTATGGAGAAAATAAAGCAGAGTGTAGAGGTAGGTGGTGGTCCGGAAGGACCGTCCGGAATAAAAATGCTAGAGAATTCATTATCTGAGACTCAAATTAACGGGACGTCGTCTATTTTATCTGGCAAGCCTTGTGAGGTTGACTTGACGAATGCTGATCTGGTTGCGGGTCTGGATAACCAGCCGGCTAGGCCGCCTAGCGCTTAAGGGAAGGCTCTCGGCGAGGCTGAGCCCACCTGCTCGGGCCTGCGCGGAGGCGGGACCTGGCCGGTGGGCGTGGCCACGCCGACCCCGCCCCGTCACGTGCCGGCCCTTGCCTGCCGCGTCGGCAGCCCAGGAACGCTGCAGACGCCCGCGGCTGAAGCGCAGGGGCGGCCTCGGCGGCGGGGGCTGGGCCCATGGCGACGGCGACGGCGGTGGCGGCTGGGGCCGGCGCCGCGGCGGGAGCTGAGTCGGCCGAGGGGCCCCGGGTGCCGGCAGCGGCGCTGGAGCTGTGGCTCAGTGAGTAGCCGGGCGCAGCGCTCCACGTGAGGCCTCGCTTCCCGCCTCCCCGGGCCTTTCTTCTGAGGCTGGCGGGTGGGCAGGTGGCCGCGGGAAGGCTGGCGCCCGAGGAGGCAGGCAGGGCCCGGCACGGGTGGGAGGATCTCCTCGGCGGGCCTGGAGAGGAACCCCAGGAATCTGCCGCGGCTGCGGACCCGAGGCTAGGCGCTCTGCGCCCCCCTGCCCCCATCGCGGTGCATAAACACTGTTCACAACAGAATGGCTACGGTTTATTGAGCTTCGCTTATATACCAAACACTGCTAAAGGGCATTTCAGCCACTGTTAATCCTTATTACGACCCCTGGAGACAGCTTAGGTTACTAACCTCGTTTTAGAGAAGGGCACTTTTAGACTTAGCTGTGCAACACACCCATCCTCTGGGAAAGAACTCTTTCTGGCTCCCGACTTTAATGTCAAAAGAAGCCCTTTAAACCTTTTGTGCGAGTTCCTTCTATTGTCTCATGTAAGACTCATGGCACTCCTAGGAATAGTTACTGTCCCTGCGTTACCGATTGGGGTCTTGAAATTCCAAGAGAACAAAGCATATACTCCTTGTATTGGGCTCTGTTGGGTGCTGGGAGTACTAAGATGCGTAAGGCAGAGCCGTTGCTCACAAAGATATATTTAAGTAGGTGATAGAAGCCAATAGGAGCAGCGCTTTGCTACATTAAGGCAAATGGGAGGGATACTGGGCTTGTTTAAGGTGCAGTGGTGGGAGTTGGTTTGTATACGAGGGGATTGTCTCAGGGGACATAGCATTTGAGTGGACAATGGAGGCGACAACATTTCAGATGCAGGAAACTGCATGTGCAAAAGCTGGGGAAAAGGAGAGTGTGGAGCATTCTGGGAGGAAGGAAGTCTGCCGCAGGAGTGCAAAGCCTAAAGAGACGGCATGGCTAACTGGGGCGAGATCTTACAGGGTCTTGTGGGCTGCAGAAAGGAGTTCAGAGTTTATCCTTGATGTAGTCGGGGAGATGTCAGGGCCTGGAACTGTGATCAAGTGTGCATGCGTGCTCAGTCTTGTCTCACTCTTTAGCAGCCCCGTGGACTGTAGCCTGTCAGGGCTCCTCTTTCCATGGGATTTCCCAAGCAAGAATACTGGAGTGGGTTGCTATTTCCTACTCCAGGGGATCTTCCTGACTGCCTCCTGCACAAGCAGGCGGATTCTTTACCGCTGTGCACCCTGGGAAGCCCCTCTGACCAATTACCTCTGTTAAAAGCATCACCTGCAGCTGTGTGAAGAGCTGAATTGGTTAGGGATGGGAGAGTCCAGGCAGAGAGTAGATGAAAAGCTCTTCTGGTAGTGTGTCGGGACTGAAGTACAAAGGTATTGGGATGGAGAGTAGAAATAATTAGCTAGTTCAATCAGCAGCCTTACTGCATTAGAATAGAGACAGGGGACCAGAGGGATCAAGGTTGGATTGCAGGTTTCAGGCTCAGGTAACTGATTGGTTACAGATGCTTCACTTGTGGAGTTTGAAGTGCTTGTGGCACAAAGAGAAGCTCTCTGGGCAGTTGGTTGACTCCAGAGAGGGTAACAACTGGAGGTCAACCTGAGACCTTCAGTTCATTAGCAGTGAGCTTGTCTGTGCACATTAGGAAGAACAGAGTTTGCGCATGGAGCATCTCAACATGGAAGAAGCGGGGTTGGGGGGCGTGGGTGCTGGGGTGGGAAAGCAGTGCTGAGAGAGAAGGTCGAGCCTACAGGCTGCTGGGAGGGGGCGAGCTGCAGGTCTGTAAGGAAGGCGTAGTTGGTAGGTGGTTTTGCTGCTGCGAAAGAGAGGAGGAGGATGGGGGAACTTGGCATTTGGCAACTGAAAGATTACTGAGTTATCTCAGTGTGAAATGGTGGGGACAGAAAGAAGGTGGTTGACTAGGAGGCAGTGGAGTTGCAGAAGTCAAGTGGGCTGGGTTGGAGACCAGCCGACCGCTGACCCAGGTGGGGGAGAAAAAGGGAACCGAGACTGTTTAGGAGAGATCCTTGAGCTCCAGCTGTTTTAGGCCCTTGTGGTCCTAAAGTTCTGAGATCTCCCAGTCGTTCGGGTAGGGCTAGAACCTGTCCCAACAGCGCAGACCCCCTTCCCAGTCCAGCAACCAAAAATGCCTCCAGATATGCCCTGGGACAAAGGGCCCACCTCTTCCCCTCTGCACCTGAGATCCTCTGAGTTTGGGCTTTCGAGTGTTGCGTGGACTGCAGAAATGTATCTTGTAGTCTTTGTGGTTGTGCCGTTTCCACCTCCCTGCCCCTGCCTGCCATAGGAGCAGAGAAAGTAACTGTTGAACCAGACTCGTGGGGGCTGGGGCCCAGTGGAGGTGGTACGTGGATGGACGTGCGCTAGAGAGGCTGGTGGTGGGGCAAGGGCTGGAGTATAGTTGAAGGAAAGTCCCCGAGTCTAGGCTGGATGGAGAAGGAAGTCACTCCAGGGGCACGTGAAGACCCCAGAGCTCATCTCACTGACGGATCCTACCTCAGCAAGCAAGGCAGCTGTCTCCCTAAGGCTGGAACGTAATAGCCCGTGGGCCTGCAACGCGTAAGACCCAAGTTTGACCCCTGGGTCAGAAAGATCCCCTGGAAAAGGAAATGGCAACCCACTCCGGTATTCCTGCCTAGAGAATCCCATGGAGAGAGGACCCTGATGGGCTACAGTTCTTACTGAACGGCTGGCATCTTGAGGTTGTGAGGATCAGGGGAGTTCGTGCGTCTCAAGCACACGGAACACTGCCTGTGCACAGTGCTAGCTATTATCATCACTAGTCTTCTTAGTAGAGAGTGGAAGAAACGAACTCATACTGTTTGCCAGAAAAGGAAAAACACTGGACCTAGAGTTGGGAAGGAGTAGTTCCTGAAAGGAACGCCAAGAACCTTTTCACCAGAAGCTCAAGCCTTAAAAATACAAGTAGCAGCTTCTGGGCGTTTTGCAGCCCCCCCTGCTCCCCACCACTTAGTTTACTCTGGGCGTTGTTCCACATGACTACATTTAGAGCTGTCTCCTCCTTGTTAATGAAAAGCCTCCTGTGCCGGGTGGCATGGGGTGCTATACTCGATTTAACCAGCGGAATCTCGACTATTAACAGCAGCGCCGTCTCAGCTTTGCTAGTGCTGCCGGGGAGGCCTTACCTTGGTTGGATGCTTTGTAATCTTTCTTCTTCCATCTGCTTGAACCTACTCCCAGGTGATAAGTCCTGTCCTCCAGCCTCACTTTTCTGCCTCCCTTGGGGATGAGAGTGGTCTGGATTTCAATCTATTTATATTCTCCCAGCTTCTCTAGAACTGAGCTGATTCTTTATCTTGGACGCATCATTCCTATGGTGGATCTTGGCCTTTCAGCACTGCTTCCTGTCCGGGTTGGTGTGTATCTGCCCCACGCAGTGCATACTCACTGCCGCAGGACTGAGTTCTAAGCGTTCTCAAGGTGACTGCTTCCCCACAGCCCCAGGGCTCCCCTGACTAGCACTGGCTGCTCTTAACACCAGGGTCATGGCCCTGGGGGTGGGGGGTGGCTGATGTGAGATGATTTGGCTTTTGAATTAGTCACTGTTAGATGAACCAGTCAGGGAATTCCCTGGCGGTCCAGTGGTTGGGATTTAGTGCTTTCTCCGCTGTGACCTGGGTTCAGTCCCTGGTCAGGGAACTAAGATTCTGCAGACTCGCAGCAGGCCCCCTAACCACCCACCACCGCCCCGGGGGGGAAAAAGCCATTTCACTCACAGCTGGAGGGCTCGGCTGTCTTTTTTTTTTCCTTTCTTTTAATTTAAAAAATTTTTTAAGTTTTAAAAATCCTCTGGGAATTATTGTCTCTGGGCCTGCTCAAGGCCACTGAAATAGCTTGGCAGGATGGGATTAGGTGTTTGGAGACCCAGTTATTTCAGAGCTGGAGTAGCCATCTCCTGGTGTCAGCAGTATGTCCAGCCAACTGGTAAGACTTCGAATAGTGAAAGATGAATCATTCATTCATTAATAGATATCCTTGCTGATGACTGTCTAGATGCTGGAGAGTGGGAAGGTGAATGAGACTGGCCTCCTTCCTGCCTTAGGGAGCTAATAACTTAGTGGTAAAAAGGTCAAAGAACCTAGTTTCCAAAAGAGGCCCTGTCTTTGTCAGAGATCTGAAGACTGACATTTGGGCCGTGGAATTGTGCAGACCTGAGATTTTTTTTTGTNCTTAGGGAGCTAATAACTTAGTGGTAAAAAGGTCAAAGAACCTAGTTTCCAAAAGAGGCCCTGTCTTTGTCAGAGATCTGAAGACTGACATTTGGGCCGTGGAATTGTGCAGACCTGAGATTTTTTTTTGTCATTTTCCAGTTTTGTGACTGGGCAGATTTCTTCATCTATAAAATGCTGAGCTAACATTAGTACCAGCTTCAGTTTTCTGAGGATTACAGGAAAGGGATGCTAGGAAAGAACTCAGCGTCATGTCTGACACAAAGCAAGTTCTTAAAAAACAAAGTTGGGGGGCCGGGCAGCAGCTATGACTATTTTGCAGTTATTTGGGAGCTCTGAAAAACCTTGAGGGAATCCTTATGCTATAGATATAGCAAATTTTAAAACTTACTTTTTAGATCTTTTTGCTGCTTTGCCCTGGTTATGGGTTTAGAACATTGTTTAAGCTTGTAGAGTTTTTTTTTTCTCCTTTCTTTCTTTGGAAAACCTGCTGACTTGGTGGTAGGGGAGGAGGGAGAGAGCTGGATTCTGCGTGATGAACAGGGTCCTACCTGCTCTTCTCTGCCTCTGGGTCATAGAGCACGGCTCCCCAAACCCCTGGGCCACAAACCGCTACTGGTCAGGTTGCAGCAAGTAAGGAATCAGGCTGCACAGCAGGAGGTGAGCGGCGGGTGAGCGAGCGAAGCTTCATCTGTTAATATATTTACAGCCACTCCCCATCATCATTACTGCTTGAGCTCCACCTCCTGTTGGATTAGTGGTGGCATTAGATTCTCTTATGAGAGCAGATGGTAAACGTAATGTGTTTGAATTATCCTGAAACCACCTCCCCCACTCCACCCCCTCCTCATCTGTGGAAAAATTATTTTCCATGAACCTGGCCCCTGGTGTCCAAAAGGTTGGGGAACTGCTGTCACAGTCATGTGTTGAGGTCTGAAAGTCTTTTAGGTGTCAAGCTTGACCTTGTCGTGAACTGAAGCTTTGTGAAGTTTTAATAATACAGAAAGAAGTAGTTCAGATGAGTCAGATCTCCTTTTTTCATTAATTTTTATTGGAGTATTGTTGCTTTACAGTGTATGTTAGTTTCTGCTCTACAGCAAAGCGAATCAGTTATGCATATACATACATCCGCTTCTTTTTAGATTTCCTTCCCCTTTAGGTCACCACAGGGCACTGAGTAGAGGTCCCTGTACAGCAGAATCAGATCTCCTTACTCAGACTCCGCCGAGTGTCACTGCTCTCAGTTCACTTCCTGAGTAATTATTTTGTGCCTGTGCCTACCTTCGTTTTGAACAGACTTAAAGTTTAAGTGTACTAAGTCATGTACATATTTTCAAAGGAAAGCACAAAGACTGTTACAAGATTGTCTGTCTTTTATTGATCACTTAATGTTTGCTGCNTTTTTTTTTTCAATAAATAAACCTTGGTTGACCTGTACTGGTTTACAGTCTGCAGCTTCCTTATTAGCCTTAAACTACTGGGCTCCCCTGATGGCTGAGACAGTAAAGAATCTGCCTGCAATGCAGAAGGCCCAGGTTCAGTCCCTGGTTGGGAAGATCCCCTGGAGAAAGAAATGGCAACCGACTACAGTATTATTGCCTGGAGAAATCCATGGACAGTGGAGCCTGGAGGGCTACTGTCCATGGGATCCCAAAGAGCTGTACACGACTGACCCGACTTTCACAAACTTAACTAACTAAATAATTAAGTAGAAGGCACCCGCGGATTAACACGTAATTCTCACTGGGAAATGCTTTGTATGAAAGCCTTTGGTCTAGAACTTCCACTAAGGCGCCTGTCAGGTATCAGACCTTCCTCCCTGAGTTTCGGGGGTCCTGCCCCTTTCTCCTGCCTTTCCCTGACAGCTGGGGGGACCTCAGTGCGGCAGGGAGGGGCTGGCCAGGCCCATGTCTAGATCAAGGAGTGCCCAACACCAGGGCCCAGCCAGGGTTAGGGGCGGTTCCGACCTCCAACCAAATTGCCTGTGGCCTCTAAGAAGCATACTTCTACACCGGCTGAGTGGGCAGGCGAGTCCCAGGGGAACGGGTGTCCTGGACCCCTCCCTGGCCTCAGCCCCCAGGGTCCGCGCTGCCGGGGGGCCACCTGGGAAACGCACTGCCTCCTCCGGGGGTGAGGCTCCGGCGCCGGCGCCATCGCAGGGGCGCCTGCCTCCTGTGCCCGGTCCCCGGAGTGCGCGCCCCTCCTGGGTTCTCGACGGGCTCCGTGACTCCCCGCCCATCCCAGCCAGGCACTGGGCGCTCCGCTCCGCCCCGGACTGGGACCCCACAGCTAAGTCCCTGAACGTTGGGGCGGGAGGGGTGAGGGACGCTCGACCNGGAGGGTGGGGGATTGAGTACCTGTCCTTTGAATCTCATTGTGGAGCTAGGGGCACGCGACTTCCACGTGACATAAAAATGACTGCCGTCTGGAAAGTTAAATTCTAGTTGACTCTGGAGTCTTTTTTGTTTTTAATTATTTATTAATTTTTGGCTGCGCTGGGTCTTCATCGCTGCATGAGCACTTTCTCCAGTTGCAGTGAGTGGGGGCTGCTCTTCAGTTGCAGCGTGCAGACTTCTCATTGCGGTGACTTCTCTTGTTGCGGAGAACAGGCTTTAAGTACGTGGGCTCAGTAGTTGTGGTTCCTGGCTCTAGAGCACAGGTTCAGTAGTTGCTAAGGCTTAGTTGCACAGGCTTAGTTGCTTTGCAGCATGTGGGATCTTCCCGGACCAGGGATCGAACCTGTTTCCCCTGCACTGGGAGGTGGATTCTTAACCACTGGACCACCAGGAAAGCCCCGGTAGACTCTTAAGTAATCAGAAGGGAGGAGAATTAGTTGGGGCTGGAGCAGTGGAGGAGGCTTTTGGGAGCAGATGGAAATTCAGAATGACCTTTAGAATGGATAGAGAAGAGAGAAGTGGACATTCAGGCAAAAGGAATAGTGTCAGAAGTATGACCATAAGAATTACTTACTTGCAGGGTTTGAAAGAGCTTCTCTGTCAGGACCAATAAGAAGTTTCATTGGAGAGCCGGGTAGTCCAGGATAAGCTGGACAGTGGGGAGCAGGGGAAATGTTATGAAAGGGCAGGACAAAGACAGTCCCGGCAACTACTTTATGAGAATGTGGCTTATTTCATTTGGAAAGCTGGGCCTGTGGAATGGGCATCCTTGCTGGGACAGGGATTCTAGGCGGCAGCAGTGGGAGGGGAAGAAGCTGCTACCATCTAGCACCAGGAAGGAGTCACACAAAGATTCCGGGAAGTCAGGAATTGCCCCACCCCTCAGTGGAGCGTGGGCTTACGTTAGTCCTTCTGGTGAGCCCCCCTTTTCCAGGTGTTTCCTGCTCTGGGCTGTGCCCTGGTCCCTTCATGCTACATGTCCTCAGATTACATACAAATAAGAATGTTGCGGGGAGGAGACCCTAGTGTGACTGGATCTGGGTTCCCTGGGCGTATGTGTATGGCAGCAGAGAGAAACGGCATTCTGAGGAGTGAAGGCAAGGAGGTCCTCTTGTCAGACAGGATAAGCCACTGATGTAGAGACGCTGCTTAGGTAGGACAGAGGATTTCTGTTACTTCTAGGACTTGGTGGGAGCTGCTCAGGGCTTCACTATAAGTTCTAGTCTTCCTGTCACATGGCTGAGAAGCTTCCAGGTTCTTGGTCTTCCCTGGTGGTCCAGTGGTTAAGAATCTGCCTGCCAATACAGGGAACATGAGTTCAATCCTTGCTCCGGAAAGATTCCACATGCTGTGGAGCAACCAAGCCCACACGGTGCAACTTGAGAAAGCCCAGTGCAGCCAAAAAAATGAAAATAAAAAATAAAAAAGAAGCTCGCAGGTTGTGGCCTATGCATAGATGCTGGCCTGTACCCATCCTTGTTGCAGGGCCACGGTGGGAGGTCAGCACAGGCATGAAGAAGATGTGCATAAACCAACCCCTGCACTGGGCATGGAGCCCCTTTCAGGATAGCAGCTGGGTAACCAGTTTGCTTGTTCATGCAGTCAGCAGTCCCTGAGTCATGGGCCATACCTGTGCCTCAGTGATGAGTATGGTCGACCCCCAGCTGTCTGCTTGCTGGGTCCCATCCTTGGAAGATGTGATATACACAGTCCTTGGCTGTTGTCCTATTTTGAGGGGTGGAGATGTGGAGCGGTGTGAATGTTTCCCTTTGTTATACTTCAGTTTTACTTTTTATTTCCTTGACAGATAAAGCCACAGACCCAAGCATGTCAGAACAGGATTGGTCAGCTATCCAGAATTTCTGTGACCAAGTGAACACTGATCCCAATGGGTAAGGTGATGTCACACACATGCCCGACTTCTACAGGCACCTCAGACTATGCGTGCCTGCCTGTGTTTCTCAGGATTGTTTTACGTAGCTTGGGCTTTGTTTCCTTTTTTCCTCCCTCCATGATCTACTGAGTATGTTATTTTTTTAGAAATAGCAAATTCATGTAGTTTTCTTAAAAAAAAGTTTGTAACTGGCAATTATTTTAAAATTTTTAAATAATTTTTATGAAACACTACTGCTGAGGAGCTCTCTGAATGTTAGGGATAGAATGTAACTAGGGTACATAGTAATGTGAAAGATCAGTGTGCTCCTATTAAAAAATTTTTTTATTTGCAGATTATACTATATTTAGCAGCACATTTCTGAATGTCCATTTTAGAGCTGCAGTAGATGCTTTTGTTGTTGTTTAGTTACTAAATTGTGTCTGACTCTTTTTCAATCCCATGTAGCCCACCAGGCTCCTCTGTCTATAGGATTTCCCAGGCAAGAATACTGGAGTGGATTGCCATTTTTTTTCTCCAGGGGATCTTCCCAACCCACAGATTAAACCTGGGTCTCCTGCATTGGCACCCCACTCCAGTACTCTTGCCTGGAAAATCCCATGGGCGGAGGAGCCTGGTAGGCTGCGGTCCATGGGGTCGCTGAGAGTTGGACACGACTGAGTGACTTCACTTTCACTTTCCTGCATTGGAGAAGGAAATGGCAACCCACTCCAGTGTTCTTGCCTGGAGAATCCCAGGGACAGAGGAGCCTAGTGGGCTGCCGTCTATGGGCTTGCACAGAGTCAGACACAACTGAAGCGCCTTAGCAGGTGCAGCAGCTCCTGCATTGCACGCAAATTTTTTTACTACTTAGCCACCAGGGAAGCTTGTTAAGCTAATTTAAATGCAGTCTTTTTTTTTTTAAGAAAAAGCAGAGGAAGAGAGGTTAAGATTTTACTGAATTTGATTTCTGAAGTGTCTGAATGGGAACTTTTTTTCCCGCTTATTTTTTTGGCCATGAAGCATGGCCTGCAGGATCTCAGTTCCCCAACCAGGTATCAAAGTGCTTCCTGCAATGGAGGTGTGGTGTCTTAACCACTGGACCGCCAGGGAAGTCCCCTGGATAGGAACTTGAGGAATGAGTTCAGTTATCCAGATATTTTATTTCCATGTTGCTGAATATTCAAGGAACAAGAAGTTTGGTCACATTTTCGGCTCCAGGGTTGACTGAGCAGTTCTCAAATAACAAATAAAGTCTGTGCTGCTCTAGACCAAGTTACATACGGTCTGGGAGCGCTAGGGGTGGGTGTACTGGGGAGAGGATGGTGTGTTCTGGAAGCGAGCCATGAGACGTGGGGGTGGCTGGGAGCCGACCTCCTTCGGGGGCTTGTGCGTGGTCGTGTGCAGTCACATCCTGCCTCTGCTCTGGGACCCACGCTCCTGGGGGAGAGGGGACTTGACCAAGCATGCTCAGACAAGACCGGTAGGTGTGTTCCTCTCCGCCCAGAGTCTTTGTTTTCCCTTAGCTCAACCCATGCGCCCTGGCTGCTGGCCCACAAGATCCAGTCTCCGCAAGAGAAAGAAGCTCTTTATGCCTTAACGGTGAGTTTGGCTTGCCCCTTCGCCTTAGCTCTCCTGTCCCAAGGCTAGCGTTTTAGTGTGGGAAAGAGCCTCTGAGAGGTTCACCTTCTCTGGCCTTCAGAAGGCAGGCTAGAGGGAGTTCTGGGCTCAGCTTGCCCCATTGTAGATCTGTTCCTGGAGAGTAGCATTGAGCCTGCCTTGCAGGAAGGAAAGGAAGGATTTATTTCCTTTTGCCCTTGTTAGACCAGGGCTGGCAAGGTCAAGTGCCCACAGGGCCAGACTGGTAACATAAGTGAGCCACCTACGGGAGGAACCAAAGAACCAGAGAGACCACGTCCAGTCTCAAGAGGGCAGCTACACAGCAGGACCTGCTGGCTATTGCCAGGGATGAGTTTGGGCCCAGTGTTGCCAGAACTTCCTGTTTAAGAGAAACTGGAAATCCAGATGAAGTCTCAGGATTTTTCAGTATCAGTGACTGATTTGAAATGTTAATGGTGTGGACCAAAGAAGACATTTACAGGCCCAATTGGTCACTTGAATGCCAGCAGGTAACCCCTAGTTTGACAGTTCTTGGGTATTCCATGTCTGATTTCTGCCTCTGAGGAGAAAGGAAGTGATTCTCTGACCAGTTTCAGCTGCCCAGAGGGTCTCCATAAAAGGTGAGGTGACCTCAGAGTCCCCCACTGAGCGGTTTCCTGGACACAAACCTGTCAGTTACAACAAGCGCAAACAAGTGCTTTTTCACTTAATCTGAAAGTCTCACCCTTTCTCCCAAACTTCAGTGACCTCAGTCTTGAGCCATGGTTCCAACCAGTGCTTAACAGGTTTGGAATGAGCGGAGGAGCCAGTGGCTTCACCCTCTCGGGGGGGTCCTGTGTCTGTGCAGGTGCTGGAGATGTGTGTGAACCACTGTGGGGAGAAGTTCCACAACGAGGTAGCCAAGTTCCGCTTCCTGAACGAGCTCATCAAAGTCCTGTCCCCAAAGGTGAGTGCCCTGCGCCTGGCCCCTCTCTGTGCTGCTCACTGTGGGTGTCACTAAGCCCTTACAGGTTAAGAGCTCGGTTCTACCTAGCCTGCATCCACTTCAGACACCCGTCATAAGTTTTGGGGATCCCCAAGCTACTTGCACTTCTACCCGACTAGCTCCCAGTTCAGAGGTTCCTCTGACCCCCTCTGCCAGGTTGCCTAATTCACTGGATGGAAAGATTCACAGAACACAGAAAAGCACTATGCTTAATAATATCCTTTTATTTTAAAGGTTATAAATGAGATACATAGTTCCAATCCTCTGATCACATGGTCAGCCCCTCCCTTGAAGCTAGGTGTCCACCAGGAATGTTCAGCATAAACTTGGGTATGGTCCCTGGGCAGGACTTGTAAATAACAAAGACCTTCCTATCACTTAGGAAATTGCAAAGGTCTTTGAAGTTCTGTGCCAGGAGGAACTGAGGCGAAAGGTCAAATATTTTGGAAATTATATCTGTATTATAGTGTTATAATTACATATATAGTATATATACAATTTCCAAAATGCTTTTATTTATGAGGGTTAATAAATCCTTTTATTTATTTTAAGAGGATCTTTTATTAGTACTAGCAGTATTGATTTTTGACCATGCTGTGTCTTGGTTGCGGCAAGCAGGGGCTCTCCTCTACTTGCAGTGTGTGCATGTCTCATTGTGGGGCTTCTCTGATTGCGGAGCACGGGCCCTAGGGTGCACAGACTTCAGTAGTTGCATTGTGTGAGCTCAGTCATTGGCGGCTCACAGGCTTAGTTGCCCCACGGAATGTGGGCTCTTCCCTGAGCAGGGATCAAACCCGTGTCCCTGCACTGGTGGGCGGATTCTTAACCACTGGAACATCAGGGATTTCCTAAGAGGATCTTTTAAGAAATAATGATTCAAAACATTTGAGTTTCAGCAGTTCCTTTCACTTTCACTTATACTTTCCAAATATATTTTTATTCTACACTCAAAAAAAAATGAGTGCCCCCAGCGGCTCTAACCTAGGCCAGTACATGGTGGGATTGAATTTTCCTGGCTTTGGAGATTGACTCCTTGAAACTCAGAAAGAGTGCTGGGGTCAGGTGTTCCCTTGCTGTGCCTGCCCTGTCAGCCAACCTTGAGCAGCCTGCTTCTCAGCTGCCATCTCTTCAGTGATGCCGTGGGCTGGGCAGTCTACTAATGAAANTTGTTGTTTAGTTACTAAATTGTGTCTGACTCTTTTTCAATCCCATGTAGCCCACCAGGCTCCTCTGTCTATAGGATTTCCCAGGCAAGAATACTGGAGTGGATTGCCATTTTTTTTCTCCAGGGGATCTTCCCAACCCACAGATTAAACCTGGGTCTCCTGCATTGGCACCCCACTCCAGTACTCTTGCCTGGAAAATCCCATGGGCGGAGGAGCCTGGTAGGCTGCGGTCCATGGGGTCGCTGAGAGTTGGACACGACTGAGTGACTTCACTTTCACTTTCCTGCATTGGAGAAGGAAATGGCAACCCACTCCAGTGTTCTTGCCTGGAGAATCCCAGGGACAGAGGAGCCTAGTGGGCTGCCGTCTATGGGCTTGCACAGAGTCAGACACAACTGAAGCGCCTTAGCAGGTGCAGCAGCTCCTACATTGCATGCAAATTTTTTTACTACTTAGCCACCAGGGAAGCTTGTTAAGCTAATTTAAATGCAGTCTTTTTTTTTTAAGAAAAAGCAGAGGAAGAGAGGTTAAGATTTTACTGAATTTGATTTCTGAAGTGTCTGAATGGGAACTTTTTTTCCCGCTTATTTTTTTGGCCATGAAGCATGGCCTGCAGGATCTCAGTTCCCCAACCAGGTATCAAAGTGCTTCCTGCAATGGAGGTGTGGTGTCTTAACCACTGGACCGCCAGGGAAGTCCCCTGGATAGGAACTTGAGGAATGAGTTCAGTTATCCAGATATTTTATTTCCATGTTGCTGAATATTCAAGGAACAAGAAGTTTGGTCACATTTTCGGCTCCAGGGTTGACTGAGCAGTTCTCAAATAACAAATAAAGTCTGTGCTGCTCTAGACCAAGTTACATACGGTCTGGGAGCGCTAGGGGTGGGTGTACTGGGGAGAGGATGGTGTGTTCTGGAAGCGAGCCATGAGACGTGGGGGTGGCTGGGAGCCGACCTCCTTCGGGGGCTTGTGCGTGGTCGTGTGCAGTCACATCCTGCCTCTGCTCTGGGACCCACGCTCCTGGGGGAGAGGGGACTTGACCAAGCATGCTCAGACAAGACCGGTAGGTGTGTTCCTCTCCGCCCAGAGTCTTTGTTTTCCCTTAGCTCAACCCATGCGCCCTGGCTGCTGGCCCACAAGATCCAGTCTCCGCAAGAGAAAGAAGCTCTTTATGCCTTAACGGTGAGTTTGGCTTGCCCCTTCGCCTTAGCTCTCCTGTCCCAAGGCTAGCGTTTTAGTGTGGGAAAGAGCCTCTGAGAGGTTCACCTTCTCTGGCCTTCAGAAGGCAGGCTAGAGGGAGTTCTGGGCTCAGCTTGCCCCATTGTAGATCTGTTCCTGGAGAGTAGCATTGAGCCTGCCTTGCAGGAAGGAAAGGAAGGATTTATTTCCTTTTGCCCTTGTTAGACCAGGGCTGGCAAGGTCAAGTGCCCACAGGGCCAGACTGGTAACATAAGTGAGCCACCTACGGGAGGAACCAAAGAACCAGAGAGACCACGTCCAGTCTCAAGAGGGCAGCTACACAGCAGGACCCGCTGGCTATTGCCAGGGATGAGTTTGGGCCCAGTGTTGCCAGAACTTCCTGTTTAAGAGAAACTGGAAATCCAGATGAAGTCTCAGGATTTTTCAGTATCAGTGACTGATTTGAAATGTTAATGGTGTGGACCAAAGAAGACATTTACAGGCCCAATTGGTCACTTGAATGCCAGCAGGTAACCCCTAGTTTGACAGTTCTTGGGTATTCCATGTCTGATTTCTGCCTCTGAGGAGAAAGGAAGTGATTCTCTGACCAGTTTCAGCTGCCCAGAGGGTCTCCATAAAAGGTGAGGTGACCTCAGAGTCCCCCACTGAGCGGTTTCCTGGACACAAACCTGTCAGTTACAACAAGCGCAAACAAGTGCTTTTTCACTTAATCTGAAAGTCTCACCCTTTCTCCCAAACTTCAGTGACCTCAGTCTTGAGCCATGGTTCCAACCAGTGCTTAACAGGTTTGGAATGAGCGGAGGAGCCAGTGGCTTCACCCTCTCGGGGGGGTCCTGTGTCTGTGCAGGTGCTGGAGATGTGTGTGAACCACTGTGGGGAGAAGTTCCACAACGAGGTGGCCAAGTTCCGCTTCCTGAACGAGCTCATCAAAGTCCTGTCCCCAAAGGTGAGTGCCCTGCGCCTGGCCCCTCTCTGTGCTGCTCACTGTGGGTGTCACTAAGCCCTTACAGGTTAAGAGCTCGGTTCTACCTAGCCTGCATCCACTTCAGACACCCGTCATAAGTTTTGGGGATCCCCAAGCTACTTGCACTTCTACCCGACTAGCTCCCAGTTCAGAGGTTCCTCTGACCCCCTCTGCCAGGTTGCCTAATTCACTGGATGGAAAGATTCACAGAACACAGAAAAGCACTATGCTTAATAATATCCTTTTATTTTAAAGGTTATAAATGAGATACATAGTTCCAATCCTCTGATCACATGGTCAGCCCCTCCCTTGAAGCTAGGTGTCCACCAGGAATGTTCAGCATAAACTTGGGTATGGTCCCTGGGCAGGACTTGTAAATAACAAAGACCTTCCTATCACTTAGGAAATTGCAAAGGTCTTTGAAGTTCTGTGCCAGGAGGAACTGAGGCGAAAGGTCAAATATTTTGGAAATTATATCTGTATTATAGTGTTATAATTACATATATAGTATATATACAATTTCCAAAATGCTTTTATTTATGAGGGTTAATAAATCCTTTTATTTATTTTAAGAGGATCTTTTATTAGTACTAGCAGTATTGATTTTTGACCATGCTGTGTCTTGGTTGCGGCAAGCAGGGGCTCTCCTCTACTTGCAGTGTGTGCATGTCTCATTGTGGGGCTTCTCTGATTGCGGAGCACGGGCCCTAGGGTGCACAGACTTCAGTAGTTGCATTGTGTGAGCTCAGTCATTGGCGGCTCACAGGCTTAGTTGCCCCACGGAATGTGGGCTCTTCCCTGAGCAGGGATCAAACCCGTGTCCCTGCACTGGTGGGCGGATTCTTAACCACTGGAACATCAGGGATTTCCTAAGAGGATCTTTTAAGAAATAATGATTCAAAACATTTGAGTTTCAGCAGTTCCTTTCACTTTCACTTATACTTTCCAAATATATTTTTATTCTACACTCAAAAAAAAATGAGTGCCCCCAGCGGCTCTAACCTAGGCCAGTACATGGTGGGATTGAATTTTCCTGGCTTTGGAGATTGACTCCTTGAAACTCAGAAAGAGTGCTGGGGTCAGGTGTTCCCTTGCTGTGCCTGCCCTGTCAGCCAACCTTGAGCAGCCTGCTTCTCAGCTGCCATCTCTTCAGTGATGCCGTGGGCTGGGCAGTCTACTAATGAAACTGCCCAACTTGGATGGGATTTGAACCCAGCCAAAACTTAGATTGAGACTTGAACCAATGGGCTGGGATTAAAACCCGCTCGCTCTCGCTCTCTCTCTCTCTCTTTTTTTTTTAAATTTTTAAGCTTGACTGCACCAGGTCTTAGTTGCAGCATGTGGAATCTAGTTCCCTGACTAGGGATCAAACCCGGGCCCCTTGCACTGGGAGCATCGAGTCTTAACTGCTGGACCACCAAAGAAGTCCCGACTGTGCTTTAATTAAAATCAGGACTTACTGAAGCTCAGGTTCTTTTTGTTTTGTTTTGTTTTAATTTTTTTATTAACACCCAAAACACTTTGTATTGAGGTATACCCAGTTAACAATGTGATAGCCTCAGGTGAATAGCAGAGGGACTCAGCTATACATAGACATGCATCCATTCTCCCCCAAAACCCCACTCTCATCTGAGCTGCCACGTGACATTGTGAAGCTCAGGTTCTTTATGTCTCAGCACAGAAGGGATTCAGCAAGAGGCAGAATATAGATAAGTAGATTTATTAATACAGAATGCTTGTGAGGGTTACAAGTGGGCAGGCAAGGGGGCTCTGTCCTGAGAACTAAGTGGGAAAACAGATTTGTTTGTAGAGAGATGCATTCCATGGATAGAATGTAGGCTGTCTCAGAAGATGAGAGTGGCCCTGAAATATGGGGTAGTTAGTTTTTGTGTGCTCAGTAATTTCATAGGTAACAAATGGGAGGATTAGTCCAACTGTTTTATGAAAGGCGGGGTGGAGATTTCCAGGAACTGGGCCACTATCCTCTTTTTGGCCTTTCGTGGTCAGGCTTGGGACTGTCATGGCTGTGCGTGCGTCTTCCGCTGATGGGCTGCAGTGAGTGTGTGATGAGGCTCGAGGTCTCCTAGAGATGGAGTCACACGTGTGCGTCTTCCGCTGATGTGCTGCAGTGAGTGTGTCATGAGGCCCGAGGTCTAGAGATGGAGTCGCACGCGTGTGTCTTCCGCTGATGTGCTGCAGTGAGTGTGTGATGAGGCTCGAGGTCTCCTAGAGATGGAGTTGCATGCGTGTGTCTTCTGCTGATGTGCTGCAGTGAGTGTGTGATGAGGCTCGAGCTCTCCTAGAGATGGAGTCACACCACCACCTTGCCCCTGTTTGGTTCTGACTGGTTTATGTTGTGTCCTCGACATCTGTGTCTGTCTTTGGAGGTTATGTCCTCCAGCCCTTTCTCCCGTCTCGCTAAGGCCCTTCAGCTCAGTAATTCCCTTTCCTTTTTATCTTCAGTACCTAGGCTCCTGGAGTACAGAAAAAGTGAAGGGAAGAATCATTGAAATACTCTTCAGTTGGACAGTCTGGTTTCCAGAGGACATCAAGATCCGAGATGCTTATCAGATGCTAAAGAAACAAGGTCTGACTACATGGCATTCCCGTCCCACAGTGGTCGTTCCTTCTTGCTTTTCTGTACAGTTTGTCATTTTGGGGTGAAAGCTGTAGATCTTGTAGACACAGTAATCGAGGCTGATGCAAGTAATTTTAGTCCCTGAAAGTGGGCAGACCGTTCCTTCTGGTTAGCAGGAGTTGGATCTTCCCTGATAGCTCAGTTGGGAAAGAATCCACCTGCAGTGCAGGAGATCCCGGTTTAATTCTTGGGTCAGGAAGATCTGCTGGAGAAGGATAGTCTACCCATTCCAGTGTCCTTGGGCCTCCCTTGTCGCTCAGCTGGTAAAGAATTCAGCAGGAGTTGAGCTGGGTTTGAGATGGCTGTGGCTATAGTTACCCTTACTATACCAGGTTTCAGATTCCTCTGGTGTTGGCTTGTGTTTGAGTTGGGAGCTGATCGCCTANCAGTGTCCTTGGGCCTCCCTTGTCGCTCAGCTGGTAAAGAATTCAGCAGGAGTTGAGCTGGGTTTGAGATGGCTGTGGCTATAGTTACCCTTACTATACCAGGTTTCAGATTCCTCTGGTGTTGGCTTGTGTTTGAGTTGTTTCTCACAGTTGAGTTGAGAGTTTCTCACAGTATCTACTCTGCTCTCAGCTTTGGGTCTTCTTCTTGCTCTACATCTCAGAAGAGTTCTTATTCCATTGCCTGTGCTGATAGTAGACCCTTATTACTTGTTCCCTGATGTCCTTCGCCTGGCGCTAGTGGTGGTTCTGTTCTGATTAAGCCTCGGTCTTAGGAAGGCATGTGTCCCTGGTCTTGGAGGGACCTGTTTGTGATCCTGTTCCACCCCATCTCGGGCTGGGGCCAGGACACGTTGCACCCAGGGGTGCAGGCTTTTCTGTTCTTTTTCTCCAGCTGCCTTAGGTTTTCACCACTCTTCTAAGGACCACAGGTGCATTGTCCTCCCCTAGCAGTGTGAGGCTTCTCTCTGGGGAGAGAAGGACTTCAGTGGGCCAGCGGGCCTTTCCCATTCTCTTTTTGTGAGGCCCTTGGAGAATGAGCCTGTTCCTCTTGTGAAGCGAGCTCCAGAGTGTGTCCTGTGTCGAAGCTGAGAGTCCACGTTCCTTTTCTCTCAGGCTCTGTGGGAGGAAACAGATTTAGGATGGGCTATTTTTTTCCCCTGTCACATGCACTCAGTATTTTTATGAGTATCAAAGATCCTACACTAATTTCTGGGCCCTGAGAGGTTGTGTACCTGCATAAAATGGTCAGTATTTGTATAGTATAAGGACTGTAGACTGCTAGTCTTAGGGTCTGCTTCTGCTCTGATTTAGTTGGCTCTGACCATCCCCGACTTGGGATTCTCCCAAGAGAGGATACAGAGCCTTGATCACGCCCTGGGTGTTTCCCTTCAAGGTCGCTGATGGTGTCTTCCTGGTGGGAGATCAAGAACCAGGGATTTCTGGACTTTATCAGCATAACCATAATTGCATTTTTTTTTAGGAATAATAAAGCAAGACCCTAAACTTCCAGTGGATAAAATCTTGCCCCCACCTTCTCCCTGGCCCAAGAGCTCCATCTTTGATGCTGATGAAGAAAAGTCAAAGGTAAGGAGCTTCTCCCTGACCGTGGAGGCCAACCTGGAGTCTGAGCTGACCTCTTCTTTGAGAGACTCCCCTCCAGTACCCTCTGATCTGAACTGGCATGTGGGGAGGTGGGGTGAGTTCTCTCTGGAGCAGAGAGAGGTGTCTTAGGGTCTGTATGTTGTCTTCGTGGAGAGGTCAAATAAGTGACCTATTCTTTGGGTCTTCCACCTTATCTGTTCAGCGTTCCTGAGGGAAAGAAGGTACGAAAGGCCAATGCTAGTGGGTAGTGTCAGGGGCCAGTTGTATCCAGAGAGTGTGCAGTGTTTGGGGAAGGGGAGTGGGGAGAAAAGCATGAATTGCACGTTGGCTCAGATCAGTAAGCCCCATCTCGCCCGTTTTCCTTCTGTTCCTGCCTCCAGTATCGCTGCTCCTCAGACATCATTAAGGAGAGGGGAGGGAAAAGCANAGGCCAATGCTAGTGGGTAGTGTCAGGGGCCAGTTGTATCCAGAGAGTGTGCAGCGTTTGGGGAAGGGGAGTGGGGAGGAAAGCATGAATTGCACGTTGGCTCAGATCAAAAGAGGAAGCATCAGTAAGCCCCATCTCGCCCGTTTTCCTTCCGTTCCTGCCTCCAGTATCGCTGCTCCTCAGACATCATTAAGGAGAGGGGAGGGAAAAGCCAGGTGGTCCAAACCTAGGCCATGACTCGGGGATAACTCCAGGGTACCTCTGAAAGGTGGCAGTGCTTTTGGTCATTACTGTTCTCAGTTGCTCGCAAGGTCTGGTGAGTGTAGGACCAGGAAGGCTCCAGTCCGAGGATGGGCCTCTTCTGATGCCCTCTGCCTTCCAGCCGCACCTGTCAGCTGTCCTCCTCCCTTGGATCTGGGTGCTCGCTGTGGGCAGGATGACCAGAGCTGTGCTGGGCTCTGGGTGGCTTTCTTTTGCCTCCTCTCCTACTGGGTCCTCAGGAGGAGCAGGGGAGGAGGTGTGGCGTGGACTCCTGAGAAAGTCAGTCTGGTGTCAGCTTGGGCCAGCTGCTTAGACACTGCGATGCTCAGAAAGATGGCTCTCCATCTTTCCTGCCGTCTATCCAATGAAGAGTGAGTGACTCCACGTGTCAGGCATTCCACTAGGCGTTGGAAACAAAGTGGACGAGATTCCCGAGGTCTCTCACATCAGAGGATGTGGTCTAAGACTGCCTCAGCACTGTTGACATATTGGGCCAGTCGACTTCCTTGTTGGGGGCTGTTGTGCACTGTGAGGTGGGGTGTTTAGGTGTCCCTGACCTCTACCCACTGGCTGTCAGTTCTGCCCCAGCTGTGACCACCGACAGTGTCTCCAGACTTGGCCGGATGTCTCCTGGGACATCCATCTCCATGTTGAAACACCAGTGTTCTGTGGGGAATGTCACGATGGTCTCGATTGTTAAATTATTGTGTCATCATGAGGATTTGGTAAGGTAATGCATTTAATGTGCGAGCTGTTGTGATGGGTAATTCTGCTATTGCTGGTACTATTGCTTTGGGCCACTTGACACAGGGAATTAGTTTCACTGAGTCATGTTCCCTTTCTAGCTTCTGACAAGGCTTCTGAAAAGCAACCATCCTGAGGATCTTCAGGCTGCAAACCGGCTGATCAAGAATTTGGTCAAGGAGGTGGGCATTTTCCAGCGGGTTCTGCAGAACCAGCATTTGACAGGGGCTGGACGGTGTGGGGAGATCTCCTGGAAGAAGGCATGGGAACCCACTCCAGTATTCTTGCCTGGACAGTTCCATGCATGGACAGAGGAGCCTGGTGGGCGATAGTCCATGGGAACCCGTCCAATATTCTTGCCTGGACAGTTCCATGCATGGACAGAGGAGCCTGGTGGGCTATAGTCCATGGGAACCCACTCCAGTATTGTNACACCCTCTTTTCCCTTTCCCTTGAGAACTGGTTTTATGTATCCAGCTTCTGCCCCATGTGCCATCATGGACTGACCGCTGGGCAGCAGCTAGCTTTGTAAACAGAAGTGTGTGGCTATTCTGGTACCAGATTTAGATGGTGCCTCTTGTGACTCCTTACTTAGGGGAGCTGCATACCAAAGAAGATTGATCTTCAGTGGTTCCTAGTGCCAGGCTAGCTAAATCAGAATCGGTCTAAAATAATGCTTGAAATGCAGATTCTTAGACCTTTTTGTACGTAGATTACCTGGGGCTGGGCCCCAGATTTTTATCAAGCACTTGCGATGGTTCTGATAAGCTGTGGTCAGCTCTGCTGCTGTCCTGGTTGGATGGAGTGTAAGAGGATTCTGTGATGGCAGGGATGGGAAGGCAGTTCCTCTGGCTGCCTCGTATTTCAGATGCCACTCAAGGCTGTGAATCAAGCCAGTCAACGGCAGAGGAAGGTTCTTCAGGGGTGTGCTAAGGGGGGACCATGTGATATCTTTTGATTGGGAGGAGGCCTGAGGGAAGTGGAGCTTTCTCTCATATTTATTTTCCTGTCTGTTTTCTAGTCTTTCAGAATCCAACAGGCTGCATGAAGAACTGCTCCCTGATTGACTTGGAGGACAGTGAGTCTGAGCAGGCTGGGGCTGTGACACCGTCTTTACTGCATCAGGACCTAGCAGCTTTAGGTAAGGGTGGTGTCTGGGGGGAGCCGGCACAGAGTGGTCCTGACTCCCAGGGAGAGAGTAAGCCCATTCCCTTTGGGGAGAGTGTGCCTGTTTTTAGAAAGAATTAGGTTATACTGGGAAGGTCAGAGAGGTCTTCCTTGTACCCAGTCTCAGATTTGCCAGGACAGAGTTGAATGAGTTCTGGTAATTTGCTTTGTCTAGGCTTTCCGAGTGCTCTAGAAAGGGTGGCGTCAGTCTCCAGGTTGTATCAGGTAGTTACTGATGTGCACCTCCACTGTGTTCCTTCCTTGCAGGAATCAGTGATGCCTCAGTTCCCAGCAAGGTAAGGAGGCCCTTCCTGGGGGCTGCAGAAGAGAGGGGAGGTCCCTCAAAGCTTCCTTCCTGAAGGCAGCACTCCAGGGGGGCGCGGGGGGTCGCAGCACGGCCTGGTGGCTCTTGCAGCCTCGGAGGCCCGAAGCCCCCTCTTCTCTTCCGCTGTCTGGCTCGAACCACTGGAGGGAGACGTGTTTTTGCTCTTCTATCCCTGCCCTCTTCCGTTGTATCCAGACTCTTGCTTACTTACCAAAGGTCTGCTCAGGAGTCAGGCCCTCTCGCCCTTTTCCACCTGCCCTAGGAGACGTGGTTAGCCTGCTCTGGTGGCTTTGGGGTCAGGAGATCTGTGCCCTGGTGTGACCACGGCTCACAGTCATTTATACGCTGGCCTTACTTCCGCCATTCCTGGTTTGACAGGTTGCAGGTCAGAATTGCTGTCAGGAAAAGAAGAACCCCACCACCAGCGCGCTGCCAGCTGGCGGTGCTCAGAGCCCTTCTGCAGAAGGGAACTTGCTGGACCTCCTCTCCCCACAGCCGCCTCCGGGATCTCGGTGAGTCTTGTGGGCAGGGAGCCGAGAAGAGTCGCTCCTGTGTGCAGTTGCCGGGCTGCCGCTCTCCCGGAAGGGCTGCACTGCGAGCCACCCCTTTAACTCCCCATCCACCCCGAGTCAGGAGAACACACGTTTCGGCCAGGACTTCTGGAAAGGGGTTTTAGGAGTAACATCAGCGGTATCTGATGATGATGTTCTTGGTCTTTATAGGTTGGTTTTCTGTTTTCCTGATTTCACTGTAGTTTGCAGCAATGTTTGATCGCTAGAGAAATAGATCGTATAGAAAATCTTAAATACCATTCCCTAAAGACGAGATTTAATGCTCCTTCTTTGCTTTTTTCCTGCACATATGGTAATATGTGGCTTGTTTTACAAGTGAGGTTATAATTTACAGATTGTACTATGCTGTGGGGTTTTTTTTTTTAACTTTTTAAAAATAATTTTATTTTGGCTGTGCTGGGTCTTCGTTGCTGCTCTGGTTTTTCTCTAGCTGCGGTGCACAGGCTTCTTGTGGTGGCTTCTCTTATTGCAGAGCGTGGCCCCTAGGGCATGAAGGCAGGTAGATTCTTTACCACTGAGCCATGAGGGTGGAACCCCACTGTGGTTTTTTATATCACACATCTTTGATACATTTTCATCAGTTTATGTAAATTTGCCTCATTGTGATAGTTGAATAATAATTCATATACATATAATATATACTTAGTCATTTCCGTCTTGTGGATAGTTACGTAACTTCCAGTGTGGAGGCACCTGGAGAGTTTCTGTAGTACAGATATATATGAAGAGAGGTGCTTTAAGGTATGAATGTAAACACTTTTTCATAGATCCTGTCCATTTGCCTCTGGCAAGGCTGGAGCACTTTGCCTTCCCCAGACAGCTCCCTGAGAGCCTGTGTCCCTGGTGAAGACCTCCGAACTGGGTGGAGATGGAGCTGTGCTGGGAGGTCATTCTTGTTTGTATCTAACGGATTTATTCCTAGTTTGCTGTTTATCACCACTTGACATTCTAACTTTGGTGGGTCACTTCTGTCTGGACCTAGGTTTTCCAAAAGTGTTTTTGATTTGTGTTCCAAAGGGACAAAATCATGAAGTATGAATGATGTGGCCAGTGTAACATGACTGCCTGACAAAATTAATTAGTTTATTGGGTTCTTATTGTGTGCACACAGATACACTTCATACACTTTCTCATTTTATTCTTATTATAACCCTATGAGGTAAACATTAAAATGTCTCCATTTTGCAGATAAGAAAACTGAGGCATGGGTTAGATTACTTTTCTAAACTCATACACCCTGAAAATATGTACATACACACATATTTATATTTATTTTTTCCCTTTTTCTTCAGAAAGTCTAATCAGATTCCCAGATTTGTCTACAGTTTTTTCCAGTCTTATTATTTCTTTGCAGGAATTATATTCCACAGAAAAGTATCCCCAAGGAAGTACCGCCAGGTACCAAGTCCTCTCCAGGGTGGTCCTGGGAGGCCGGCCCGTTGGCTGCGTCCCCATCTTCCCAGAACACTCCTCTGGCTCAAGTGTTTGTCCCTTTGGAGTCTGTTAAGCCCAGTAAGTACAGTTTCACTCTTTTTTCCCTCTCTATTAGACACCCAGCTTTATCCACTCTGGATTGATAGGACTGGCTCTTAAACTGGGGAAGGTACATGGAGGTTTATACTGTTTTATATCCTGCTTTATTTACTATTAAAAGCCATCGCAGCCCTTAATCTTCAAAATCTCGCCTCCAGGTAAAGGATAAGGCAGGTGGCTTCATGGTCTCTTTGCTGATATTTTTCTTAGTTTTCTGTCATGGGACTGACTCTGAAGCATATTGGCAGGCAGAATTTAATTAGGGATCTTGAGTCCACATAGGGACATGATCTTCATTTGGAGTTCAGGAAGGGCATGTTCATTGTGACCTGAGATAAACAGGGAGAGCTGGAATTAGAAGGAAAGGAAGAATTTGACTGGTGAGCATCTTCCTCTAAGGATCCTCATTAAAGCAGGAAACGTAGATATTAACCTCCCTTATCACAAAGGGAAGGAGACGGAAGACCCAGCTAAGTAAGTGACTCCCTGTGGTCAGCACCCTGATACATGAGCAGGAAACAGGTGGAACCTTCAGGTCTAGGGCCTGGGCCCCTTCCTGGGGCACCCCTTGTGGCTCAGTGTGGTGAGCTCAGATTACAGAAGACCGTGGAGCCAGGCAGAGCAAGTAAAGTCAGCAGTGGGGTCCCTTTGTGTTCTTAATTTTTATTTTAACCACAATAAATGTTCAGTGTTAATTTCCTAGTTTTGATCATTGTATGGTGGTTAAATATAATGTTAATATTTGTAGAAGCTAGGTGAAAGGTATATGGAAATTCTTTTATGTTTTTATAAGTTTTTTAAAAAGTAATTTTTATTGGAGTATAGTTGATTTACAGTGTTGTGTTAGTTTCTGCTATACAGCAAAATGGATCAGATATATATTAAAGTATTAACAAAATAAATGAACTTTAAAAAATTTTAAAAATAAAGAATCCAAATTAAAGAGGTAAATTGTTTTCATAAGATGTAAAATAATAATAAAAGCACATGGAAAGATAAAAAAATAAACAAAAAAATGTTCAATATAGTTTAGAAAAAATAGAAGAGAACAGAAAATTAAAATCATCTGTATCATTACTACCCAGAGATGGAAGTTTTGTTAATATCTTGATGTATTTTATTGTCTTATCCGTGTACATATATTTAAAAAATTGATACCCTAGTATATATAGTTTTATATCTTGCTTTATTTACTATTGTTAGCCACAGCATTATTTTATGCCCTAATTCTTCAAAACCTTGATTTAAAAAAAAAAAATTCATACTCATGCCACTAACATGTACTGTAACCCATTTATTCAATTTCTTTCTGAAGGATAATTTGTTTCCAGTTGTTTACTATTGTAAACAGCATGACAGCGAACAACTCGTTGTAATAAATGGAGACCCATTTTTAAAACTTCCCTGATTATTTCATTAGGAAATATACTTAAAAGAGGAAATGCTGGGTGTAGACTTCTAAAATTTTGACCTTCACTACCAAGTTGTCTTCTAGAAAGGTTGCGTTTTGCCCATAACCTCACCCCCATACCTCATGAATATTTTCAGTCTTTTAAATCTTTGGCAGCTTCATTGTTAAAGTATGTTTTTATAATGTGCATTTTGATAAGTGATATTTGGCATGAGATAAGGATCTTTGTTAAATTTTTTAAAAGATGGTTAGCCATTTGTCTACCACTTACTGAATTAGCCAATGATTTTCAAAAATACTTTCTTGACATGTTAAATTCTCAAGTTTGGGTCTGTTTTACTTGCTGGTTTGAGTTGCAGTTTTGTCCATATCTGAGTGTTTGTTCATGCAGATAGCCCTACTCCCCCTCCTTTTCTTATAGTTAGTCTCCTGTATCTTTCTCCCCAAATTAACTTTGAAATTATTTCTTAGCTAAATTAGGACAATCCCTTTAGTATTTCCAATACCTGATTAATTTGGAAAGCTCTGCTGCCTTTCGCTTTATCAAATTAACTATAAGAGATGTGTATGTGTATATAGTCATACAGAGAGACCAGAGGGGTAGAGGCCCGGATGTCAGCGGTGCTTCTGTCTAGGGAGTGGTAGAGGTGTTTTCTGTTCCATCCTCTATGATGTCCTGTATTTTTGTGGTGCTCACACGTTATTTTTTAATATTTATTTACCTGGCTCTTCTGGATCTTAGTTTGGCATGTCGCTACAGGATCTTTTTTCTTTTGATTAAGTTGCACCGTATGAGCTCTAGATCTCTGACTAGGGATCGAACCCACGCCTCCTGCATTGGGAGCATGGATTCTTAGCCCCTGGACCACCAGGGAAATCCCCATATGTTATTTTAATCATAATCATTTCCTGCTCAAAAAAAGTCATTTTCTAAATTTTTTATTATTATTTTTTAAACTGGTAATGGATGGTTGGATGGTGGGGAGAGATCAGTTTGGAATGTCACAGGAGTCCCCTGGAGCTAATGAGGACTTGGGTTATGGTGGTGCAGGGGTTGAGCCCAGGCGCCGTGCTGAGTGGAGAGGAGGAGGACTTGGTGACAGAGCGCGTCTCTTTCAAGCGTGGCTGCTCTTCAGGGGAGTTTGTAGCAGCACTGATCCTCTTGGTCGGGTCCTTCTCTGCCAGGCAGCCTGCCGCCCCTTATCGTGTACGACCGGAATGGATTCAGAATCCTGCTCCACTTTTCTCAGACTGGCGCTCCCGGCCACCCGGAAGTGCAGGTGCTCCTGCTGACCATGATGAGCACGGCCACCCAGCCCGTCTGGGACATCATGCTTCAAGTGGCTGTGCCAAAGGTGAGTCGGTGGCTGGCCCGCTCCCTGGAGTTCTTCAATAAAGGCTGTCATTTTCGAGCATCAGGTCCTTTGTGGGGACATTATCTATGAGATGGAAAGGTCAGAATCTTCACTTAAAGTAGATGAAGATAAAACGGGAATTCTGTTGGCTCAGTTAACTGGGGATTCCTGAATGTGTACCTTCACAGATGGCTGGATTCGGGTAGGTTCGTAAACAGTTCCTTAAGAATCGGCCACTTTCCCTCTCCTGCCTTTGTTTTCCCTTCTGGAGCCTGTTCTCTCACAAACAGTCTCCACAAAGCAGGAAAATGGCATCCAGCAGCTCCAGAGTGAAACATGGGCTTTAACTCTTTTTATCTCAAAATAAACTGGCACGAGGCATTGCATATGGATTACCCAACAAAGGGCTGGGACCGGCCTTGTTGATGTTACTGGTATATACCTCAGGCCAGTAACTCGTGATCAGGGTTGTGAGGTACTCTGGCCAAGTAGGATGTTGCATCCCTTCCTCAAGGGAAGTCAGTCCCCACAGGTTAACAGCCAGACTAGAATCACAAGAAACAGGCAAGGGCCCTGTCCTGAAAGGAAGGATTCAAGGCAGACAAAAATAAAACTGTGCATTTTCTTTTTTTTTTTTTTTTTAAGGTTTATTTATTTTTATCATTATTTTTAAATTTATTTACGGCTGCGCTGGGTCTTTGCTGCTCCACGCGGGCCTTCTCTAGTTGTGGCAAGTGGGGACTATTCTTTTTTTTAACTTTTTATTTTGTATTGGGGTATAGCAGTGTAACAGTGTTGTGATAGTTTCAGGTGAATAGCGAAGGGACTCAGCCATCCATGTGCATGTATCCATTCTCCTCTAAACTGCCCTTCCATCCAGGCTGGCAGGGTCTACTCTCCAGCTGCAGTGTTTGGGCTTCTCATTACTGTGGCTTCTCTTGTGGGCCTGGGGCTCTAGAGCACGGGCTCAGTGCTTGTGGCACACGGGCTTAGCTGTTCCCTTCCTTTGCACTGCAATGGCAGGTGGATTCTTCACCACCCAGCCACCAGGGACGCCCCGAACCATGCACTTTCTAACACTGATGGTAATTTTGTAGGGCATGGACTCTCATTACCTCTGTCTTACAAATTATCAGTCCAGGGTTCAGAAAGGTTAAGTACTTTGCCCAGAGTCACGGAGCTAGTGAGAGGCAGAGTTAGAATTCAGTGCAGGATGTGCTATCTTTCTTCACGTGCTGCCTCTCAGAAGCTGACCTTTGACCACACAGTTACAGATACACTT
>SJYV01012447.1:345032-370014 GCA_006410875.1 Neotragus pygmaeus | reverse complement strand
AGCCAAGCTCTCCTGTTCACCAGATCTCCCTCATTAAAGCTGTACTTTGTTAGGAATGAGTTATATGTTGGATTTCTCCCCCTGATAGTCAATGAGAGTGAAACTGCAGCCGGCCTCCAGCTCTAAGCTTCCTGCTTTCAGTCCTTTGACGCCTCCAGCTGTGATCTCTCAGATGCTGCTGCTGGACAATCCACACAAAGTACGTTCTGGTACCTGTGCTAGCAGGGAAATGGGGGCCCTTGAACTCCAGGGAGGCAGCCTGGCAGGTGGAGAGAACTGTATTGAGGTCTTAGTTTGTTTGGGATGCTAGTGGAATGTCCCTTGCTGGAGTCTGTTTTCCTTTGGGGCTGACTGGAAGATCTGTGACCAGATTGTCATAGCAGTGGACCAAGGGAGTGGTCCATACACTCTCTAGCTCCGTGGAATCCTCTGGAAAGGTGAGGCCAGCCTGTCATCTTAGCTGGTCTCCACCTCAGGGCTGCCAAAGTGTGGGAAGTCACCCAGGGTGTCTTCCTGGCTCCCCCCGCGTTTGTAGTCCCAGCGGGTCAAGGCCAGGGTGTGCCTGTCACACAGGCATACCTCACTTGGGTGGAGTTAACATACGCATACTGTTACTTGGTGACTACTGGGTGGGTAAAGGCTTTGACTCTGGGCCCATCTCTCTGTCACTCCCCACTAATTTAAGGTCTTTTATCTTTGCCCAGGAGCCCATCCGGCTACGGTATAAGCTGACATTCAACCAGGGTGGACAGCCTTTCAGCGAAGTAGGAGAAGTGAAAGACTTTCCCGACCTGGCAGGCTTGGGTGCAGCCTGAGTCCTCCCAGGACAGATCCTGCCGTTCAAGCTTAGGCCGGTGTTCCCTTTGCTGTTTAGATAGGACTGATCATGGTGATTTAGTGCATAGTGCCAAGAGTTCTGTCCTGACAGCAGGCTCTGGATGCCAGCCTCTGACTTGTTCTGCGGATGTGTGTGTGTGTGTGGGGGGGTTGCCAAGGGGCTGAGGGGGAGGGATGAAGGCAGTGTGAGAAATGCTAAAACATTTCTGATAACCATCTGATACGGTCATGTCTGGTTTTGCATGTTGGTGGACACTGATGTCCCTGCCTCAGGTTGGAGGTTTTATAAGCCAAAGTAGTCACTGTTGTTTTCCATGTATTATTACCTTTTCATTCACCCACTCTGTGCCTTGTCAGCCTCTGAAAGTCTTGGTTGCTGCCAGGCTGCTGTTCTCAGGGACGCGAAAGGGACCTGGTTGGTTCTTGGGGCAGAGTGTCTTCTGGGATGCTCTCTTCCAAGAGGGACCTCGTCTCCACTTCCATTTAGCAAATGCTGCTTGCATGTGTCCAGGAAGATCTTCTGAATGGGATGCTTGTTGCACTGTGTCCTAGGCGAGGGGTTGCCACTGGACCAGAGGACCGCGCTTGGTGGGCCAGTCATGTCCTTTACCACTGTGCCTTAGAATCGCCCATAGAGGGACCCTTCAGGGCAGAGGGGAAAGCAGATCCCAGGCCTTATTCAGGCCTCAGGTTCCATGGACTGGGCAGCCTGTCTGGACCCTTCCTCAGGACCCTCATCTCCATCCTCCTCCTCTTTCTCTGCAACCATTTACCCGGAACTCTTTGATGGTGACACCATGCCAGTCGTTGTAAGTCATAACTGACAGGTTCACCCTGGCCTGTTGACTTCACAATCCACAGTGAAGAACTGTGATGCAAATGAGATACGAAAAGAGTTTAGCAATGATTCAAGTGGTGACTAAATCTAGAAAGTCGTTATTGAATAAATACCTGTGTAACAAATATACTTTGTGGAGTTTTGAGTAAGTAGGAGATGCAATGCCCGTTGCATCTGGAGATGATAGGCTTGAAGGGATCTCTCGTCTGTTGAAGTGAGGAAGACTTCCTGAGGAATGTGGAACCTTAAGAACTGCTTCAGGGAAGAGAAGCCCTGAAGATCTGAATGAAGCTGAAAGAGATGGATTTTTGTTACAGTCATGGTGTGAAGGGAAAATTGCAGGCCTGTTATCAGTTACTCCTTAGCACGTACTAGGTGCTAGGCATTTGTGCATGTTTTCCAAGTCCTGCTTGGCCTGATGAGTGAAGAGAGCTCAACCTGGCTGAGGTGGCCCGATGTAGGATGTGAGATCTGAATAGCTCACCTTTCTGGGCAGGAGTCCACCTCAGAAATTGCATGGCTTTTGGGGGGCTCTTTGTCACAAAATCGGGTACTTTGTAGTCTGACCTTTTACTTCCTGCATATAACTGAAAATCTGCCAAGACTGTTGCAGATGGGAGCTGTAAAAAAAAAAAAAAAGGTATGCTTAATGTGAAAACTCAAAACAGGTAAGTGATGGGGTGATTTCTTCATTTGTCATAACTCGTAAGATTCATTTGACTCTAAAGTCTTGTGTTCAGATATTCTTTAGAGCCTTTATAGGCTCAAGTTTATTTCATAAAGTCTTCTAGAGTGCCTATTGTAAAGATGATGCCTGGCTATGAAGAACTTCCATCCAAAATGGGTAAATGAGACTGACACATGAAAAGACCTTTATCCCACAGTTAAAAGGTAGAGTCTCTGTGTGTGAACATACATCTGTTGTCTAGGAGACAGCTTGCCGGTGGTTCTCTGCTTGGGTAGAGTTGGACGGGGCAAGGGGGTGGGGGATGGGTGTCCTGAAAGTGGCCAGCGGTGCTTTCTGATTCTGAAGTTCAGTGAGCATTTAAGACATAGCCCTTATCCTTTATTCACTCAAGTAGTAATCAACTATCTGCTGTGAGCCAGCCACGTTGTAGGCGCTGCAGACAAAGCAGTGATAGAAGGTCCCTGCCCTTGTGGGTCTTCTGTTCTGATGGGAGATCTATTGTGTATCTGGTGGAGGTTTGGCACTGATGAACCTGCATTTCCCCTCTCCTGAATGTCTGCTCCAGGATCCTGCTCATCCCTGTCTCTCAGCCTATCTTTGAATGTTCTTTTCGTCTTTCGTTTAAATGTGTTTCCAGAGGATTTAGTCCTGAGGGCTCTTCTAAGCGTTCTGGGCAGTTCACCACTAGGTGTCTGGAAGACTTCTTGATGACCTCAGGTCCGTATTTCAAGCCGCCTAGTGGATGTCTTTATCTGGAGGTTCCCACTGTTGCCTCCAAGTGCGTAAAATGGAACACAGCTGCCTCCCTCTCTTTCTCTCTGTTCATTTATTTGAAAGCACCTTTCTAAGCCTTCATGGAGCCTTGATTCCCACCGCCTCTCCATTCCTTCAGTACTGTTTTCTCATCTAGTCTATTTCTTTTTTAAAAAATTTGTTTGGCCATATTGTACAGCATGCAGGATCTTAGTTCCCTGACCAGGGATCGAACCAATGCCCAGTGCATTGGAGGGTAAAGTCTTAACCTCTGGACCGTCAGGGAGGGCCCCTCATCTAGTCTGTTTCTACCACATCTGGGCCTCCCTGCTGCAGTGTCACTGCCTTGGTTTAGCTTTTTTTTTTTTTTTTTTTTTGGACAGTGCAGTAGGCTGCCTCTCAGTTCTCTGAGCCATTATACATTATAGTTGGCCACCATCAGGTTTCTCATCTGGGTACCTGATCCCTGCTGAAAAATTCCAAATGGGTCATTAATGCTCTAAAAGTGTATGTAGCTGAGTTCAAGCTGCTTGCTTGGGGCATTCAGTGCCCTCTGTAACTGTGTGCTTCCTACCCTTCTGGCATCATCTGCCAACAGTAGAGCACACTTTGCCAGAGCCACAAGGAAGTCCCTTCACAATGCCATGTTTTCTCATAATCTCTGGCTACCACCTGCAGTTAACTCCTTTTATCTCCAATGAATTTAAATTTGGGCTAAAATGCTGCTCCATCTGCAAGCCACTCTGGGAGGGTAGATGGGCTGTGGAGATAATAAAGGTTGAAAGAAGGGTAAAAAAACTTAAGACCAAACACATGAATACTACTCATTAAAAATGAGATAGTATAGATTGAGAGATAAAACACGAAAGGTTGAAAGCAAAGGTGATATTCTCATACAAATAGTGTTTACTCAAATGTTTGTAAATCACAAATTCTTTAAATATATCTAATACAGAAGATGCTTACTCAACCCCCAAATATAAAATTCTGTCAACTAGTTTGTTTGGTTTTTACACTAAGAACACACAACAGAGTGCTGGCCATGGTTTGTTTTGTATTCTTTTAAGAGGTAACCCCTGACCTCTCACTGGGAAGAAGTGGAGTCAAGTAGATGAAGTAGGGTGAGCCCGAAGTCCAGAGAGCTTGCCACACGTTTAATTTCAGCTGGCATGAAAAACTCCAGGCCTTTCTGCCCCTTGCCCAGTGCATTCCCAGGTATACCCTGTTCCGTCTGAGAAAGCTGGCATCTAAAAATGTGTAAACATTCTGCTTCTTTGACTTTTATGTTTAAATACATCATTCCATGGCTAGAGGTAATACTTTTTATACTGTTGAAAATACATACATACATTACAAAATATATACAAGTTGAAAATACATGCTGCATGGTGGCGTGCTGCAGTCCATGGAGTCGCAGAGAGACACAACTGAGTGACTGAACTAAACTCGGGTAATACTAACCTACTACGCTGTTACAGGCTCCAGATAACATAGGTTTTTAAAGTTTGAGGTTTTCTGAAGCCCCAGCAGTTTACAGTAATTTAAGCAACCCTTAGTTGTAATTCTGTTCTTCAGCTTCACGTACTGCCTCTAGCCATGTGACCTGGGACAAGTAATTTGTCCTCTTCCGCTTCCTTGCTTGTAAAGAACACAACAGGATTGTTTTGAGAAGTGAGTTATATATGAAGTGACTCCAGTCCTGCGTAGTAATAAGCTAAGACTCATTTCATTTACCGTATGTTTGTCCATCTGGTTTCCAGTACATGAACAGACTTGACTTACCCATAACGTTTTTGTTTTTTTGCTGCACCGCGGTACGCGGGATCTTAGTTCCCTAACCAGGGATTGAACCTGAGCTTCCTGCAGTGTAAGCTTGGAGTCTCAACCCCTGGACTGCCAGTGAAGTTCCCATAACTGAAATTTACCTCATGAGATAAATGTAAGCAAATTTTAAACTTTTGGCAGGGTTCAAATTAATACTGAGATGCAGTAAATATCAAGGTTAGATAAAAATATTGGAAACCACACACCTAAATCTAGCCAAAAGCAGAAAGCCATAACAATACACTCGGAAACTAATGAACATACTTCCTATAAAATACTCACTTAAATTTTGTAAACAAGGCTATGTAATTCTAAAATTTACAACCCTGAGACTCAGAGAACAAAGTTATGATTGCAGGCAGGGGGTATGGGGGAAGGGATAGAGAGTTTAGGATGGACTTGTACACACTGTTTAAAAAAATTCCTTGAACTGTGCCTAATAAATTGTGCATGTTTCAATAAAAATTTCAAAAATCAGAGAAAATTAAAATTTATAATCCTGTCTCTAAAATCTGAAACAGATAACAGTTATTAGTTTACTCTTGTTCTTTGAGTGCATAACCAAAATACTATCTTTAAAGCTAGTGGCATATTGAAAGAATACACTCTGTAGAGCCTTTGGGAAAGAACTTAGCCACGTTAATAACGCAAATGGACTATTTGATCATCTGAGTAGATGAAGAAATGGCATTTTCTCTCATTCATTGTTTATTCCTTATAGAATCAAAGTACTAGCTATTCCTAATAGAATCAAACTACTAGCATCATGTTTAATAAGGAAATAACTACAGTGGCTTAAACACAGAGGCTTGTTTTCTTATTTAAAAGAAATCCAGAGGGCTTCCCTGGTGGTCCAGTGGTTAAGAATCATCCTCGCAATGGAGGGAAAACCAGACTGATCCCTGGTCTAGGAGGATCCCACATGCCCTGCAGCAACTAAGCCAGTGAGCCACAACCCACATGCTGAGGCACTGTTGCTAAGCTAAGGGCCAGGATATGTAGGAGTTTCTGCTGCAAAAACAAAAACACCCCTCCCCTCCATGTACATCAAGAGATTACTTCTAATCACAAAAACAGACATCTCAAGTTAATGACTTTAGTGCTTTTCTATGTATGGGAAAGGTGCCAGAGTCTGGACCCTGAAATAACTCCTGATACACATCTTAAGTATCGAGGACCAGTATCCTGTGTTTTTTTTTTTCTTTTCAACTCAGAATTCCCCTCAGGGTACACCATAGGGGCAGCTGCAGTGGTTTATGGCTTTATCACTGCAACATCATTCGTTTATGGAAGTGGCAAGTGACATCCTTAGTACACAGTGGTATAAGCATCACAAAGTTATTAGGGACCTAAGCTCCAACCAGTGCTAAGTCACCACCCAAGGATGTACTCAACATTATGTTATGAGCTTTAGCTGCTGAAGTTCTAGGCAACAGAAAGGGAGTGGGGGGAGGAAGGAATAAAGGAAAACTGCCGACGTTCTTTGAGAAGGCAGTGGCAGTCCACTCCAGTACTCTTGCCTGGAAAATCCCATGGACAGAGGAGCCTGGTAGGCTGCAGTCCATGGGGTCGCAGAGTCGGACATGACTGAGCAACTTCACTTTCACGCATTGGAGAAGGAAATGGCAACCCACTCCAGCATTCTTGCCTGGAGAATCCCAGGGACGGGGGAGCCTGCTGGGCTGCCATCTATGGGGTTGCACGGAGTCGGACACGACTGAAGCCACGCAACAGCAGCCGACGTTCTTAAGGTTTCCTGGAAGATTTATGTGATATTTTAATTCACATCCTATTGGCTATTTAGTAACATGGGCACATCTAGGCCACACTTAGGTGCAGTTTATTTTTAATTCTCAATGTTAGCTTTTCAAAATTCAAACAACAGAAGGTGGAAAGTCTTCCCACCAGCCCTTCTAAGAGATACTAATTCCTTGGAGATATTCTAGACATCTTTAAGCAAATCAACTGTCCATACTTTCCTTTTTTTGTTGTTTAACTTGATGGCAAAAGGAGAAGCGGGTGGCAGAGGATGAGATAGTTAGATAGCATCAGTGACTCAAGGGACATGAATTTGTGCAAACTCTGGGAGATAGTGGAGGACAGAGCTAGTAAACAATAGATGACTTGGTGATAATGCCATTATCAGTATGAACTGCTGAACAGAAAAAAAGAATAGCCCCCGCTTGCCTCTCTTCTGACAGCAGATGGTATCAATCACATGTTGAAGGTGCTTTGTATTAAAACTGGTATGTGAACTTCCTGATCAGGCATGGGAGAGAAAAACAAGGATGGGTTTTGGAGTCAGGTTCAGTTTCTAGTTTCTTGCCATCTTGGGCAAGTTACTTAACAACTAGGCCTCAGTTTTTATGTTCTAAATGATAAAAATGTTAAAAATGTACTTCATAGTTTTTGGTGAGTATTTAATAAAGTCAACAAAATACCAGACCTGATAGGTACCCTTTATGTGTGTGTGTGTGCTGTCACATCCAACTCTTTGCGACCCCATGGACTGTAGCCTGCTAGGGTCCTCTGTCCATGGAACTTTCCAGTCAAAAATACTGGAGCAGGTTGCCATTTCCTACTCCCAAGGGATCTTCCTGACCCAGGGATCAAACTGGAGTCTCGAGTGTCTCCTGCGTTTTACCTCAAATTGCCTCATCTAAGATTTCTCTTTTTTTACTACCTTAACTTGTGGTTACTTCCATTTTGTCACTATATTCATTTCAAAGCCTCTCCTGCTTTTATGGAAATCAATGAAATTTTGCAAAGGATACTAATAACAATATTTGCAGAGACAGCAAAAATGATTGCATTTAATAAAAGCTGACCATCTCTATATTGATTAGGATCAGCTGCAGGAAATCGGAAAAACTCAACAGTGGCTTAAGCAATATTTAGATCTCTCCATTAGCTTCCCGACACCCTTGAACAAGGTTGGATGACTTAACAGAAATTTATTGTCTAGCGGTTCTGGAGGCTAGAAGTCTAAAATGAGGACCATGCTCTTTCTGAAACCCAGTAGGAGAATCCTGGGGGTCTGTGACAGTCTTTGGCCTTCCCTAGCTTGTTGTGGGGAGACACAATTCAATCCATACCACTTGCAAATTCAAGAACCGCAAAGGTAGTATAGACCTAGGACTGGTGTGCAGTCCATGGTCAGGTCCCTGCTGCTGCTGAGTCACTTCAGTCATGTCTGACTCTGTGCCACCCCAAGACGGAAGCCCGCCAGGCTCCCCCGTCACTGGGATTCCCCAGGCAAGAATACTGGAGTGGGTTGCCATTTCCTTCTCCAATGCATGAAAGTGAAAGTGAAGTGGCTCAGTCGTGTCCGACTCTTAGCGACCCTGTGGACTGCAGCCCACCAGGCTCCTCCGTCCATGGGACTCTCCAGGCAAGAGTACTGGAGTGGGGTGCCATTGCCTTCTCCAGGTCAGGTACCTAGATGTCTTCAATCTTGTCCTGCCATGACTGACTTCATTCCTAAGAACACTCTGAGCCTCAAGATAGGTCAATAGAAGTTACCCAATCTGAATAACAGAAAAAAAAAGAAAGATATAAAGCTGAAGAGATCTGTGAGACACAATTAGGTGTGTGGTGACCAAATACACACCAACATATACATAATGGGAGTCCCAAAAGGACAAGTGAAAAAAGGCAGAAAAGTTGGTTGAAGAAATATCCAAAGCCTTCCCAAATTTGCTGAAAAACATTAATCTACACATCCATAAAACTCAACAAGCTTCAAGTAGGATAAAGTCAAAGAAACCCAGACCTAGACACATTGTAGCCAAACTTAAAAGCCAAAGATAAAATTGTGAAAGCATTGAGAGAAAAATGACTTACCACATACAGTAAGTTCATAATAGATTAAGAGCTGACTTCTCACTGGAAACAGTAGAGACGGCAGTGGGATGACATTCAATGGTCTGAGTAAGAAAGAATATCCAGCATTACTGTCTTTCAAAAATGAAGGTATAATAAAGATATACCCAACTAAAGGCAGATAATTTGATGCAAGCAGACTTGTCTTGTGAAAAAAGCTTTCTTAAAGTTGTTCAGGTTGAAATGAAGTGAACAATAAGTCTACATGAAGAAGCAAAAAATACTGGTGAAGGTACTTTTAATTAAAAGACAATTGCACAAAATAATAAAAAAATGTGTTTATAACAAACAAACATACTATCTATGATAACAGGAACTCAACAGAGAGGGGAGGGAGTAGAACTATACTGAAGCAGGGTGGTGGTGGGACATGTTGCTCGCTAAGTCATGCCCGACTCTGTGACCCCATGAACTGCCACATGCCAGACCACCAATGGAAAAAGATATTGCCAAAGTCAAGAAATAAAGAGGTGCAATTACTACCAATTCTACAGAAGTTAAAAAGGGTTATAAGGGAATGTTATAATTTGTTGCCAACAAATTTCACAGATTCGATGAATGGAGAAATTTGTAGAATTTCTCAACATACCAACTGATTTAAGAAGAAACAAAAAATAGATCTATAATAAGTAAAGAAGTTCTTAATAGATCTATAACAAGTAAAGAAGTTGAATTAATAATTTAAAATCTTCCCACAAAGAAAAGTCCAGGCCTAGATGGCTTCACTTTGAAGTCTGTCAGCTATTTAAAGAAGAGATGTTACCATCTTTACAAACTCAGAAAATGGAGAAGGAAGGATCACATCCCAGATCATTCTATGAGACCAGTGATATCCTTAAACCAAAATTAGACAAAGATCACAAAACGATATTACAGGCCAATTTCCCCCATGAACATAGACATGAAAATCCTCAACAAAATATTAGCAAGGCAAATATGGTAACATATAAAATTGTAATACCCCATGACCAAGTAGAATTTATCCCAGGAATGCAAGATTGGTTTACCATCCAAAAAACTACTGCTGTATACTTATACATCATATGAATAAAACCACATAATTTATAAAATACAATATTAACATACTGATGAAAAAATAGGAACAGAACGAAACTTCCTCGGCTTAAAAAAAGGGCAACAATGAAAAATGTACAACTAGCATCGTACTTCATGGTTAAAGATTGGATGCTAAAGACAGATCCTTAGAAGGATGTCTGTTGCCACTTCTGTTCAACACTGCACTAAAGATTCTAACCAGCACATTTAGTAGGTGGAAAAAAGAAAGACATCCAACCTTGAGAGGAAAAAGGAGGATTTTTCATTTTTTCATAATTCTGTATGTAGACAAATCACACACACACATACAGAAAGACGAAAAGAAAGACAGTGCTAAGCCATGTCCGACTCACGTAACCCCATGGACTGTAGCCTGCCAAGCTCCTCTGTCCATGGGATTCTTCAGGCAAGAATACTGCAGTGGGTTGCCATTTCCTTCTCCAGGGGATCTTCCCAACCCAGGAATCGAACTCAGTTATCCAGCATACATATAGACACACACATACAGACACACACAAACTAGAACCGAATTTAGATGTTTAAGAGGTACAAGAGAATCATACAAAAATCAAGTGTGTTTCTAACACTATGAAAATCAAATAAGGAAAATCTCATTCACAATAGTATTAAAATGAATACTTTGGAATACATTTAGCAAAAGAAGTANACACAAACTAGAACCGAATTTAGATGTTTAAGAGGTACAAGAGAATCATACAAAAATCAAGTGTGTTTCTAACACTATGAAAATCAAATAAGGAAAATCTCATTCACAATAGTATTAAAATGAATACTTTGGAATACATTTAGCAAAAGAAGTAGAAGACATTTACAATGTACATGTTTGACTACTACTGTTCTTACTAGGGGACAGCTGTAATGTGGAGACATTTTTGGTTGTCACAGTTTGGGGGAGGGGATGCCACTGGCATCTAGTGAGTAAAGGCCAGGAATGCAGTTAAACATTTTACAATGCATTGGACAGCCCTCCACAACAAAAATTATCTGGTGCCAAATGTCAATAGCACCAAGGTTGAAAATTCTGCTCTAAATAAAGGGAGAGGCATTTCATGTTCATGGATTTGAAGACTCAACCCTGTCAAGATGCCAGTTCTCAAATGGGCCTATAAATTCAATATGATCTCTATTCTAGCAACTTCTGCAGTAGAAATTGATAAGCTGACTGTACGATGTACATGGAAATGCAAAGGGTATGGAGTAGCAAAACAATTTTTTTAAAGATAAAATGAGAGGACTTACATTACCAGATTTCAAAACTTACTGTAAACTACAGAATCAAGACAGTTTGGTATTGGTACAAGAATAGGAGTATAGATGATGGAACAGAATTAAAGTGCAGAAACCCTTACATTTATGTCATTTGATTTTTGACAAAGATCTAAAGGCAATTCAGAGGAGAAAGAAAAGTCTATTCAACAAATGGTCCTGAGAGAGTTGGAGTTGTATGTGTGTGTCAGTCACTCAGTTGTGTCCAACTCTTTGCAAACCTGTGGACTATAGCCCGCCAGTCTCTTCTGTCCATGGGATTTTCCAGGCAAGAATACTGGAGTGGATTGCCATGTCCTTCTCCAGGGGATCTCCCAGACCCAGGGATCAAACCTGGGTCTCCTGCATTGCAGGCAGGGAGAGTTGTATATCTGCATGCAAAAAAAATGGAAAAGAAAGAAGAACTTAGACCTTTACCTCATATCATACACAAAAAAATGAATTCAAACTGGATCATAGATCTAAACATAAGAGCTAAAATTTTTAAACTAGAGAAAAATATAAAAGTTTATGATTTCTGGTTAAGTGAAGATTTCTTACATATAATATCAAAAGTATAATTCATAAAATAGAAAAAGATAATGGAATTTATCAAAATTAAAAACGTATGCCCCTCAAAAGACATCATTAAGAAAATGAAAAGACAAGCTATAGATTGAGAAAAAATATTTGCAAACCACACCTCTAATTCAGGAATTACATACAGACTACATAAATAGCTTTGCAGTTCAATAATATGAAGACAGACCTTCTCCAGTGGCTCAGAGGTAAAGAATCTGCCTACAGTGCAGGAGACTCAGGAAGACAGGTTTCAATCCCCCAGTTGGGAAGACCTCCTGGAGGAGGACATGGCAATCCCTCCAGGAGTCTTGCCGGGAAAAGCCCACGGACAGAGGAGCCTGGCAGGCTACTGTCCATTGGGTCACACAGAGTTGGACACGACTGAAGCGACTGAGGATGCACGCAATATGAAGATGCTGCTACTGCTGCTGCTAAGTCGCTTCAGTCGTGTCCAACTCTGTGCAACCCCATAGATCGTAGCCCACCAGGCTCCCCCGTCCCTGGGATTCTCCAGGCAANAACTCCTAAGGGTTAGGGTGTTTGATTATGGGTCATGTCCCTAGGTTGCTATATCCATTACCACATTTTATCTTTAATTTCTTAGTGAGATACATAGTTACTTCTGGGGACAATTAAATATTAGATACCATTTTTTAACTGAGCATTCATTTTTTTAAAAAGAGAAGCAAACTATATACACTCTATATGCTATTCTATAATTGCCTTTTTTCTTTTCTTTTTTAATTTGACAATATATCTCTTGAGAATTTTTTCCTTGTCAGCACACAAAGCTCTTCTTCATTCTTCGTAATTATCTACAGTCTACCGAATGAATGTTTCATAATTTATGTAGCCATTCCCCTGCTTATGGGTCTAGGCTGCTTCTTATTTTTTTAAACGGTTACAGGTCATTTTTATAATGAATATATTGATATGAATATATCAGTGCCCATTTGTAAGTGTAATTGTGGCATATGTTCTTGGTTTTAAGTGTATGTACATTTTATTTTGTGATAGATTTTTATCCTTTACATTGATATCCAATGAAGTTGCAGTGATCAACTTATCAGAGTATATGAGACTACCTATTGTTAACTATTGTTAATAATATAATTTATTAAATCTTTTGGTAGCTTCTAGTCTGATAGGTGAAAAATCTCTCAACATCTCACTTTTGTTTCAATGTACATTTTCTTAATGGGAATGGTGTTGCACAACTTTTTACATGTCTATCAACTGCTCAAGTTCTGTTTTCTGGTTAAATATTATATATATTTTTCTGTTATAATTCTGGTCTTTCATTATTGATTTGAAAAAGTACTTCATAAATTAAGGAAATTATCCTTTATTTTTATTTGCTAAGAATATTTTTCCAGGCTAACCATTTTTCTTTTCTTTTTTTTCTTTAAATAATTTTGATCATTTTATTTTATTTTTAATTTTTACTTTATTCTACTTTACAGTACTGTATTGGTTTTGCCATACATCATTTTTCTTTTGACTTTTGTTTATGATATGGAATCTTTGCATTTTACATAGTCAAATTTATCAATCTTCTGTATTTTCCGTGGGTACTTTTATAAGCTGCATGCTGTATGTGCTTAGTTGCTTCAGTCATATCTGACTCTCTATGACCCTATGGACTGTAGTCTGCTAAACTCCTCTGTCCATGAGATTCTCCAGGCAGAGATACTGAAGCAGGTTGCCATGCCCTCCTCCAGGGGATCTGCCCAACCCAGGGCTTGAACCCATGTCTCTTACGTCTCCCGCACTGGCAGGCAAGTTCTTTACTACTGGAGCCACCTGGCAAGCCCCTAGCTTTATTTAAATACTTTAGTCTTTCCTTTGGATTTTTTCTTTTTTTGATGCAACAATTTAGATACAGATCCACTTAATTATGCTTTTCAAATATCTAACTGATTTGTCTCAATTTCATACATTGAAAGATCCATTAATTCACATTGATTGAAATATATTGTTATATTGAAATATTGAATTTAAATCCAGCTTGAAATTCTTTTCTCATCTGTTATTGCTTCTTCTATTCATATTCCTGTACTGAATTGGTTTGAGTGTTGTAACATCACAAGATCTGCTGGACCTATATTTATTATTCTCACATATTTGTATCCCCGCAAGAAGTTAAGACTAGTCTACTGAGAAGGAAGTATATTTTTATAGGAATTTTAGGTCATTTTAGGAGGAATTGAATAACATCACAAAATAGTCAGCCTCCATCACCAGGACCTGTAAGTCTTCCTCATGCCTCCCAGCACTAATCCTTTAAAGACACATTTGCTCTTTTTGGAAATGGGAGCATTCTTACAGAGTCAAGTAAGGTTGACAGCAAGGGATGATGCTGGGTAACCAGATCAAGACTGAATGAACCTCCTCTTCTTAAATCTCTCTAGAACTAGTTCAGAGAAGACTTGTGGTTGCCAAGGGAGGGGGGATTGGGAGAGGGGTAGAATGGGAGTTTGGGGTGAGCAGATGTAAGCTACTATGCATGGAATGGATAAGCAACAAGGTCCTACCATATAGGACAGGGAACTATATTCAGTGTCTTGTGATAAACCGTAATGGAAAACAATATTTATAAAAGAATACATATATATATTCAATTTTATAACTGAATCACTTAACATTGTAAAGCAAAAATACTTCAATTAAAAAAAAAAGAAACTAGTTCAGAGAATGTTTTCAAAAGAATCATTCCAAGTATATTTGATCAACTGCCTTGAATGGAATACATTTAAAGCCTCTCATGATGACTACATTTGAGGAATGACACTCAGTTGCCCATATGCATTTTATTATATTCAGTTCACCATCATTAAGAAAATACAAACAATGTAACTTAATCAAAATTCTTAATCTGCCCAGTAAAAACTGAACACAAATTTTACATTCACCAAGATGACAGCTATTTAAAATTAGCATGCTCCTGACAAAATTGCAAAAAGAAACCTCTGATAAAATGAAGGGATTAGAAGAGACTTTTCTTCCTGGAAAACTTGATTAATGCTGTTATGAAAGTACTTATATAATAAAACAAATTAAGAACTTAATTACTTTGTGATCGTATCTCCTGAAGGAACATCCCATGAGGAATACGAAGCACAA
Organism: Neotragus pygmaeus; assembly: GCA_006410875.1. NCBI lineage: Eukaryota > Metazoa > Chordata > Mammalia > Artiodactyla > Bovidae > Neotragus > Neotragus pygmaeus. The sequence continues at coordinate 355,165 of SJYV01012447.1, read as the reverse complement.
TGTGATAAGGATGTTATTCTAGCTCGTGTGTGCAGCAGCATGGTAATGTAATAGCACAGAAACAGAAACCGAGTCTAAAAACCTGCCTTCAAGATTCGAGCTCTGCTGTTTACGTGGGACTGATCTGACTTTCAGGAGTCCTTAGATGGAAAATGAGATCATTAGAATCCCTTCACAAGCTTTTTAGAATCTTGCTCCTTCGAGTGGTCCATTGACTAACAGCCGCCTTAGGTTAGCATCCCCTGGAGGTTATTAAAAGTGCAGATTCTACGTTGCTCCGCCAGGGAACCGTCTGAGACCGGCCCTAGGTTTCATGCACCTATGGACACCTTATCTTCGACAAAGGAGGCAAGAATATACAATGGAGTAAAGACAATCTCTTTAACAAATGGTGCTGGGAAAACTGGTCAACCACTTGTAAAAACAAAAAAAAANCCCCCTCCCCCAGCATGATTATCTTATTTAAACATGGCAGTAATCCTTAGAGGTAGGCACAGTTGTTATTCCGACTTTATAGTTGTAGAAACTGCAGCTGAAGGTAGTAACTTGCCCAGCATCATTTTGCTAATGAATGGGGAGATTGGATTTGAACCCAAGCGACTGGCCCCAGATCCCAGGCTCTTATCCATTATACTTTACTACCTCTTTGGTATTAAAGGGAGAGGGAACACTTGTAGAGGCAGGTGGGTATAAAGAGACCTACCCAGTCCAGAAGAACAGTGAGAAGTTCAAATAGAGCTTCATCAATAGCATCAGTACATATTAGTCCTTATTATTATTGGAGGATTACACTTCCATGAGGGGGAATTTCTGCTGGAAATAAGGTAGAAAAGTAGATTAGGATCAGACTGTGAAAGGCTTTTCTGGCCATCCTAAAGGTTTGGTTTTCATCCTATAAGCCAGGGATTCCCAAGCCCTGGGAACTGTTAGGAACTGGGCCACAGGAGGTGAGCAGTGGGCAAGAGAGGGAAGTTTCATCTGTAATTTACAGCCACCTCCCATTGCTCACTTTTGCAGGAAGCTCCACTTCTTGCTCAAGGAACTCAATAAATTCAATGCTCTTGAACCGTCCCAAAACCATCCCCTGCCCTGCCCCTTTCCAGCTTCCCAGGTCCTTGGAAATTTTGGTCCCTGGTGCCAAAAATGTTGGGGACCGCTTCTGTAGGTAGTGAGAAGCCATAGCAGGTTTAAAGCTTTATTTTTAGGGACAATGAGACAAGGTCCCAAGTCTGTGGTGAGAAGAAGTTATTGCAGAGGTTGAAACTGGAGTTGTTTGAGGATCCCTAATAGGGAGGATTGATTGATTATTCATTCAGTCAGCAAATATTTTGGGGGCACAAACTATTCTTCAGGGTCCAGAGATGCAGTGTTAAACAAGATCCATTCTTGGGTTGGAAATGCTGGCAGGGTCCAGATCATACAGGAAGGGATTTTGCTGTCACATTAAAGAGTCTGGATTTGATTTAAAATGTGTGCAGTGGGAAGGTACTGGAGGATTTTTAAGCAGGACCATGAGATGATTTAAGTCGCCATTCAGGAGACCATTGCTCTAGTCCAGGAAGAGAGGTGACCGTGGCTTCACTTGGGTTTCTGGCAGTAGAGATGAGGAGAGACGGGTAGCGTTAAGGTATTTTCAGGAGAAAGGGGAGAATTTGCTGATGGATTGGAATGAGGGATAAGGGGAGAAAATCAAGAAGGACGGCAGATCCTTGTTCTGAGCAATGGAGGTGCCAAACGTGCCACAATGCTGCGGGAATTTATAGTGAAATTCCCAACAGCCATTGCCTAGATTCTGCAGCGAGCAGTGGCTAGTCTTGCTTTATTGCAAGTCTGTCCCTCCCTCTATCCATCCATCCATCTTATTTTTTGATGTATTTAAAAATAAATCACAGATAACACTACACTTCACCCTTTAAACATTTCATTTAGAACCCTAAACATTATAGAGTTCAGTTCTTGTTTATAGCTCTTTTTTTTCCCACTAGATAAAATTTATGTAAGGTGGAATGGAGGGACCTTATCTGATCCGTTTGACGGGTTTTGACAGGTGTGTATGGCTAATGCAGCGCACCCCCCATCAGGACGTAGAAGGTTACCATCATCTTAGGCGGTCCCCTAGTCCCCTCTCTGATGATTTGGCCCTTACCCTTCCAGAGGCATCCATGGGAGGTGACAGTTTTAAAATAGATTCTAGAAAGAACTAAATTTGAGAGTGCTGTGGAGGGGGTGTGGAAGAGGTTCACAAGGAACCAACCAGACCTGAAGAGTGACTCTGAGGTTTAGCAGGCAAGGGGCTGGGCCAGGGGCCATAACAGCCAGTTCAAAATCAGGAAGCCTCTGTGCTTTGAAGAAATCTTTGTGTGTTCTGCCTTTGTTTCGTTAGTCATAAAACTTTACTTAAGGTCGGTGCTGGAGACAGAATGTTGTTTTATGGCCGAGCAGGGTGAACAGGTTCTTGAAGTGTGTTTTCGATGTTAAAATTCCATTCAATGTACTGGTAACAGGAGCAGAAGCCTCTGAACTTCTTTGGTTGATTGCCCGGTGAATTGCTCTTTAAAGGACGAAAGGATTATGCCTTTTCCAGATAACACCTCCTGATTTGCGAGGATTTTCAGATTTTATTCTACACTTGGGGTGTCTGTTAAAAAAAAAAATACAAAAAAACACACAAAAAACCAAACAGGTTCCTTGATCTCCTACCAGGATTCCTAAATAAGAATCTCTGGCAGGTGACCTGAGGACCTGCATTTTAACTGCATTCCAGCTGATACCAGTGGTCTGTGGACTGCATTTTGAAAAGACCATGGAAGCAGAGATTGGATCCAGACACTCCTTGGCTTCAGCTCTGTGAAATCTTGGGCAACTTACTTAAAACCTTTCTGAGCATTAGTTTTCTCATCTGTAAGAGGCAGCTGCTAATGACTGCTGTGTATGTTAAGTGATGTATGGAAAGCTTGGGGTGCTGAGCTGGCATTCACCAGTGTCAGATTTCTCCCTTCTCCTTCCTGGAAAAGGGAGTTTCATGTGAATTCCCTGCCTGTTCCGTGGTTAGGACTCTCTGCTTTCACTACTGGGCTGGCCTGGGTTCGTCGGGAAACTAAGATCTTGCAAGCAGCGTGGCACAACCAAAAAAAAAAAAAGTTGCACTTAAACTCAGTGGTGGTGGGTCAGGTTGATGGCTTATCAGGGCTTTCACCATCATCCTGNGGGGCATTTTCAAATTTCGCAAGTTAGGAAAACACTACAGACCCCAGTGGCTTGAGACTCGTGAGCAAAGTGGAGAATGGCATGAGGTTAATCTGGTGAGGTGATCACCTCCCTCAGAATCCTTGTTAGTATCTTATGAAAATGATCGGCGGCATGTGGGGTGTATGGAAACAGGAAACTGTACAGAAGCTGTTGGAACCATCCAACTGAGAGGTGATGATGATAGGAAGGGGCTGGTAGGAGGGGAGATGGGCTTTAGTGTAGAGGAAAGTACTTGCAAAATGCTTGTTACTCACAGAACAAACAGGATTTAGTGATTCAGAGAAAGAGAAGTCAAAGATGCTGTCTTTGAAGATGTGGTGTATATATATAAAAATGCAATCCTATTTAGCTCTAAAAAAGCATGAAATAATACTATTTGCGGCAATATAGACGGGCCTAGAGATGCTCATACTGAAGTAAAGGCAGACAAATATAAATGTCAAATGGCATCAGTTATATGTGGAATTTAAAATACAAATGAACTTATTTACAAAATGGAAGCAGGCTCACTGACAGAGAAACGTATGGCTACCAAAGGGGAAAGTGGATGGGGTGAGCGATACATTAGGAGTTTACAGTTGGCAGAAGCAAACTACTCTGTATACAGTAGACAATAGACAGACAAGGGCCTACTGCAGAGCACAGGGAACTATATTCACTATCTCGTAATGAATTATAATGAAACAAATACACGCATATGTATAAGTAAATCACTTTGCTGTTCACCAGAAATTTATATAACATGCTGCTGCTGCTACTGCTAAGTCACTTCAGTCGTATCTGACTTTGTGCAACCCCAGAGATGGCAGCCCATCAGTCTCCCTGGTCCCTGGGATTCTCCAGGCAAGAACACNAACACAGGCTCAGAAAACTGCGTGGCTCATAGAGCTTTAGGGAAGGTTTGCTTCCTGTCGCCTGATTTATTCATATTGTTCACTGGGGAGTGGTCCGGTGTTTACCTTTGGTTCTTGGGTTCTCTCTGCAGAAACAAGCCACCAGGCCCTCCAGAACATGCCCAAAGTGCTCCGTGATGTCGAAGCCCTTAAACAGGAGGCGTCTTTTCTGAAAGAACAAATGATTCTTGTCAAGGAGGACATTAAAAAGTTTGAACAGGACACATCTCAGTCGATGCAGGTATTTTGGTTCTTAATTGTTGACTCTTGTTTTTGGAAGATGTTTACCTTCCCAGCAGGAGGCCACCTCTCAGAATTCTGCCAAACACTCAAACTACTCTTTTGTTTAGTACTTTTAGCTTATTCACCTCTTCAACATCACTGAGCGTTTAACCATGTGATCAGTGTTGTGCCGGGTACAGAGTTCCCTAAGGCAGGACCATATCATGATACTTGTGTTTCGAGTTACTTGCGGAGGGCAGAGAAAATAGAACTGCCGCTTCCTTAGTGTCTGAGACCCTCATTTCTCTTCTAGGTGTTGGTAGAAATCGACCAGGTCAAGTCCAGAATGCAGCTTGCCGCAGAATCTCTTCAAGAAGCCGACAAATGGAGCACGTTGAGTGCTGATATCGAGGAGACCTTTAAGACTCAGGTAGGTTTCTTGTTCAGGGGATGCCATATTGGTTTGTTGTTGTTAGGCTTCCCTGGTGGCTCAGATGGCAAAGAATCTGCCTGCCAAGCAGGAGACTTGGGTTTGATCCCTGGGTTAGGCAGATCCCCTGGAGAAGGGAATGGCAACCCACTCCAGTATTCTTGCCTGGAGAATTCCGTGGACAGAGAAGCCTGGTGAGCTACAGTCCACAAAGTTGCACAGAATCAGACAGGATTTCGCAATTGAACAGCAGCAGCAAAGCTAAAAGTTGCGTCTTGTTTTTTCTTTTCCCGACCCTCTTGATATTCAGAACTCACTGCCTACAAGACCCAAAGCATCTAGCTGAACTCTCCCAGGCCCTTAAAAAACAGAATTTACTATTTCTGGCCAAAGCCACTCTCCATTTGCCGCACTGCCCCTCTCTTGGGTTAACGCGTCCTTTTCGGGCAGGTTTACCTACCTGAAAACCTCAGCGGCCCTTCCCTGCCCCCTTCTCCCTGCCCCTCCCCTCTCTCTCTTCTGTCGTCTGTTCTTTCTGCCCCTCTGTCGCCCCCTGTCGGGCTTTGTCGTCCTAGATCGTTTCAGCAACCGTCTCCTCGCCTCCTTGCCATCAGAGCCCTCCCCGATCCCAGGTTATCCCCACCCCTCACGTGTCCAAGGCATCTTCTAAAGCACAGATTGGCATGTGGCAGGCCCCTGTCCCTCACACCCCCAACCCACCCCCATCTTAACCCCTACCAGCTTCCCATTTTCCGTCTGATAAATTCTATGCTCCTTACAAGCCACAACCTGTCCTTCCGCACAGGGCTCTGGGCAGCCTGTGTTCACAGCTGTTCCTCCGGCCACTCCCTCTGTGTGATTTCAGCCTCTGCCTGCTCCAGACTGATCACCCTGTCCCTTCATGCCTGTTCCCTGTTCCCTGCCTGAGCTGTGCCCCCTCTACTTTTCTTTATAGGACAGTAGCCTCCGCTTGTCCCTCGAGGCAGTTAAGCGTCACCTCCTTTTACATCTCTCCTTGCTGGCTCCTGGCCTCTCCAGTGAGTGGAGCTCATGGCCCCCTCCCCTGCGCTCCTGTGCTCCTCGAGCCAACCTCTTTTTATTGTATCCAGTGTCCACCCCACATGTGATGTGGGGTCTTAGTTCCCTGACCAAGGGTCAGACCCGCACCCCCTGCATTGGGAGTGTGGAGTCTTAACCACAGGACCACCAGGGAAGCCCATGAGCCATGCTCTTGAAGTGTCTCATAATCTTTCTCCCCCAAGTCATTCATTGCGCATTCAGGGCCTGCACTGTGACCTTTGTCGTCTTTTTCTCAACCGTCTTTAAGACGGTGTCTGAGGCATCGTGGGCACCTATCGAACACTGCAATGAAATACATTTCCTTACTCTCTTCGTTCTTTTTTTTTAATAGCGTTTTGTTTTCTGTTTATAAACATAACTTATGTGTGTCTTACAAGATTTGGAAAATTGAGAAAAATGTAAGAAAGAAAACAGAATGATCCTATTCCTGTGCCCTAATAGTATTTTTTTTTTTTTTATGTCTGTTAGGTATTTTTCTAGGTGTTTGTAAAAATTTATACTTTTGTATTATCTTATATGGATGCATATATTGTAGGCATATGTTGGGTTGGCCAGAAAGTTCATTTGGGTTTCCATAAAATATTTTGGGATATTATTGGGATACTATGGAATAACCCAAATGTGCTTTTTGGCCAACCCAGTGTATACATGTCTCTGTAAATTCTAGCGTTTGTGTGTCCTTTTTGTTATTTATTTCACCTAATGATAAGTTGTAGATATTGTGCTGTGTAATTAATATTTTTCAAAACGTGCTTTTTAAAGACGTTTAAATGTATTTACTTGCTTTTGGCTGTGCTGGGTCTTTGTTGCTGCCTGGACTTTTACCCAGTTGCGAGGAGCAGGGGCTTCTCTCTAGTTGCGGTGCACGGGCTTCCCATCGCAGTGGCTTCTCTCATTGCAGAGCACGGGCTCGAGGGCACTCATGCTGCAGTAGTTGTGTCTCTTGGGCTCTAGAGCGCTGGCTCAATAGTTCTGGCGCCTGGGCCCAGCTGCTCTATGGCATGTGGGATCTTCCCAGACCAGAAATCGAACCCTTGTCTCCTGCACTATCAGGTGGATTCTTTACCACTGAGCCAGCAAGGAAAACCCCAAACATGATTTTTAACGACTGTACAATATTTCACATGCCATTATGAGTCTCATAATCTATCATTTATTTGTTATTATGGAAGATTTAGGTTCCTTCCGAGTCTTTGTTATTACAACACTCAAATCACATTAATCAATTTTAATGCATTAATATTTCTTTGTCCCTCTGATTTTTTCTTTAGATTTCTAGAACAGAAAATACCAAGTTCTAAGGATATGAATATTTTTAAGGCTCTTGATGCATATTGCTAATTTTCCCCCCAGAAAAAATATAAATTTAGACAAACTTTTTCTTTGCACTCTTCCCAAAGATAGCTGTTACAATTTTTCAGAAGTTTTTCCAGTTTGTTAGGAGGAAAATGGCACTTCCTTGTTTTAATTTGCTTTTGTTTGAAGACTAGTAATACTGAACATGAAGTGTTTATGAGCCATGGTCTCTTAATTGGAGTGTCTTAACATAAATATTCTCTTTTCTGGTCTTCTTATAGGACATAGCTGTGATTTCAGCCAAGCTCACAGGTATGCAGAACAGCCTAATGATGCTCGTTGATACACCAGACTACTCAGAAAAATGTGTTCACTTGGAGGCGTTGAAGAACCGGCTGGAGGCCTTGGGCAGCCCCCAGATTGTAGCAGCATTCACATCTCAGTCTATAGGTGAGTGCTGGCTGCTTCCCATCTCTCTGTACACCTCTTTAAACAGATAAGGCTTTCCACGTCTTCAGTCTTGAGGATGTCTTAATTTTGATTAAATTACGTAGATTGGAAGTCAGTCTGTAACTTCATGGTGGTTGCCTTTTCTTCAACATTCTATATGAACTTTTTCAAAATACAGACAGGTTGTAGTAACCCCCCAGTGAATGTATCATCTAGATCCTAGCATTAGCATTTGCCACATTTGCTTTATCACATATCTGTTTACCTACCCACCTCTGTATCCATCCGTCTTATTTTTATGATACAAGTCAAGTAAGTTGCAGACATCAGTACACTTCACTCCTAAACATATCAGCATTCATATCAATAGCTAGAGTCCAATGTTAGTTTAGGATCCTTTCTTTTTGTGAGGCGAAATTTACATTTAATATTAGTCGCTCAGTCATGTCTGGCTCTTTGTGACCCCATGGTCTGTACGCCACCAGGCTCCTCTGGCCATGGAGTTCTCCAGGCAAGANTCCAATGTTAGTTTAGGATCCTTTCTTTTTGTGAGGCGAAATTTACATTTAATATTAGTCGCTCAGTCATGTCTGGCTCTTTGTGACCCCATGGTCTGTACGCCACCAGGCTCCTCTGGCCATGGAGTTCTCCAGGCAAGAATACTGGAGTGAGTAGCCATTCCCTTCTCCGGGGATCTTCCTGACCCAGGGATCGAACCTGGGTCTCTTACATTGCAGGTGGATTCCTTACCACCTGAACCACCAGGGAAACCATTTAGAAAAATGTACAGATCTTAAGCCATTTAGAAAAATGTGCCAATCTTGAGTTTTGAGCCTGATCAAGACCATTATAATGCTATGTTATTTTCCAGTGATTTTTTTTCAACACATAAGTTTACCTGGCTCTCCCTCTCCATTTCGTCCACAAAACTATTGGTTAAACAGGAAGCAGCAGCTGCAGTAGAGCTGCTTTCTTACCTTGTTGTTGGTGTTCAGTCTCCCAGTTGTGTTCGACTCTTTGTGACCCCATGGACCACAGTACGCCAGACCTCCCCATCCCTCACCATCTCCTGGAGCTTGCCCAAGTTCATGTTCATTGCATTGGTGATGCCGTCCAGCCATCTCATCCTCTGATGGCCTTTTCTGCCCTTGATCTTTCCCAGCTTCAGGAACTTTTCCCATGAGTCATCTGTTCACATCAGATGACCAAAATACTGGAGCTTCACCTTCAGCATTAGTCCTTCCAGTGAATATTCAGGGTTTATCTCCCTTAAGGTTGACTGGTTTGACCTCCTTGCTGTCCAAGGGACTTTCGGGATTCTTCTCCAGCACTACCAGTTTGAAAACATCAGTTCTTTGGTGTTCTGCCTTCTTTACAGTCCAGCACTTACAACTGTACACGATCACTGGGAAGACCATAGCTTTGACTATATGACCTTTGTTGGCAGAGTAATGTCTCTGCTTTTCAACACACTCTCTAGGTTTGTCATCGCTTTCCTGCCAAGAAGCAGTTGTCTTCTGATTTCATGGCTAAAGTCACCATTTGCAGTGATTTTAGAGCCCAAGAAGAGGAAATCTGTCACTACTTCCACCTTTTCCCCTTCTACTTGCCATGTAGTAAAGGGGTTGGATGCCATGATCTTAGTGTTTTTTGATATTTAGTCTTAAGCCAGCTCTTTCACTCTCTTTCTATACCCTCATCAAGAGGTTCTTTAGTTTCCTCTTCGCTTTCTGCCATTATAGTAGTATCATCTGCATGTCTGAAGTTGTTGATGTTTCTCCTGCCTATCCTGATTCCAGCTTTGTAACTCATCCAGCTGGGCATTTCTCTTGATGTGCTCAGCATATAGGTTAAACAAACAGGGTGACAGCAGACAGCCCTGTCATACTCCTTTCTCAGGCTTGAACCAATCTGTTGTTCCACACAGGGTTCTGTTGTTCTTACCCGAGCATCTGTCTATTGATACATTGGCAGAATGTAGTCTCTATCCACTGCCCTGCTTCCTGCACTCTTGGTCATACATCACACAAGCCCTTCTGCTCTGGGGTTAGTGCTCTCCTAAACCTGTTCTGTTGAGGGTCACCAACAGCCATGTCATCAGCAAACCTGAAAGGCTAATACCATTCTATACTTTTCTGTTTCTCACCGTCAACGATACTTACCGACGTTTTCCACTCCCTCCTGCTCTGAAAATGCTTTCTTCTTTTAACTCCTGAGACGTAGCCCCAGTTTCATGCATGTGAAATCTCTCAGTCGTGTCCGACTCTTTGTGACCCCATGGACTGTAGCTTTGCCAGGCTTCTCCATCCATGGGATTTTCCAGGCAAGAGGACTGGAGTGGGTTGCCTTTGCCTTCTCCAGGGCATCTTCCCCACCCAGGAATCAAACCTTGGTCTCCCGCACTGCAGGCAGACTCTTTACCATCTGAGCCCCCAGGGAAGTTTTATGTATATGATGGTACATTTTCAATGATGAAATGAAACCATAAGTATTTCTGATATATATATATATAT